>OX467709.1:83969727-84309668 GCA_950111635.1 Agelastica alni
ATTCCGAAAAAAGGAAAGATTATTCCTGCAAATTATCGCCCTATTGGATTGCTCTCAATCATATCCAAAGTTATGGAAAAAGCGATTAACACAGAACTCATCAAATATCTGAAGAAATTTGAGATAATCCATGACAGACAATATGGATTTCGACAACTTCGGTTTACTGGAGATTTTCTGGCTTATGTCACTCAGCTCTGGACAAACACTATTGAAAAGTTTGGTGAATCCCGTGCAATAGCCTTGGATATATCTAAAGCCTTTGACCGCGTTTGGCACCAGGCATTGTTAAGTAAATTATCTGCCTACGGTCTCCCAACCAAACTTCGCCAATGGCTCTTGAGCTACATGCAAGATCGCTCCTTACATGTGGCAGTTGACGGTATTTCTTCTGATGCGTTTAAAAATAATGCCGGGGTCCCCCAGGGTTCCATCCTGTCTCCCACCTTATTTCTTTTAGACATCAACGACCTCTTGAAAACCACCACGAACCCCATTTACAGTTTCGCAGACGATAGCACACTTGTCTCAACTTTCACATCCTATCGATCACTATCAGTGAATGATACAAATAGACTCAGGCAGGAACAGGTTGATTCCATTAATAGAAATCTTAAAGCAATCGTCGAGTGGGGAACCAACAATCTTGTTCAGTTCAACGCCCAAAAAAAAAAAAGTACCACGTTTTCCAAGAAAGTAAATTCCTCAAATCATCCCATCACAATGTCTGAAAATACCCTTGAACCAAGTCCCTCCATCTCGATTTTGGGAGTCACGGTGTCCAATAATATGTCTTGGCATGACCATGTTGCTAACATCGCAAAGTCGGCAAGCCAGAGGCTAAGTTTTCTGTGGAAAGCCAGAAAGTTTTTTACTCCTGATCAACTGTTGACGACGTACAAGGCTCAAATCCGACCTCTACTGGAGTATTGCTCGCACATTTGGAGTTCAGCACTGAGGCATTCTATTCAGAAAAGAGTCATTCGCTTTATAAACAGCTCAACTCTCACAGATACCCTTCATTCTCTAGAACATAGAAGAATAGTTGCAGACCAGTCATTGCTCTACAGATATTTCCATGGCAGATGCTTCAGAGAAATAAAAACTCTTGTACCACCATTGGCCACATTCGGCCGAAGAACTCGGTACGCTGATCAGTCTCACCCATTTACTCTCAAGATTGACACTACAAGGACCAATCTTAACCTAGAATCCTTCTTTTACAGGGTTGCTACGAAATGGAATAAGCTTCCAAAATCAGTTTTTCCAGAGAACTTTGACCTGCAACTTTTTAAAAAGCGTGTCCACAATCATTTCCTTTCTATAATCCCTTCCCCTTCTAATAGTCGCAGTGCGGGCCGTCCGCGTGTCACACGATAGGTCTACCCTTTTTGCGACTATTTCCATAAAAAAAAAATCCTTTAGCAAAATTGGTATACTAGATTAAAAATGCGATTCTTAATCCGAGATTTCCAAAATTGTGGATACCAACAGGCTGAATCGAACATTTTCCTTTTTTGTAATTCACGGATATTCTGTTATGTGGAGTATGAGATGACTTATACAATAGTAGATTTTCTTGTTCAATTACAGCATATCTTTCAATTATTGTTGTTACTTGCATGTCGCATACCACGGAACAAAGTTGTTTGAAGGGCGTGAATTTTTTCAAGAAAATGAATATTTTTAAGTCGTTGGTTTATAATTTGTGGCATATACCTAAATGAGAGTGAAATTATTTTAAATTGTAGCTTAATTAACCTTATTTTAAGTTTTTTCTTAATTTTACCGCATTATCATTGTAGGTACTTTTCTAAAAAAATAAAAATTTGTGAAAAATCTACTTTCTCGACAAGTATTAATAAAGCACACGGGGTAAGTTTTGGAAATATTTATAGATTGTAGATTGTAGATGGGGTCGTGAAGGCTATGCAGCCTCCTAAGCACCTCGACCCATCAGATCTTTTGTGGATAAACCTTTTAATCTATTCGAGATCCGGGATTTGGAGACTTCGTTCAAAGTTAATCAGTTTCCTGGAAGCTAAGTTTCTGACATCAGAGGGCTTTAAAAAGGTAGCTTCCAGGAAATTCAGCCTCTTGCAGAAAAGCGCTGGGCGTTGAACATATTTGGTACCAATATCTCTCAGGAAGGCTTTAACCATTGTAAGGCTTTCATCTTGGCTCTTGGACTGCATTGGATTCTATAAACCACATCATTTATTCTTTATATCACCTTATATGAACCTTCCCAAGAAGGTGTCAACTTGGGAGACACACCTTTTTTTCGTTGTGGATTATACAGCCATACTCGATCTCCTTCCTTTAATCATGTCGAATTTGCTCGGTCATAGCGAGCCTTTATTTTATTACTTGCCAACCTCAATATCTTTCTGGCCGTTTTATGGATTTTGAATAAGCTGTCTTGTAACTCGTCTGCATAATATTGAGCTTCTTTCTCTTCGGCACTTGGTGACCCGAACACCAAATAACAGGGCAAACAAAGTTCCTTTCCGCAGACTATGCTGGCTAAAGTGAGCTTTGTAGAATCATGAAAAGTTGCTCCATAGGCCATCAGGAATAATGTCTTTCTGATGTTCTTCTGCTACTTTGGACAGATGTTCTTCCATAGTCCGATTAAACCTTTTAACCATGCCGTCTGACTGTAGTGGGGTAGTCCTGGTTTTGTTAATTCCCATCAATTCGCAAAATTTCTTGAATAAGTTTGCTTCGAAATTCCTTGATCGGAATGAAGCTCCATAGGTACTTCGAATCTTGAGAACATGTTGTCTACCAGGACTTTTGCAACTGTAGATGTTTCCTGGTTTTACAGGGCATAAGCTTCGACCCACTTACTAAAGTAGTCCATAGTAACCAGTATGTATTTGTTGCCGTCATTCGTCATTGGAAATGGCCCAGCTACGTCGATGGCAATTCGTTTAAAAGAAGCTCCTACATTGTACCGTTCCATTTTGCCTCTGGATTTTGTTTTAGGACCTTTGTTCGCTTTACAAACTGGGCATCTTCTACATCAATTCTCTACAATTCTCTATTGGACCCAATAGAACCTTTGTCTTATTTTATCCAAAGTTTTAATAAGTCCCAGATGACCACCTGATTTTCCTCCATGGATCTTCTTCAAGACTTAATTAATCCTTGTCTTGGGCACGACCAGTTGGGAAGTTGTTTTCTTGCCATCGGCCAACTCCCAGACTCGTTTGAGCAATCCATTCTTAACAGTAAGGGAATCTCACTGTGCCCACATGGCTTTGAATGTTGTTTCCCGGTCGGATATGTCCTTCCAAGTAGGTCTTTTAGATTCACTTTCCTTCCAACCTAGAAATTCAAAAATTGTTGAAATCGCTTTCTTGTTCTGGTCTTAGATGGGCTGCTGTCCATTCACCTTCAGTTGTCAGTCTTATTTGTCTTATCTCGGCAATTCCTTCGTGACGTTCGACCCGCACACAGTGCTTGCAGTTATCCGCACAAGGTCTTTTGAACAAGGCATCTGCGTTGTTATGTAAACGTTCTGGCCGATGTTTGATCTTAAAGTGGTACTGGTTCAAATTTTCGATCCACCTTGCTACCTGACCTTCAGGGTTCTTTATATTCATTAGCCACTTTAAGGCTGCATGGACCGTCCTTATGAGAAACTTCCTTCCGTAAAGATATTTGTGGAAGTGGTCTACTGTATTATGTTAGTGTAGAATGAGGCGGAAAAAAAAATTGCTATAATTTTAGTTGACAGCTGACAGCATCAACAGGTGGACGTTTTAAAATATTTACCTTAAAGTTTTAAATTATTAAATTTTAATTAAATATTTTTCAATGAGTTTTTTTTATAATTGCAAATAAAATACTAACTCACAATTCATAATTTTAAAACTAAATATCTTAATTACTGTTTAATTAAGGTATAGAGAGTTGTTAACGAAACTTAAAGAGCAGTAAAAGTTTTGTCTAACAACGTTATAAAATACAGAATGATCCATTTAAAAAAGTTAAGAAATCTTAAGATATGTGTTTTAAATCACCCTGTACAATAATAATCATTTTAATACTAAAATGACCAAGTTTAGTAAAAATACACAATACTAGAAAAACATAATATAAAGAAAATGTTTAAATTTACATTAATTATGTGATGTCAAATCGGACAATCTTTCGTGATAAAAATGGTCATATCTCTTAAACACTCAGTGTAAGGTAGCAAAACCCTGTATTGTGAGAATCCCAAAGAGTAGCTTTATCGAAATACGTAATAATATAGGGGGTGTTCTATTTAAAATAAGCAAGTTATAGTCAACTTCCGGTATAACCGGAAGTAGTTGGAGGCTCTAAATATTTTAGATCAATTCGGCATATCCAAAAACCATTCACCTCAAATTTTCAGATTTAAATTATGTCAAGTTTCTCTAAACCGTCTCATTGGAACTTCCAAAGAATCATCCTGTATAATAGTTGACGCTTCCTAAGGTTTAAAAATAAATCCCTAACTAATTTCATTTTCGTTAAATTATTAAAGTCAGAAATAATGTAATAAGGGAACGCTGTGGTGGGAAAGAAGTGGCGGTAAAAAAGATAGATAAAGAAATGCTTAGATGGTTCGGACACGTAGAAAGGATAAATGAAAGAAGATTGACGAAAACAGATTTATAAGGCGAGTGTGAATGGGCAAGTCGGTAGATCTAGACGAACGTATCTCGATCAGATCAAAATTGTTTTAAAGGCATGCTCAAGAGTACCAGCAACCGACGAGCACGTGTGAAAGCGCTGATAAAAGTAGAAGACGCATAAGACGTCCAAGTGAAAAGAAGTGGTATGTAAGTAAATAAATAAAAAAATAAAATCTATTAGCACATGCCCCTGGCTCCCCTACGCTAAGTGATATTGGTAATTAATTAACACATACCAATTTAAAGTTATTAACATATTCAGAAACTATTGTTTTAATGACATGACACCCTTTATAAATAATATGAAATGTTTTTACATTGTCTTTATTTTTAATTATTTACTGTTCATCTCTGTAGTTAAATTCTTTAAAGCTCAAAGTTTACAAAGTTGGCTTTGAACGTCACCTATTGTGACGTAGGTGCTATGCAGTCACCTGGTACACAACAATTGACAGCGAACGCCGCCATTAATAAAAATAAGTTTAACAAGTTACGACTAATACTAGTAGTAAGCAATTTAATTAGTTATAAATCAAGACAATTAAAAAAAAGTGTTAAAATGGGTGCTAGACTTTTGTTGTAAGTAACTAATAATATATTTTTTTTTTATATAGTTTTTTTTAAAAGTATATTTTAATAATAGTCATAAGTTTAAGGTAGCATTTTTATTGTAATGACGCCTACCTCTAAACGAAACTACATAAATTATTTTCTACGTTTTTTGTCGTTACAATTTGATTTGTTTAATATAACTTGTGAGTAAAAAGAAAGTCAAAACTTATTTAATTTGATAAGACACTACTATCCTGGTCTCACTTCCACTTGACATCGCAACGGTAATAATTCTGGATATCCTTTTTCATACAAATTCTTAAATAATAAGAGCCATCAATTATGTTTATTGAAATTTCAACCTAAAAACGAAAATATTACTTACTTTAAGTGCTATCTACAACAATATTTATTTATTTGATTGTTATTAATTAGTGCTACACAAACATTATTTAAAACAAACCGAAACAACATTTTCCTACAAATTACCATTTTGTTACCTCTTACTTCTACGCCAATAAATTACAATAATTCGTAAAATAAAGTACACTTGTTAATTAACTAATTTAAATATTACTATCGTTCTTTTCTAGAATAAGATTACCTGTTTGAATATTACTATCGGTCTTGCTCACCTCTGCCGTACCTAACATTCTTTTAGATTTTTTATGTCTTTATATTTTAAATTGAATTATCCTTTATGCAGCTATTATACTAACCTTATTATAAGTAAATTTACAATAATTTTTAAAAGTTGGCTGTGAATATTACGTATTATGACGTGACTTCTTTACGGTCCCGTGAAACAAAACAATTGCCAGTAATAATCCGCCATTTAGAGAAAGTGTGTGTGTTTAGTGAATACTAATAAAAGTGAGACAATTTAATTAGTTATAATACAAGAAAATCTAAAGAAATCGTGCGAAAACTTTTTCTAAAACGTTACTGTAAGTAATACATAATATAGAAGTTCAGTTTCTTTAATAACATGTCTAAATAGTCGTTAATTTGTGGTAGCATTTTCACTGTAATATCCATAACCTCTAATAAAACTAGATAACTTTTTATATACGTCGTTAGAATTCGATCAAGTTTATTTAAAAGTATAAAATGTAGAAAAATAAAATTCGACAGAAGTTTGTATTTACTGAAAATACCAATATTGGAAATACACGTTTGATAAGATCGAGTTAAAACCAAAAACTTTTTGCTAAATTTAAAACTATGTATGTGTCAGAGGTGTGTATGTTTTCCATATAATGTGTTTAAAATGATATACAGATATAGAGTGAAAGTTAAAAGTTTTTGCTGAATTTAAAGTTGTTTATGCCGAGTTTAAAATAACCTAAGAATTCTTTCACGTATCGTCAAAAATATTATAATGTCAAAAATAATTAAAAATTATCTTCAGGGTAAGTCATAAGTAAAATTTTTTTTCTCAATTTAAAACTACCTAAATTTTATTTTACTTCTTGATCAAAAGTGTGTAGCCTCTATTTTAAAGATGTTAAAAATTATGTAAAAATACAGGGTGAGTTAAAACTAAAAGTATTTGCTGAATTTAAATTTGTTTATGCCGAGTTTAAAATAAGCTAAAAATTCTTTCATCGTATCGTCAAAAATATTATAATTTTAAAAATATTTAACAATTACCTACAGGGTAAGTCATAAGTAAAAAATTTTTTTCTCAATTTAAAACTACCTTAATTTTATTTCACTTGGATGTTAAAAATTATGTAAAAATACAGGGTGAGTTAAAACCAAAAGTATTTGCTGAATTCAAAATTGGTTTTATTTAATCGTCAAAGGTCATATTTTAACGATGTTAAAAATGATTTACAGTTACAGGGTGAATTAAATCAATAATTTTTGCATTATTTTAAAAAGAATGCTAATCGTTTACTATATTTATGTAATTTGTTTATTATTTGTATCAAGCAACAATTAAGAGTGTTTTTTTTAAAGAGTAAAAAAGATGCGGTATCAAACTTATTTTTAAATAACTAATTTGCTTGATATCAAATTTTTTAATCGTTCAAAAGCTTTTAAGACAAATAAAAATATTGAAATTTTTATTTTTTTTCAGGTTCATTCGAATCGATAATCAATTAACAGTAATAAAAAATCGTTCGTTTAAAATATTCGGTCCGAGGATAAATCTTTGAGAAATTAATGGACACTCAAAATGAGAAATTTCTTATAATTCCTAAAGAATTACGCCGCATAAAATTCTATAGGAATTTAATGAATTTTCTACAAGGCGAGTTTCTTTTATTTCGAAAGGTTTTTCCTTTGGTTTCGGTAAAAGGTAAGTGGTATGAATCAG
Organism: Agelastica alni; assembly: GCA_950111635.1. NCBI lineage: Eukaryota > Metazoa > Arthropoda > Insecta > Coleoptera > Chrysomelidae > Agelastica > Agelastica alni. The sequence goes on from OX467709.1 coordinate 83,977,279, forward strand.
ATATATTTATTCTATTTTTCAGTTTTTATTAGGTGGTAGGGTATACTCGTTGCAGTATAGTTCCAGTGTTGTGAAGAGGATACCGGAAAATAGGAATAGGAAAATAGAAATCACCGTGGTAATAATGTGCTAACTGTATAAAATAATTTTTTAAAAAAATATTTGCCAATTAACAAAATTAATTAATTGTTTGTAAAAAAAAAATTAATCTTAAGAGAATTTTATTATAAAAAAAAAAACAAAAAATTATAAAATTTATAATTATAAAAAAAAATTATTTATTTACAAACAGATTAAAAAAAAAAAAAAATAAAATATAAATTTATTAAAAATAAATATTGAAAAAAAAATATTAAAAAAGTATAGATAAGAGTCTTAAAAGGGAGAAAGTAGGCATTCTTAAAAGATTTTAGAAAAACAATAATTTACGAATAAGTTAAAGATTTTGTTAAAAAACAATAATGTATAATTAGGTACTTGTACAAATAAAGTTAACAAGAAAATAATTAATAAATAATACAAAAAAAATTAATTTACAATGAAATTAAAGATTTTGTTAAAAAAATTTATTTTAAAAAATTCGAATAACTTGCAGATATTAAAAATTTAGAAAAAAATTAAAATAAAAATACCGCAGAACTATAAGCACAAAGGTGATTGATTTTCTATTTTCTCACAAGAAAGAAAGCAGACTACAAGGAAGCAGAGATCTTCAACAGTGGCGCAGGAAGAAGAGTCGTTTTCTTTTTAAACTTTTTAATAGCATAGGTATTAACTTTTTAAGCTGAAATATGTTTATTTTAATCAAACGTACTACCAAATATTTTTCAAAGTCATAATGCCATTTTTAATTTTGCTTCAATTAATAAAAACCTCATATTCTGGCTTAAATCGATGTGTTGAATATGTAAGTGCGCAAATGAGATTTTGAATTTTCTAGGTAACAATAAAGACATGTAGCACTAGGGTACTTAATTGCGTAAGTAGTTAATATACCGTTGAGCTAATTATGCTGTAAGCAGTTTTTTAGTGAGGTGTTATTTTATCGATTTGCACTTTTGAGTCTCTTCGGTTACATGGACAAGGCTGCACGACCACAGTTCGGAGGTCTCTCTAACGCACTGCCCGAGAACTGTATTTCTGAAAACTTTAAGATGTATGAAACTTGTTTATGTATTTTTGTATAAAACGGACGTTATCGTAATAAACACTTTGGAGGATTCGGTATCGGTAAATCGCGATCGCGTTTTCGGAAGTGATGTATTTGGAAATGGAGCTAATGGATTTGGAAATGGAGCTGATGGAGTCGAAATGGTACTGCTGGACAATTGCTGCTGCAATTCGGTGAGTCTTTTACATTAGATTAAATTATCTTTAATATTTTGAGAACTCAAACCATCACTCATATAAAAAGTTTAAATTATTTTCGTCTTTTTAAGTAAAATACGAATTCTTTAAATACGTTATTCTATTATTATTACTTTAAGCATTTTTGTTTATATTCTTATATTTAAAAAAAAACACTTTCTAATAAAGTTTCTTTATTTGACCGGTTTGTTCCTAATTAGTAAATATATATTTTACAATTAAAGTAGAGATTGTAGATTGTAGGGTGGGTCGTGAAGGCCATGCTGCCTCTCAAGCACTTTGACCTATCAGATCTTTTGTGCACAACCTTTAATCTATTCGAGGCCCGGGATTTTGAGACTTTGAGTAAAGTTTATCAGTTTCCTAGGGGTTAAGTTTCTGATATCGAAGAGCTGTAGTAAGGCAGCTTCCAGAAACTTGAGCCTGTTGCAGAAAAGCGCTGGGCATTCGCAAAGCAAATGTTCTGCAGTTTCAGCGAAGTTCTCGCAGTAGCGGCAACTATTACTCTATGTTTTGCCCATCTTTTTTAGGTGGTACCTTAGAGGACAGTGTCCATTGAAAATATAGATTTCTGCCTTTCGGGTGTTTCTTTCGATGCACTCCTGGGCACATGTCTCCATGGCAAGTAATTCTGCTCGAAAGATGGTTGGGGTGTTACCAAGGGGTTTTAAGAGCCTAAAATTGGGCCCTATAACGCCCATTCCAACCCTTTTATTCATCTTGGATCCATCCGTGTACCACACTAAAGCATCCCTTCCTAGTTGGGTAAAGATTAATTTTCATGGCAGTAGTTCATGTGTGAATAACGTGTTTAGTCCATTAATTATTAAACGTTTTTTAAAATAAGAGATTGTAGGTGGGATGTAACATTTAAAAAACACGTTTTATATTATTAACAATGTCAAAAACCTGGTGAGTATTTTTTGTTAAAAAAATATGCACGTCCTGATTTGGCAATAATTGCCAAACTTTAAATTAGTAAATATGGACTTCACATAGACACAGACTTATTTTTTTCAATTATTATCATAAATTCTAAGCTAGAAAAGTGCCGCAAATTTTAATCTTTATAACGGCTGTTTTAGAAGGTGATATCACATTGTCCCCACAGGCCGTATTTTTAACCGTATCAGAAACATCGCGCGAATATTGCCACTCTCAGTAATTGAATCGTTAATCTGTGGAGACCCTCTTCAAAAGTAATCAGACATTCTTTTTTAAAGATAAAAATTAGTTTATTGTTTTCACACATTCGGGGTCAGTTATATCTGGATTTGTATTTAGTTGACGGAAGCCAATTCAAGCACGTAAAATTATTTATTTAAATCCGAACTTAAAACTTGGAACAGCTTTAAAAAATAAGTAAAAAAACGAAAGAAAGATTTCATATTTTCTTCATTGCATTAATCGCTGTTGTTATCAATTTGAATAAATATTGTAATAAAATTTTAAAAATAATTAGCTGATGATGGAATAAAAAATGTTACTATTAACTTTGTAGAGTATGTTTTACGCGTAAAAGATTTTTTATATCATACGGAGTGAAATTTTTTTTATTTTAAAGCTGATGCTTAAATTTTAAAAGCAAGAACCAAGAATATTTCTATTGAAATTTAATCCTTGTGCTAACAAAAAATAAATTAAAAATATGATGGGTGGTTTGAAGATTTTGTCCAGAAGATACAACAAGGGAAGCATTCTAAGCTTTAAATGTACTCGCACAACGATGCATGGACATAAATCAGGATCTGTACATATGCTTGATAGACGACAAAACAAGGCTTCCGACAGGGTAAAACACGACCATCTCATCACACTTTTAAAACCAAAAAATTTGGACAGAAAAGACATCAGAATTATTGCTAATTTATATTACAATTAAAAAGCAATGGTTAATGGTAACGGTTAATATGAGCAAGACGAAATATTTGTGTATTGGGGCAGAAACAACAGATCTGGATCTGGATCTGGACAATGTAAAATTAGCAATATGTAAGGAATACACCTATTTGGGTACAAAAATCACATGTAAAGGTCGTACTGAGGAGGAAATAGAACAACGGATATTAAAAGGAAAGAAAGTTATAGGATGCCTAAACTCGCTGTTGTGGGCAAAAAATATATCTAGGGAAAAAAACATATGATATATAATACTATCTTTCAAAGTACTGTTCTATATGGCTGTAAAACGTGGCAACTTAATAAAACATTAGAACGCCAATTGCTAGCCCTGGAGATGGATTTCTGGCGAAGATCTGCTGGCATATCACGTCTCGATAGTGTTACAAATTGTAGAGACCGACACAACTATAATAGATGAAATCCAAAGAAGACAACTTATATGGTACGGCCATGTTGAACGTATGACAGATGAAAGGCTACCCAAACTAGTGCTTAAATGGACCCCAACAGAACGAAGGAAAAGAGGTAGACCAAAACCAACATGGATAGGGGGCATTTAGAAAGCGATGTCCGAAAGAAATCTAGCCCCAGGAGATTGGACTGACCGAAGAGGCTGGTAACTGGGAACCGGAAGGCGAAAGACGCTATAAACCGTATTAATAATAATAATAAAAAAGCAATGTTAAAGGTAGAAGGACATACTTTTTAACCTTGCGCTGGACTGGGCCATGAAAAAGGTCTCTCCGCAACTAACACCGAATTTCGCTATGGATGGTGCAAAACTCATGATAGCTTTTGCCGATGACATAGATGCTGTTGCGCATAATACCAGAGATGTTAAGGATGGTTCTCTTCTTTTGAAACTCAAGCTCAAAAAATGGGATTAAAGATCAACGAGGCCAAAACTAAATACATGGTAACCTCTAAAAATCAGAGGCAAAGGTTAAGACAAAATATAACTATTAATGACTACAATTTTGAAGTCGTAAAAGAGTTCAAATATTTAGGAGCAACAATGACAGACAACAACAAAAATGAAAAAGACGTAGCTGCTCGTATTGCATCGGCAAACAGAGCCTTTTATGCACTATCTACATTCTTTAGATACAAACTACTTGCAAGGGGAACTAAGGTAAGATCTTAATACGACCTGTTACAGCATATGGTACCGAGACATCTTAACAAACGCGAAATCGATAAGGCGTTAGTCTTCGAAAGACAAATATTAAGAGCAATATATGGACCATGCAGGGACAGAATAACAGGAGAGTGGAGACGCCGAAAAAATAACGAGCTGGAAGACCTATACGGCATGGAAAACTAAATAGAAATACAAATTTAAAAACTTACCAAATTCGATATTGAATTTTTTGATTTGCTCGTTTTTTTATAGAGTTTTCAAATTAAAATACACTTAATAAAGGTTAATTTTTCGATGTTTTATGGGCAAAAATTTGGTGGATTCCACTTCCAAATATTTACCAAAATTTTTAAAAATTTTAATTGATTTTACATTGATTATCATTTTTATGACTGTTTTTCTCCTTGAAAACATCCATTCAAGAAATAACAGAATAAATGGATTGTAAATCATAAAAAAAAATCCAATCTATGTTAATGAGTCCGCAATTACTGTTAAAGAAATATAAAACAAAGAACATTTTCCATCGATTGAGAATGTTTTCGAGAAGGTTCTTCGTCTCGTAGTTAAAATAAAAATCGAGATTTATTTACTTTTACAGACTAGTGAATTCATTATTACGTCATAAAATGGATATAACTTGAGAAATACGCGATTGAAAGACCGTAAAAGTGAATTTGTATTCGGAAAACTTTTTCACAATTATTCATAATATCGGGGAAAACTGCTGAGCTATTGGAAACGCTCCGGATCTAAACCGAATAAAGGAATATTTTCAGAAGGTATGCTCATGGGCGCCCAACTTATTCCATTTCGCGGGTGGAAATTTATAACAAAAGATAAAAAATACTTTTTAATTCAAAATTTTTTACAAGATTTTTCTAGCTCTTAACTATTTTATACTTTAATTAACAAATTAGCTTAAACATTGGTTTTTAGGCATCACATTTAAGAAATTTTTAATTTAAAATATAAAAATAAGTTACTATACCTAAAACAACCTCCAAAAATCACTCCCATCAAATGACATATACATGATTGAGATCGTCTTTCGCCAACGCACTATCAGACGTTTTTTTATTGTTCTATAATTTGGGGATATTTTCTTTCTTTTCTGGAAAATTGTGCAAATACAACTAATTTCTAAAAGAAAAACCTTAACTAGCAACTATAGACCTATTTATTATCTCAAAGGTCTTAGAGAAAGTTATTAACATCGAGCTAATGAAATACCTAAAACGCTCAGGCAATGTAAATGTTCGACAATATGGTCGATAACTGATGAACTGGCGATCTACTTGCCTACGTTTTATACATGTAACAGTTATTTATTAAGAAATATTTATTTATTCACAGGCAAGCCCTTTTAAATAACATATATTAAAAAAAATATGGTGAAACTCTAGCAATGGCATTAGATACCTACAAACTATTTGAACGCGTTTGGCACCAGAACCTTCTATTCAAGCTTCCATCTTATGGTTCACTTTCCCGGTTTTGTTTTTTGTTATCCAGCCTTTTCTCAGATAGATTTCCTTACGTGGTGGCCGACTTATTTTTAATAGCTTCACATTTTTTGCAATTTGTTAGATGTATAAACCTGTTGGCAGGAAGACCAATGAATGGGGCACTGCATAGCTTTATGAATAGCCAGAAAGTGTCAAAAAAGGCACGTCTGGCTGTGCATAGAGGTGTGTTGGTTCCTACACTTCTGTATGGTAGTGAATGTTAAGTTTGGCAGAAGAAGCATGAAAATAGGATTAATGCTGCGGAGATAAGTAGTCTGAGAAGTATAGCCGGAGTGACTCGGTTGGATAAGGTAAAGAATAGTGAGATAAGAGAACGCTGTGGTGTAAAAGAAGATGTGGTTACAAAGATAGATAAAGGAGTGATTAGATGATTTAGACATGTTTAAAGGATGGATGAAGGAAGATTGACGAAACAAATTTATAAAGCGAGTTTAAATGGACAAGTCGGTAGAGGTCGACCTCGGACTCTTGATCAGATCAACATTGTTTTGAGGCCAGGTCAAGAGTACCAACAACCGACGAGTATGTATGAGAGCACTGATAAAAGTAGAGAAAGCAAAAGATATGTGTAAGAACCGTAGCAAGTGGAAGGAAGTGGTCTCTGCCTACCACTATGGGAAAAAGGCGTGACTTTATGTATGTATGTATAAACATTAACAATAAGCAAGATTTATGACCCTGTATTAGGGAGCACGAAACGGTTTATTATTATTATTATTATTATTATTATTATTATTAATATTATTATTATTATTATTATTATTATTATTATTATCATTATTATTATTATTATTATTATTATTATTATTATTATTATTATTATTATTATTATTATTATTATATATCAATGAAGGCTGAACTTTAAGCCTATGACAGCCTATTTACAAAATCATACATAAGTAAACAAAATATACAATATGAAATAATTAGTAAACGAGATAAAAATTAGGAGTGTAATAAATGTACGTCGATTTTATTTTTAAATATGTTAACTGATGATGCTTCAACAGTTTCCTCACTTAAATCGTTCCGGAAGATAAAAAATCGATTGATGACAAAGGTTTGTCTTGGTACACATTTAAAATTTTCCTTTTTTAACTTTAGATTATGTCCTCGGAGACGGGAGTCGGTATTTAGAAGGAAAATGTCTTTGAGGCTTTCATAATTAAACTTAATCATCCGGAAGGTGAGAATTAGATCGCCACGTAAGCGGCGATCGGCAAAGCACAGTAAGTTAGCCATCTGTAGTCTCTTGGAATAATCTGGACGCGTACGACCAAAGGACAGTCTTGTAGTCCGGCGTTGAATATTTTCTAACAGGTTTTGATCTCGGATGAGCACTGGACACCACACTAGACCCGCATATTCAAGCAACGGACGAACATAAGTTTTGTGCAGCTTAATAAAAGATTGAAATGAAATCCTTGCAAAAGATTTTTGAAGAAGGTATATCACTACAAGTTTTTAAAATATGTTTAGTCCAGGGACAAGTCCTTATGTTAATTTAGGCCAGCTAAATGATTGGATACTAAGGTGACTTAGCTTAGTTTACCTTATTAATTGATTACTAACTAATTACCTAAATTTAAATTGCTTAAATAATTTAAACTTAAACCTAAATCTAAAACTTAACTTATCTGAAACGATCAAGTTTAAAATTTATAATGTTTTAGTCTATCTGTTTCTTCGTTATTATCCATCAGACTGACTGCCAGATGGTTTGAGTGGCTTCCAAATTTTGTTAAGTAGGCTTTGCTGTAGGTGCTTATTTCTTTTTTTAAATATAGGTACTTTTAGGTCTCTACATATTAATTTAATTAAAACGTACCATGGTTCACATACAATGGATCTTAACACTTTTGATTGGAACCTTTCAAGGAATTTGATGTTGGAGGTGCCAGCGGTTTTCCATAGCTGTATGTCATAGGTCCAAATAGGTTTCAGGATGGTCTTGTATAGCAATAATCTGTTTTATATAGTTAGCTTAGATTGTTGGCCGATCTCCCTCTCCTAATTTAACCCTCGTAAGGGTGTAGTGATATCATGTCGCGACTCTTTGAACGAGCTGCTTTCAGGGCTCCCTATCTTGGGTATAATGAACAGCTTCGTGTATATTCTCCCCAGTTAAAGTTTTTAGTTGGTCTACCCATCGTGACGGTGAGCGTCCCATAGGGCGGCCGATCAGTCAATACATATTACGTAAATTAAGCTCAAGCTGCATTTTTTTATCCATTACCCTAGTTTAGCCTGCGATCAAGGTGTATGCCAAGATATTTAACATAATCAGATCGTAGTATTGGTAAATCATTTAGAGTAAATACTGGACTGGTTTCTTTACGAAGTGTAAATGTTACATGAGTGACCTTATTTTCGTTGACGTTGATATGCTATTTTGTCAGCCATTGTTGGATTTAATTCAGATGTATTTGTAGAAATTTTGATGCTGTCTCTGTTTTACGAAAAAGTGTCTCTTATTCAGGTATGGTTTCAATATTTGGGATAGTGTAACCTTTATTTTATAAACTAGTCCTACATGCCAGACTTTATCTAAGGCACATAAGACGTCGACAAATGCGGTGAAGCAGTAATGTTTAGCTTCAAACGCTTCGTTAATTTTTCTGACTAATCTATGGGTTTGTTCTATGGTAGAGTGTTGATGGCGGAAACCAAACTGGTTTTGAGGAATTGGATTAGCTTCTTCTAATATCGGTGTTAGTATTATCAAAATTAGCTTCTCATACACTTTTAATAGTACTGGTAGTAAAATTATTGGTCTGTAGGATGTAGTTTAATCAAAGGTTTTGCCATGTTTAGGAATAAGGATGACTTGTGTAACTTTACATTGCATGAGTAAGTAACTCAGACGAAGTAAACAATTAAACAACGCAGTAATAAATTTTATAGCTCGTTTAATAACATACTATCTAGTAATTAAATTATATCTAGGTAACTTTTTTTGATTGAGGCCAAATATTATAACAGATTTTACCTTGCTTATAGTGAACTTATTTTTTTTTTTATGAAAATAGTCGCAAAAAGGGTATACCTATCGTGTGGGCCGCGGACGGCCCGCACTGCGACTATTAGAAGGGAAAGGGATTATAGAAAGGAAATGATTGTGGACACGCTTTTTAAAAAGTTGTAGGTCATAGTTCTCTGGAAAAACTGATTTTGAAAGCTTATTTCATTCCGTAGCAGCCCTGTAAAAGAAGGATTCTTGATGAAGATTGGTCCTTGTAGTGTCAATCTTGAGAGTAAATTGGTGAGACTGATCAGCGTGCCGAGTTCTTCGGCCGAATGTGGCCAATGGTGGCACAAGAGTTTTTATTTCTCTGGAGCATCTGCCATGAAAATATCTGTAGAGCAATGACTGGTCTGCAACTCTTCTTCTATGTTCTAGAGGGTGAAGGGTATCTGTGAGAGTTGAGCTGTTTATCAAGCGAATGGCTCTTTTCTGAATGGAATCTAGAAGACGAAGAGAATGCCTTGGTGCTGAACCCCAAATGTGCGAGCAATACTCCAGTAGAGGTCGGATTTAACCCTTGTACGTCGTCAACAGTTGATGAGGAGTAAAAAACTTTCTGGCTTTCCACAGAAAACCTAGCCTCTGGCTTGCCGACTTTGCGATGTTAGCAACATGGTCATGCCAAGACATATTATTGGACACCGTGACTCCCAAAATCGAGATGGAGGGACTTGATTCAAGGGTTTTTCCGGACATTGTGATGGGATGATTTGAGGAATTTACTTTCTTGGAAAACGTGGCACTTTGTGTTTTTTGGGCGGTAAACTGAACAAGATGTTGGTTCCCCACTCGACGATTGCTTTAAGAACTCTATTGATGGAATCAACCTGTTTCTGTCTGAGCCTATTTGTATCATTTACCGAAAGTGATCGATAGGATGTGAAAGTTGAGACTTATTGGTAAAGACATTTGGAATGGTTTTTTCAGATATTTACATAGGTCCTCATCTTCTTCAATGAGGAACGTGGTGGCCGATGAAATTTTTTTTAATATTGTGTCCAGAAGGGATCCGTCCTGGCACCAACATTATTTCTGCTTTATATTAACAATCGCCGCACCCTTTTGCCGTTACCTTGCAGACTGACGTCCAGGACCTTTTTTTTTCATCAAATTGCCAAGTTTTGGAGGTTATTGCCAGCGGAAGTTGTCCCCGAGGCATACAGTCTCCAAAAGTCCAAGAGGAACACTAGTTTCTACCTATTTTCCCATGGTTCAAAATTAACTGTTTTAAGATTTTTTATTCATTCAAATGAAAGAGTTTGTACTTATAAAATGTATTTGGTTGATAATCTCGATAGAAATTACATTTGACACATTTAAGCATGGTATTAATCGGATCATGCAACCGGAAAGTGTTTTTATATGTCGCTTGATCAATTTAGTGATAGATATTTCGAGATAATCAAGATAATTGATCATTGATTTATTAATGTATCTGTAATCTGCAAATACTAATTACGCCTGTGACTAAAATACCCACTTAAAGAAGTTTAAATAAAAATGCTAGAGCTCTGTAAAGCACGCACGGCGAAAAATATATTTTCTAAGGCGAAAATCAGGTCAACAAATTGTTACGATAAATACGCATCTGTCTTAGGCGGAGTATTGTCCACACAAAATATTCCTTTTGCGGCACCAAAACGCCCCCATATAGCGAACGATTTATGGCCGCGGGCGTGATTGAGGGCATCCGATGTATCTAGAAAGGTCAAACAACTTCGGGACGATATCCAGAAAGAAATTGTTTTTCTCGAATAATTGATTTGCCAGTATATAAAAGAGATCACCGACGGAAAAGTTTTAGTGTAAAGTAAATAAAGAAAGATATTTATAAAGTGAATAAATTGTTTTGTTTTTTTAGCACTGAGTGTTTAAAATCATCAAACCCCAGATTATATATCGCAACAGTATTAAACATATGTTTACACTTTTTTTGTAAATGCATATATTCAATGTACAGACATACTTCTGTTACATTTTTATAATAGTATTTTAAAACATTAGCCATTATACAGTCGAAATAAAGGCAATTATGGCAATTATAGTCAGTTGTCAACATTTAATAAATATTTTATTCCCGTAGTACATTCAAGTTTTTACTAAGATCTGCAGAAAAAAACACTATTACTATTTTAATTTCACGAAAAACTAAACAATAGCGCGTTTTAAACTACATGCAGTGCCACCTACCTGAAGTTAAAAAAAACCACTGCTACTATTAAACAAGATATCTAATAGTTTTTAAGTCTATTTATAAGATTTTAAACAAATAAGTTTCAACAAAATCGTTTAGTTCATTTTTACGTGATGCTCGAACAAACCAATAGAAAAAATCCGAAAATCAATTATTTAAAGTCAGGGATACATAACCGCTCTTTTTTTTGTAAATATCTTTAATGTACAGATACATTTTTTAAACAGAAAATAGTAAATCTAAGCAAATATATATTTTCTTATTCAATTTACTACTTGACTCAAAGAAAATAAAAAAAAAAATATTTATCAAGCTTCAAATTTCCATTATAATATTGCTACCCGTTATTTATTGCTATCTCCGCCTATGGAGACTTTGACGAAGTCCAAGTTTCTTAATATAGTCTTTTATGATTCTGAATTTTATCGGTATGTTTGAAGCCGTTTATAAATATTTGTATGCCTAGGCATTCGACATTCCGAAGGCATAAAATGATCGAAGATGCATTTATTGTGATTTCGCCTACACCTGGAGTTTTTTTCATAGTACATTTTTAACTAGTTTTTTTGTGAATCGTCTTAAGAACTAAAATTCAAGCTGGCATTCTTACTAAGAATTATAGATCGATTCGTGCGAGAAATCAGTAAAGGTTATAGTGATACAGACGTCAAATCAAATGCTATTTGACTGCATGTGACATAAAAAAAACAACTTTGTTAAGGTTAGAGTCTGTCTATCTGTTATCATTTAGCTAGGAGATTATTCGATAAGAAATGATGATCTTGAAATCAAAATTTGTTATAGACATTACTATCAAGTTCAAATAGGTTATTAAAATGAACTTAGAGATTCGCATATTGGTGCACTTGGCAACATGACTGTTGGGTTGTCCTAAAAGGTGTGATATAAGAATACATAGTTTAGTGTTTTTTTACGGCGAAATATTTTATGTCAGCGGCAGACAAATCTTAATTGATTTCGATATTTTAGTGATTGTTTTAAAAAAATTGCATTGTCAAACAGGCATAAGGCATATAATGGTTTTTAAGTGCAGTTTGATTTATGAAGGTTCATAAGTATTTTGTTTGCAAATCTTGTGTTATTTTATTGGAGAAATATATAAGTTGTTGGCCATAATTCACTGGGTGAATTATTACAATAGAAGATATCAGTTGAAAGTTGTAGCTTGGAATTTTCGCATATAAATGAAAAATAATTCTTTTCTCAACAAAATTTGAATTGCTCGAATTTCACAAGAAAGCAATACGTATATGTTGCATTTTTACGGTTTATTCCGAACGACTTGAATATTTTTATTTTTACCATGGTAAAATAGTCTAGATCACAAGTCGAATTAATTAGCTGTAGGTGCAATACTCTCAAAAGGGAGTTTAAGTAAATCTCTTTTGATAGACCTATTATTCGTTATATTGTATTGATTGATACTCTGGACCCCTTCATCCTTTCATTAAATATCGATTTTATTTTTTATCCTTCCCCAAATTACGCTCAATGGTACGCTTATCAAAATAACATTTCAAATTTATTCATAGATAATAGTACCTATAGTGGCCCTGGAAATGAATGAAATATACAATGGCGCTTTCTATATCCGTAAGCTTCTAGTAAGAATGTTGGTAAGGTAGCAACTATTTGTTGCTATATGTTTGAATCTGACTATTTGCCACCAATTTCGTAATTCAAGTTAATCTCCTAAATGAAATAGTCTGTAGATTCTCTTTCAATCGAAAGTTGATATATTTCCATGAATCTTTCATTAAAGCATGTTTTGGCTTATTTAATTATCGACAATAAAAAACCTTACTTTTTAATATGAAATCAATCTCGATATATTCGTTCAATACTCTGATTCATTCTGAGCTTACCCACCAAATCTGAGCTTTTAAAGTCTAACCGTTTCTAAGCATAACTTTAAAAAAAAAATACACGACATCAAACGCCTACCTTAAATTCAACTGTAAAATAAAATATACTGTACTTTGTAAGACTCTCTGCATCACATCTTTCTTTGTCGTAACAGGTTTGAAGAATCTCTGATTTTTAATGTAACCCCAAATACCAAAATCCAAAGGAGCCAAGTCAGAAGAGCGAGCTGGCTATCGAAACGGACCCTGATTGGCAATCCATCTATTATCAAACATGTCGTAAAAATGCTGAGCAACAGGCCCAAAGTTATGAGGAGGTGCTCCATCTTGCTGATACCAAGCTGAAGCCGCCTGTAACGCTGGTCCTGTGGCTTCTTCTAAAATGTCGCAATGTTTTTCACCATTTAAATTTTCATCATAAAATGTTAATGCTAAAATTGCTAAAATTTTATCGTCCTTTATTGCAAAAAAAACTTTAAAACTTCAACTATCTTGAAAGTAACGTTCTCTTCTAACATGTGGATTTTTATTAGATCAAAAAAGGGAATTATGTCGATTAAATAATCCAGTTTTGCTAAACTTTGCTTCATCATACCATATAACTTTTTCATCCTCTTGGGTCTTCATTAAAATCCATTCACAGAATTATACCTTTCGAAGAAGATTACCCAATTGTAAGTGTTGCACCAAATGATATGAAAATGGTTTCCATTTGTGTTTTTTCAAAATGCCATGAATTGTTTGTCTTAAATTGACCAAACTAAAGCCAGCTTTTAAGCAATCTCCTTAAAATATCACCAGTTGCATTTGGTCGATTTGTATATCTTTCTGCAAAAACACGGCAAGTCCGTTCAACAATTCTATTACACTCGCAGTAAATAATAATAAGATTTAAAAATCATCATTGGTAAATCCTATATTTTCCATTATTTACTTTTAAATACAAACTGGCAAAGAAAACTGTCAAAACAACATAAACAATTAACGTTCAAATTATCAAATCTTTGACAGCCAAGGCATACCCTTTACTTATGCTAAAAGTTTTAAGTAGTGCTATGTTTAAACTAATATAATAAAATATTTTAAAAGTGGTTGGATTTAGGTATAGAAAATACTGACCCCAAATGAATTGGCTTAAAAAATACAGCGAAAAATGTAATAAAATACAAGGTGTTTTATTTAAAGCAAGCAACTTATAAATGATTTAAATTGTGCATGTTGGCGGCCAAGTTTAAAACACTCAATAAGTTAGACATATGGAGTAAACAGGCAAGCATTTGTTGTTTATTGGTTACACTTTCACGTTACTAGCTTCGTTATTAATGAAGATAATGTCGACTAGGATTTTTCAAAATTTTAAAGAAAAAGTCTAAATATTTCATTTTTGGTATAGTACAATGTGCACAAATTTTATCTAAAATTTTATGTAGAATTTTAAAATAAAATAAAAAATATTAGGTCTATTTAAAATAACAAAGTTGACGTGTACTTCCAGTACAACCGGAACTGTCACATACAGGACAACTTTATATTTGAACACAGCGTCATTTAAAACCTACAGTTTCGTAATTTCAGATTTTCGCGCCACACCCTGTATAGTTTTCCTGTCCCTCTAGTATTTTTATTTTTATTTTTTTCTACATCATCAGGAATACAACGTAGTCTATTTAATAGCTATATTTCCCAATGTCATAACCGCTGGAAAAATAAAATAATAAACATTCGTTTCTATTTGGAGGCTTTTTCATTTTCACGGAGTCGTCCTATTATTCCACATTCTATAGTCAAAGTTAAAGCTGATACAAAAATGAAGTTTGGCTACTTCATAAAAAAAATTAAGGTCGCAACCTCTTGCTCGTAACAGTATCCATAAAAAAAGATTTTAGCGAAATAACTCTTATGATTGTTCCCACTCTCAGCGTTTTCCCCGTTTACTGTTATGAGTTTATAAGACCGATACATGGTTGTTGAAAATCGTAAAAACATTGGTGTAACCATCCAGAGGGATTCGATGTTTCGAGGGACACATAGATAATATACAATTGCCTTTTATTTTGATTAAATGATGCCCTTACTACATCGACTGTATATCACAGTTTTGTCTTTTATTGTTCTACGTAGAATCGTTACTAATATTGATGTTCGTCGCTTTGGGTTTACTGTTTTTATTTTTTGGAAATATAAAGATCAGGGAATTTACGGTTTACAAAATATAGACGAGTGAAAGCACCAAAAAAAAAACAGTCTAATATAAAATGATTTTTTACACCACAGCGTTCCCTTATCTCACTTTTCTTCACTTTATCCAACCGAGTGACTCCGGCTATACTTCTCAGACTACTCATCTCCGCAGCATTAATCCTATTTTCATGCTTCTTTTGCCAAACCCAACATTTACTACCATACATAAGTGTAGAAACCAACACACCTTTATGCACAGCCAGACGTGCCTTTTTTACACTTTCTGCTGTTTATAAAGCTATACTGTGTCCTATTTATTTGTTTTTCTGCCAACACCCTTCGCTCAATGTCACTGTCATACCTTCCATCTCTCGTTAACTTTGAAACTAAGTATGTAAACTCGTTTACTTGTTTCACTCTTTCTCCCTTAATCAGAACCCCACAGTTTGTCATGCTTTCTTTTTTTTCATAAACTATTACTTTCGTTTTGCTTACATTTATTTTTATTCCTTTGATTTTCAGGGCATCATGCAAAACATTAACCATATATTTAACCTTTTAAAATAAATAATCAATATCAAAAAAATTTACTTTTACTTTTTACTAAGATATCACTATTTTAAACAACATACATACATATCATAACAACATTGTTAATGTAAGATTTGTAAACTTTTTAATAGCATAAAAAATGTATGTAGAAATCTATTTGTTTTAACTCTAATATTAAAATCAATATGTCTAAAAAAATAGATATTTCAAATAAAAATAATTTGCCAAATAATGCATCAAAAGTTTTGATTGAAGTGTATTTGACAAGGTTGATAAAATATGAAATCAAACCTTTGTTGGGAGCATCAGCTTGAATTCTCCACCTGCTGCAACATTCTCTCTGAGCACGTTCCCCATGTTCACTTCGTGACATCAGAGCCTGAAAAAATATTGTGAAACACAAAGTACTGGTAAAAAAGTAAAGAGAAACTTTAAAAGATTTTTGTACGGAATAATGAAATTACTGTTGTAACAAATGAAATCATAATGAAATATCATTTAAATCGGACCTCGGAATTTACAAAGTTTGGGATATTGGGGTTACGGACATGGTTAATACTGTTGATAGAAAATATTTGTTTTTCCAGTTTTTAAATTTAATACCCTGTTTATTATTAAATATTTTTTATTTTACCCTTTAGTTATTTTAAAAATGAACTATATGAACATGTGAACATGAAAAAAAAATGGTACAAAGTTTAAAGAATGGTCAATAACATGTAAAATTTGACGAGTAAGCTTTTACCAGTAAAAATATTATAAAATTATATTGATCCCATTAAAAGTGCTGTATGTTAAATAACGCAAACTCCGTATATGAGAAAACAATATTCAGCAGCGTAATGCTTGGAAAAAATAATCAAAATGATACATTTATGGAATGAAAACACCCCCAAGCGGATGCAAAAAAAATTATGGTACATCGTCGCGGTGGAATTAGCGAGGTGGAGAAGCTGCTTGCCTTACTGACTTTTTTCGTAACAAAAAATTAATGGCTCTGAAACAAACTGGGTTGAATATCACCCTGTTTTCAGCAAGACTTGCGATTGCTCAAAAATATGTACAGAAAGCTTTTTGGTAGGAAAAGTGACAGCAACGTTTTTCCTGTCTAAATATTAAAACCAACAGATTGTTTTTAAGATCAAACCATCACTGAAAAGAATAAAATATATGAGGCTATTAGAAAATATTTGATTCAAAATTGGAAAGATTATTTGCTGAAGCGGTTGGTTTAAATACAATAAAAAACAAAAATTACTAATCACATCAATAAACCGACTGCGATCAGTTAATTGACCAATAATGGTATTCAAGAACAAAAGCTCATAAAAATCATTTATAGAAACTAATACGTTTGGATCTTTCTTTAATTTTTCTAATTGTTCTTTTATTTATTGAACTTTTAAATAAAGATTTTTACTTTATTTTCCATTTCTAATATTAAAAGTTGCAGGTCATAGTTTCCAGGAAAAACTGATTTTGAAGCTTGTTCCATTTCGTAGCAGCCCTGTAAATAAAGGATTCTTGATGGAGATTGGTCTTTGTGGTGTCAATCTTGAGAGTAAATGGGTGAAACTAATCCACATGTCCAGTTTTTCGGGCGAATGTGGCCAGTGGTGGTATAAGAGTTTTTATTTCTCTGGAGCATCTGCCCTAAAAATATCTGTAGAGTAATGTCTGGTCTGCAACTCTTCTTCTATATTCTAGTGGGTAAAGGGTATCTGTGAGAGTTGAGCTGTTTTTCAACCAAATCGCACTTTTTTAAATGAAATCCAGAAGACGAAGAGAATGCTTTGGTGCTGAATTCACTTTCTTGGAAAACGTGGCGCTTTGTGTTTTCTGGGCGTTGAACTGAACAAGATTGTTGGTTCCCCACTCGACGATTGCTTCAAGATCTCTTTTGATGGAGTCAACCTGTTCCTGCCCGAGTCTTTTTGTATCATTCACCGAAAGTGATCGATGGGATGTGAAAGTTGTGCTGTCGTCTGCGAAACTGTAAATGGGGTTCGTGGTGGTTTTCAAGAGGTCGTTGATGTGTAAAAGAAAAAGAGTGGGGGACAGAATGGAACCCTGAGGGACCCCAGCATTGGTTTTTAACGCATTAGAGGAAATACCGTCTACTTCCACAGTTTGGTTGGGAGACCGTAGACAGATAACTTGCTTAACAATGCCTGGTGCCAGACGCGGTCGAAGGCTTTAGATATATCCTAGGCTATTGCACGGGATTCACTAAACTTCTCAATAGTATTTGTCCAGAGCTGAGTGACATACAGCAGCAGATCTCCAGTAGACCGAAGTTGTCGAAATTGTCATGAATTATCTCATATTTTTTAAGATATTAATATAGTCACGTTTTGTAATTTTTGGAAATTATTGTACACAAACCTGCCATTTGGTAATATTGGCTACAAATAAGTCTCTTAATGCAGTTATTTTTTTGTTATTAAAAAGTGTTTTTTACCTTATACTATCGTAGATAAAAAAATTTTTTTTTATGAAAATAGTCGCAAAAAGGGTAGACCTATCGTGCGGGCCGTCAATTAAAAAGGGAAGGGATTATAGAAAGGAAATGATTGTGAACACGCTTTTTAAAAAGTTGCAGGTCATAGTTCTCTGGAAAAACTGATTTTGGAAGCTTATTCCATTCCGTAACAGCCCTGTAAAAGAAGTATTCTTGATGAAGATTGGTCCTTGTAGTGTCAATCTTGAGAGTAAATGGGTGAGACTGATCAGCGTGCCGTGTTCTTCGGCCGAATGTGGCCAATGGTGGTACAAGAGTTTTTATTTTTCTGAAGCATCTGCCATGAAAATATCTGTAGAGCAATGAGTGGTCTGCAACTCTTCTTCTATGTTCTAGAGGGTAAAGGGTATCTGTGAGAGTTGAGCTGTTTATCAAGCGAATGGCTCTTTTCTGAATGGAATCTAGAAGACAAAGAGAATTCCTTGGTGCTGAACCCCAAATGTGCGAGCAATACTCCAGTAGAGGTCGGATTTGAGCCTTGTACGTCGTCAACAGTTGATCGGGAGTAAAAAACTTTCTGGCTTTCCACAGAAAACCTAGCCTCTGGCTTGCCGACTTTGCAATGTTAGCAACATGGTTATGCCAAGACATATTATTGGACACCGTGACTCCCAAAATCGAGAGGGAGGGACTTGGTTCAAGGGACATTGTGATGGGATAATTTGAGGAATTTACTTTCTTGGGCGTTGAACTGAACAAGATTGTTGGTTCCCCACTCGACGATTGCTTTAAGATCTCTATTGATGGAATCAACCTGTTCCTGCCTGAGTCTATTTGTATCATTCACCGAAAGTGATCGATAGGATGTGAAAGTTGAGACAAGTGTGCTATCGTCTGCGAAACTGTAAATGGGGTTCGTGGTGGTTTTCAAGAGGTCGTTGATGTGTAAAAGAAATAAGGTGGGAGACAGGATGGAACCCTGGGGGATCCCGGCATTAGTTTTAAACGCATCAGAAGAAATACCGTCAACTGCCACATGTAAGGAGCGATCTTGCATGAAGCTCAAGAGCCATAGGCGCAGTTTGGTTGGGAGACCGTAGGCAGATAATTTACTTAACAATGCCTGGTGCCAAACGTAGTCAAAGGCTTTAGATATATCCAAGGCTAATTAGTTATGTACCTTTCTGACTATAATTTCAGCTGCTTCTTTAGCAAGAATTTTTACTATTATTTTTGATAGCTTTTTTTAAAGTGTTTTACTGAAAGATATTTTCTTCTAATTTTATAATCGCCTTATTATCTGCTAAACTAAACTTTCAAGAAGGAAAATACACATTCAAGTAAATATGTATTTTCTCTTCCACGCTTAAAATTTTAGGAAAGTTTATCGGGGATAAAAGCACACAAATGTGTAAACTCATTCACTGAGACTAACGACTAGTGTTAATTTGGAAATATTAATAAGGACCAACAATTTCTAACGATGAAAAGAGGGAGAATTTATAATAAAGTGTTATTTAAATGATGTACAAATATCTCATGGGAACAAAAATATTTTGTTTTCCTGCAGTCTACCAAGTTTGTGGAGTCAATTTAGATACATTATGATTATGAAGTACTCGGCGCATAATTATTTTTTTTTGTATTGATTCTAGTTCTTGTGATGCTATTAAAAGTCTAAGTTTTTTGTTAATCCACCTTCATTAACATGTTTTAATTGAACTATACAGTGAGAAGTATTTTTTGTTGTTTCAGATTTCAACTAATAACAACTTATTTATTATTTTTGTTTACTAAAAATCAGTTGGTTAATTTATTTATTTTATTGGGTATTATTGTTACGAGAAAGTGAGAGTTTTTTACGCAAGTCTTGTATCAATAATCTCAGATATTTCTGATACACATGTGGTGATCTTGTTCAAGAAAACCAACAATAAATACAAATGATATATTTAAACAAGCTTAACAAGCATGTTTTGACAAATGTTGGAGTCACTTTCTTATTGGTGATGACATATACTAAGCCAAGAAATCAACTTGATGATTGCTACTTTTATGCTGCCAATGGAAAAGGTAGAAGGTAAAAGCAACAGTAACGGTTAATCTTCACTTAACCATAGCGATTTTCTTATCTTCATGTTTAGCTGGTTCACTATGAAAAAAGTCTTTTATTTTTTTCACTTTTTAAATTCTTGTATTTTGGATTGGAGGACTAATAAAATAATTATTTTATCACCATTTTAATATTATTTTAAGTCCAAAAAGAGCAGTTTTTCGTATTCGAGGGAGAGTATTAATATATTTTTTTTATCACGAGAATACAGGACTTTTAGGCAATGGTTTTTTTTTTATATCTAGACTAAAAGAAAAAGGTACTTTTATAATAAGTTGAGTGACAACTAAAAACATTTACTTTTGAGAATGAGCCACCAACAACTGATATGATATTATAAAAAAAATAGACTGTCCTTCACCAGTTTCCATATTTATTTTGATCAAGGGTTGTACCTTTATTATTATTGATAATATGCATCTACGTGTTCTTCTGGTGCATATCCATTAATGGATGTTAGCGATCACATTTTTCATTGCTTCACTGTTTCTTGCAGTGTGTATCAGGGTATGTATATCGTGTTTGCCTGTCCATTGCCTAATCTGTCAAAGCTATGAAATTTTTCTTCACCCGATTCTTCTTCTGCTTTTTTTTTGCTTTTAATTATTAGTTGTAGACGTATACTGGTATTTTTAATTTCGCAAAATGTGCCCTAGACACATGACTTTAAAAAGTTGGCGTTTTTGGTTAATGCGTGTAAGAACTGCCTCAACAGCACACATCTCTGTCGAAACCCTTGTCTTATCTCTATAGAATTGGAGAAAGTATTGCCTGTTTTTTTATTTTTTTTATTTAAAGAAACCGCATCAACCGCGAAGGTTATTAGCGGGTATAGTACAATAAATTTCATATATGTTGTAAAATGTTGGTGGATTTCAGGAACTTCAGTAACGAGTAAATATTAATCGGGTTCAAGGCATCACTAAGTTCTTCGGGCAGTCCTGATGTTAACCTCTTCTTTCTATAGTCGGGACACTCCGATATTAAATGTTTTGCCTGTTTTACTTGTGCGTTTTGAGACCATTACAAGTTTTCTGCACGAGTACCTGTGTGGCGAATATCGCTTATTTATGCATCATGTACCACGAATATAATTTAAATTCGAGGTTAACTGATAATTTCGATTCTTCCTGAAATAGGTTGAAAACGAGTTTTGCTGCAATACCTACAGTTTTTTTTTCAGGTTGATTCGAGATTTTAATTTATTTAAAAAAAAATTCCTGTGTCAAACATTTTTGGCAAAATATTTTTACTTTTAAAGCTTTTTTTTCACTTATAGCTTATAAAAATACACTAGAATTCGAACAAAGATTGTTAAGTATGAATTTGTAGTATATACCACGATATTTTGATGTAATATTTTTATATTGTGAAGGGAATTTATATGTTTCTTCGATGCATAACTCTGCACAAATAGGAAAAAGTTTTGTTGTTAGTTATGAAAGTAGCAAGATCTCAAGTAATAAAAAAGTTGGTCGGATGCGTCCTAATTCTGAATAAGCGTATAGTAAAAACCACAAAAAACCTAGCAACTCGCATAAAAATGCAAATATTTACGATGCTCTTGTCTCAGCCCAAAAAATAAAAAACAAACATTATCATTTTTCTCCAAGGCACGACAAAATATAATGAGACATCAGCCAACTTTTAACGCCTTTTGTTACTTGTATATTACCCTCCCCCATTCAAGCAAGGAAATGTCGCACAATATTAGCATTTCTAAATTAATGTTAGTCGCTTTGAACAAGTAAGAATTTCTCCACATTTACCGTCATTTATACTTTCAACGACATAAACGAATTCTCACCAAAAGCGCAACCGAAGACAAAATAACACAAAAAGTAATTTTTTCCATTAATCTACCAAAAACAAAATAGTTTTTAACGGTTGATTATTAAAATTTCATCTATTGAGTAAAACGGTTAAAACACTTTTAATATAAATAAATAATTAGGGTTACATTAAAATTATTTGACGATTTTTACAAAACCAGTACAAATGGAATTAAATAAGATAAACAAAAAACGTAATAAAAGTCAATAATAAGCAGCAATACTTTTAAGTACCAAAGCAAAAACAAAAATAAATTATAGATATTAAGCAATACTTTAAAGCAAAAATTTTAAAAAAGTCAAAATAAAGTACACAAGAAATAGAAAAAATGTCTGGAAATGTTAGAAAAACTAAAAAATTTATGGTGGTATTGAAAATTATGAAATCTTAAGTTCTTTTGGTTAGTATCTATAAGTAAGAAAAGTTTTCACTTTTGCGAAAATAAAAGTCGACAAACCGAACCTGTAGACCTCTTGACACACTATAAATAAACATCTAAAAATGCTTGATAAATCTGGATTTGGACATCTCCTGAAATTTAATTATCATAATTTTAGCCCCATTAAAAATTAAATAATCTTACATATCATAAACAATAAAAATCTCTACTTATTTGAAAAACTGGAAATCTCCAAATAATCAAGCTTAACGAGACAAAATCAGTTTACATAAATTTTACTAACAAGAGAGGTCGACACGTGCCAGACTGAATAATGCTCAGATACCTTATGCCAACACAGCCAAATACCTGGGTATTACATTAGATGCGGGGCTATGCTGGAAACCCCATGTCAAAAAAAAGAAAATAATTAGTACTCAAATATAGAAAAATGTATTGGATACTGAAATTCTACTTTGTCTATAACACAATAAATTGCTACTATACAAGCAAATCCTGAAACCTGTTTGGACTTATGGTATTCAACTTTGGGGCTGCACCAAAAAAAGCAACACCCAGGTCATGCAGAGATTTCAGAACAAGGTACTGAGGAATATCACCAATGCTCCTTGGAACTCCAGAAACAGTGACCTCCATCGGGACCTGGAGACTGACACCGTTGACCAGACGATCACCAAGTTTGCCAAGAGTCATAAACAGCGACTCCTTAAAAATGTGAATGTTGAGGCCATCCAGTTCCTTGACAACACCAATCAGACGAGACGACTTAAGAGGACGAAGTCCTTTGAGTTGGTTCAGTAGATAAGAGTTAGTGTAAAGCAGAGTACAGTGCAGTGCTTAGTGCCTATTTGTATTAGAGTTTAAGCAACTTCTATTGAGTAAGACCCTTAGTTTTAAGATTAAAATTAGTAAAATAAGGTAGATTAAAATTGCTCAATGATCTTTACCGATCAGATTTTAAGAAAAGCTAGGCATTCTTTAATAAAAAAAATGACTTTCTAAAATGCGTTCATTGTACAAAGACAAGGGCTTTTAGCAAACAGAAAGAACCCATAAAAATTACAATCAAAAGAAAATAAGAACCAATACAAAATCTAAGCGTACATAAAAAAGTATCTTATCTTAATGATAGGAAAATTATCGAATTAAATTTGCTTGTTTAGTCACATACCACACGTGAAATGTGATTTTATTTGAAGCCTACAGATTTCGCGAACAGTACAAGCAAACTATTTGTTTCGTAACTGAAAATTGTACTCGTGAATGTTGGTTTATTTTTATATTTATTGTTTTAAGTTTTTATCACGATCGATTAAAATAAATTTGCAAAGGATAAATTTGATTCTTTAACTTATTTTACAAGACATTACCAATTTAAATTTTATTCATTTATTCCAAATCCCAGTGCGACTTATAAACGGTCTTCGTAAGCAATGATTGTATAAGATTACTTAAAAAATACAATTCCAAAAATGTATTCATTAAAAAATCAATTTTCCAGATACATTCTCCTATCTATACTTGTTCCTCTGAATTAATCGCATTCTTGATTTTATATTGAAATCCAAATATATTCCTTAGAGTAGTAAAAATTCTTTTCTATCAAATAAAATCTGAATATGCTACAAATTGAACTAATTTATGTCTCTCCCTTAACGTTTCAGCGTACTAATAAAAATATTTTCATTGGTCATTGTTCAGAGAAACGTGACTGTGGTCGATAATCCCGTTTAAATATCTCCTACCATCTCCGTCGTGGCATTTTCTAGACGACTAATTGTTTTATGCTTTCCTTTTTACTCTTTATAGATACGAAAAATTTATCCAGAGAGGGATTCGAGGATGTGCCCCTGTCGCATAACTCGTAATTTTCATGTTATTGGATCACTTTATTTTTTATTTTATTATTACCAGTTAAGGAGCAGAAAAAAGTTTATATGATTAAGCAACTTTCTTTAAAAATTAAATAAAGAAAAATCTTAGAATCTCGGTATTAAACCAGTATTAAATCATAGGCTACATGACCCCCTTAAATCATAACCACACAATATTGTGACGGAAACAGTTCGTCAGACGATCAAGGTCAAACAAAAAAGCTGACCGTTCTAATTTTTTAACATTTTAGAGGCTAAACAAACCTTAGTTGCAGTAACGTCATGTTATGAGGAATACAAAAGTACAAAAGATTATATATATATATATATATATATATATATATATATATATATATATATATATATATATATATATATTATTATAGATTATATTTTTACAAGTTTACAACCAACGGAATTTATCACAAATATAAAATGTTCATGTAGTCCTCATAGTATGTAACTGCAATATTAACCACTGTAAGATATTTAAATGGTAAATACAACGTTTAGTGCAAAGATTCTATATTTTAACAAATTGTCAAAAAACATATCTGACAACTTATTACTTGATCTCACTAATATAAATATTGAATGTTGGTAACTAAAATACCACCTACTTATATTTTAATATCTAATAAAATCATTATATCTAGATGGTTCATCTATTCCTTGAAGCCTACTTAATTTTACATTTGGTACATTATTAACATAACATACTCCTATATTATGTCAGCTTGGACTAGCTGAAGCTTTATCTTCACAATTATCAATATTTTCCTTATACTTTTTATACGTCATAATGTACTATGGTACATTTAAGACATTTTTTCCGATAGGTGGACATTCCGCATATTTATAACTCATATTACATTTTATTTATTTAAAGTTTCTTCTGTTGTCTTGTCACGTGCCTATTTTTTCCATAGTTTCGTATTCATGGTTGCATACAGTACACTATGCTATAACTCGAATATCATTCGTTGTAGATAATGTTGCATAACTTTCGATAGTTGTTTTGCAATTTCTGTGTGGATAGGACTGGATATCCACACGAACGAGGCACGGATTTGAGAAGATTGTGGGTTGACGTTTATTCCGCGCCATTTTTCTTGATTTCCGGGATAGGAGCGGGAGTCGTTTGGAGAGCTTCATCGAAGTCGGAGGTGTTGGTGAAGGTTGTTGGGGACGGTGCGTTATTAGCACGTGTGCGGAACCTCTATGGGTTTTCTTTCATATCTGGCTGTATTTGGGCCATCTTAATTGGATTTTGAAGAAAAACCATTTGATTTTTAACTTGACCATTTTGTCTTGCCATTGTGGATATTGTTGGAGTTGGTGTCAAGTTAAAATAACCGTTATCGGGATCTATTTGAGGGAAGCCATCGTTAATTAGTGCCACCCCCATAGTCTAACCAACCCCCGGAGTAGTTCAGGAGTAGCACCGGAGTAGGCCACAGAAGTAGGCCACAGAAGTAGGCCACAGGAGTACATGTGAATTCGCATACCCAAAGGTTATCAGTGATTTGTTTTTAAATATATAACGTCTTGTCTCGTTCGACACCCCCAGTAAGTTTTGTTTCAGTTTATAAGTATAGTACTTTGTGAATTCGTATATCCAAAGGTTATAAGTGATTTATTTTTAAATATATAACGCAGTGACTCATGCTGACACCACTATCATGTTCTGTTTAGTTTATTAGTATAGTACATTGTTGGAAACTATTTATTGCATTAGATAATATGCCAAAACTAAACTTGGATTAAAGTAACCTTCTCAATAATTCTTTATGTCCAAGTAAAAACATATTTTCTTCCTACTTATTTGTAAATATCCTACAATCTTGATATTTTAAAGGACAACCATTGTAAAGTTATTTTTAAATGAACTTGATTGTTTTGGCAGTGAAAATCTTATGTAAACGGTTAACTAGTGAATTTTCTTTGCCTTTATGTAAATGTTTGAATCAGTGTTATTAATGAGTTAACTGATAGATAAGTTTTACCTTTTGTTCTTTGCCTTCACGTAAATGTTTGAATCAGTGTTATTAATGAGTTAATTTATATATGTCTTACTTTTTGTTGTAACTTGGTAAAGACTGTTACTCTTACTTCTGTTCTGGTTATTTTATAAAGCTGTAAATTTTACATTTTTGGTTTGTCTAGCAAGAAAATTTTACCATAGCTGTTAACTTTGACTATATTTGTTATGATGTTGCTATTGAACTGTGTACCTTAATTATCTATTGTGTGAGTAAAGTATCCAACATATTTTTGCTATAATTTTATTTATTTGGTTCACCATAATCATAGTTGTTTATCTTGTAGCCCTGCTAGTGCCTATAAGATCTAGGGGTTTCCGGCTTATACCGTCAAGCCGGTGGCGCAGCTCACTTTTATATTTTTTTCTTCTACCCTCTACAGCTGAGCTCGGGCATAATTTGCCAGTAGAGAAACCGCTAGCAGAGTACTCGTTAGAGAACGAAAAAGACGTGGCAGTCTCTGTTACCAGTTCTTTGTACTCCAAAATATCCTGCTTCATACCTACTTTGTCTTCTAATAGTATCTATAGTGATTTTATCTTTATTTCGGATTATTTTCAAATACTTCTTCTCTTTAACTTCCAGGTCATAATATGTTTCTATCTTTTTTCCATTGTTTGCACAAAAGTATTGTTTAAATTCATTCACCATGGAGCTATATTTCTCTATCTTAAAGTTCATTGAATTGTGTTATATTTCAACAGCTTCATTTCCTATTGTGTTTAAGAATATGGCCCACTTTTACTTTGTCAGACTTGGAGTATTTTTTTGTTGCAACAAAAATTATATTAAAATGTTGCAAAAAAATTTTGAAGATTTACGTCAAATCTTATGGGGTCAGGTGGTTTTTCTCCATAGCACTTTTTGTTGTAAATTGTGACTAATTTCTTACAACTGTGAGAAATATTTTTTGGATCTAAATAGAACTTTTACTGCAAAGATTTTATATTTCAACAAATTGTCAAGAACATTATATCTGATAACTAACAACTGTTTGATCCTACTAACATAAAACCTGAATATTGCTGTGTAATACAACAGTAACACTAATAACCTCATTTCGATTACTAACAATTTATTTCAAAGTTGCGTTTACAGCAACCTACATTTAATCTTTAAATTATTTGAGCACCATCACAAATGACAAACGTTTATTACCTGCAAATTACGGATAGTTCACAAACATAGTTGACGTTGAATGACAAATGCAAATAAAGTGTCAGGCAAAAATTTATTGCATAACATTAGTGTGTGCCAATTAGCATCAACGCATCAGTTCCTGTATGGTAAATATTAATTTGTTTTTAATTGAAGTGTGCGTGATTATTTAAAAATGGACTAAATTAAGAAAAAAGGTGCGATAAAGTACCTTTGTAAAATGGTGTCATCACCGCAAGAAATTTATAAAGACATGGTAGAACTATCGGGTAACTCTGCCCCTTCGTACCAGGTAATTAAGAACTGGTCACGAGATTTAAAACTGGGAAGAGTGCAGGTGTCTTTAAAACTATGGTGACCAAAGAAATTGTAAATTTTGTCCATACCATGTCATGACAGAAGAATTACGGTCAAGGCTATAGCAGAGACATGTAGGTTTTTTGTTGGAAGTGTTGAAAAAATTTAACATCAGGAATTTGGTCTCAAAAAACCTCTCTGCACGTTGGGTTTCACGAATGTTGACGGCAGACCAGAAGTGTGTGTGTTCGCCAGGTTGCAGCGAAGACAAATTTTGAGATCATTAATAGGAATCATGATTCATTTAACCAACATTTTTTACGGTCTACAAAACATAGGTTTATCCCTTTGATCCAGAATCAAAAAAACAAAGCATTAAATGGCGGCATAGGGGTTTCCTACCCCCTCGTGTTGTCCCATCAGCTGGTAAGATCATGGCTACAGTTTTTTGTGATTTTTCAGGTGGTATTTTCGTGAATTATTTACCGCGTGGAAGCACCATAACAGGTAAATATAATGAAAATTTAACACAAAAAGTACGCGAAGCGATAAAAAAAACAGAGGAGGAAAATTAAGTCGAAGTGTGCTTTCACCTGGATAACGCTTCGGCTCACAAAAAATGTATTGCAATGGCTGACATTCACAATGTGGGATTTTAAATTTTTGAATAACCCCCTTATTTTCCAGATTTGGCCCCCAGCGACTGCCATCTATTCCCAAAATGAAAAAACATCTTAAGTAATATAATAGTAATATTACACACGGTACCGCTCGCCATTCTGTCAGCTTGAACGCTGCCGCGTGTCTTTTTTTTCTTTTTTTTTTTTATGAAAATAGTCGCAAAAGGGGTAGACCTATCGTGTGGGCCGCTGACGGTTTGCACTGCGACTAATAGAAAGGGAAGGGGTTATAGCAAGGAAATGATTGTGGACACGCTTTTTAAAAAATTGCAGGTCATAGTTCTCTGGAAAAACTGATTTTGGAAGCTTATTCCATTCCTAGCAGCCCTGTAAAAGAAGGATTCCTGATGAAGATTGGTCCTTGTAGTGTCAATCTTGAGAGTAAATGGGTGAGACTGATCAGCGTGCCGAGTTCTTCGGCCGAATGTGGCCAATGGTGGTACAAGAGTTTTTATTTCTCTGAAGCATCAGCCATGGAAATATCT
This sequence comes from Agelastica alni, assembly GCA_950111635.1. Lineage (NCBI taxonomy): Eukaryota > Metazoa > Arthropoda > Insecta > Coleoptera > Chrysomelidae > Agelastica > Agelastica alni. The sequence continues at coordinate 84,006,400 of OX467709.1, forward strand.
GTAGAGCAATGACTGGTCTGCAACTTTTCTTCTATGTTCTAGAGGGTGAAGGGTATCTGTGAGAGTTGAGCTGTTTATTAAACGAATGGTTCTTTTCTGAATGGGATCTAGAAGACGAAGAGAATGCCTTGGTGCTGAACCCCAAATATGCGAGCAATACTCCAGAAGAGGTCGGATTTGAGCCTTGTACGTCGTCAACAGTTGATCAGGAGTAAAAAACTTTCTAGCTTTCCACAGAAAACCTAGCCTCTGGCTTGCCGACTTTGCGATGTTAGCAACATGGTCATGCCAAGACATATTATTGGACACCGTGACTCCCAAAATCGAGATGGAGGGACTTGGTTCAAGAGTATTTCCGGACATTGTGATGGGATGATTTGAGGGATTCACTTTCTTGGAAAACGTGGCACTTTGTGTTTTTTGGGCGTTGAACTGAACAAGATTGTTGGTTCCCCACTCGACGATTGCTTCAATATCTCTATTGATGGAATCAACCTGTTCCTGCCTGAGTCTAATTGTATCATTCACCGAAAGTGATCGATAGGATGTGAAAGTTGAGACAAGTGTGCTATCGTCTGCGAAACTGTAAATGGGGTTCGTGGTGGTTTTCAAGAGGTCGTTGGTGTGTAAAAGAAATAAGGTGGGGGACAGGATGGAACCCTGGGGGACCCCGGCATTAGTTTTAAACGCATCAGAAGAAATACCGTCAACTGCCACATGTAAGGAGCGATCTTGCATGAAGCTCAAGAGCCATTGGCGCAGTTTGGTTGGGAGACCGTAGGCAGATAATTTACTTAACAATGCCTGGTGCCAAACGCGGTCAAAGGCTTTAGATATATCCAAGGCTATTGCACGAGATTCACCAAACTTTTCAATAGTGTTTGTCCAGAGCTGAGTGACATAAGCCAGCAAATCTCCAGTAGACCGAAGTTGTCGAAATCCATATTGTCTATCATGGATTATCTCAAATTTCTCCAGATGTATATTTACTTACAATATGATTACCAACAACTTTTCTAACAGCGAATTTGCTATTACTTCATTTCATTCAGTTCATTTTTTAAATTCAATCGATTAACATATCCAAGAAATATCTAAATACGAGTATATGCAATATTATTAAGTGTTTTCATAGTATAGTGATAGAATTTTAATTTTCAACTCTTTAGAGACGACTCTGAATTTGGAAAGAATGGCATCCGATTTAATATCTGGTGAAGTGTAGGTGAGTATAGTGGTACTAATGAGTAAATACCATGATGCTCCCATTATGCCAGGTATGCGAATGCCAAGCCAAGTTTGCTATCTACTTCTTTGTCGCATCCCGCATATTTTATGTCCTCGAGTTTAACGAAATGCATTTTATTTTCAAGAACTCTTTTACTATTGTAAGTTTTTCTTTTTATTTACGTTGCACTATATATCAAAAAGAGGACAGTTATTTTGTAGAATATTTCCGGTAAATAAAAGTTAAAAATAAAATGCAGAATAAAAAAAAAAAAGATACTTCTTATAAAAATTTGTAAAACATTAAAAAGGTTATTCTTTAAACTATTTCATTACCATAGCTTGTATAACGTGTATTTTTTGTTACTTTTTAATGTAAAAAACGGGTAATAAATATGTTGCGACTTTACACATAAAAAATCAGTTACGCGAACATAATAAAAACAGTCAACCCTTATGTGCCTTCCTTTTGATTTTACCAACGGACTAAAAAATATGACGATTTAAAAACCATTAGAATCAAAATATCATTTGTTAAAGTTTTAGCTCCATCAGATCAAATTAGCCGCAACCAAGTCCCCCTAAACATAAATAAAATAATGCTATAGATTTGGAGCATAGATAATATATCAATCTTTATTGGTAATAAACGTCAAATATTCTATTCAGTCCCACTACCCGTTCCACATTAGTATAATAAAATCGTATATTTACTGACATCGGTTGGAGTTTTCTTCTATATAAACTTGTTATAATAACAACGTTCGAACAAAAAATGGGAATGGGGAAAGCGGGGCTCGGTTGTCGTCAAAGTTTTTGCCCATCAAATATAAACTCTTCAATTCATCACGAAACACCATTATTAAAAAAAATAAATTCTTTCGTTTTTTTTTTGTATTACGCAAGTCATTAAAAAAGGTTTACATTTAAAGAAAAATAATTAAAAAAGTCATCATAAAAATGTAGCTACTTAAATTCTTATCTGTTTAAAAGTGAGCGGGTACATAAATGATTTGCCTTTGATACTATCATTCCACCAAGTTAAGAAAAGTGGAGTCAATAACAAAATCTGCTTAACATACGTCGTATATTCTTTGCATCTGAAGCGGTCAGTATAATGTGTTGGGTTTTGCTTCCGTTATTCATATCTGAATGCAAATAGGTATAACGATAGATTTTTATGCATATCTATTTTCTATTCTCAAATGTTTGTTGGTAAAAAAGCACGTCAGTGATTTAGTGTGAGAATCCTGCTGGATAAACTAGGTGTAAAAGCTTTCATCTTTAAATTGGAATATAAAAAGCAACTCCCGTCAATTGGCGAAAAAACGTTGTTTTGTAATTTAATATTTTAAAGAAAAAAATTAATTTTAATAGTCCCAGTCTTCCCTAAACATAAAATATATAACACACGACCATTCACAATAAATTTTAGCGATGATCGTAAACTTTCCAGTTTTTGCCGAAAAATCTCATAAACAGTCCTGAATGGGTTCATCAGTTTGTATATTTTTTAAGATTATTTATGGTGTTTTGTGTAAAAAACGTGTAAATGCTGGACTCATTTAAATGTCGTCGTAGAAATCTGTGAATAAATAATAAATTTTAACGATCGATTTTTATAATCTTTCAGAAAATTTTTCGCTTCGGAATAAGATTTTTATTACCAGAAAAAGTTTTAAAATTAAACAAAAATAATTTAAATTAAAAAAAGCATTACAAGATTTTTTTGAAAGGGTTTAAAGTAAATAATCTAATTGGGACGTGAAGTAATTTTTTTTAATAAGTCTAATTAATTTATAATTGAATTATCTACAATGAAACTAAAATATTTTAAGAAATTTTGCGGTGATTTTAAAAACTGTAATTTATCGATTGGTAAATAAGCTTTAAATCCATGCAAAATCCTATAAAGATAAGCATATTTAATTGGGAAATTTAATTAAGACATGCAGAATTACTTTGATGTACGTAAAGTGATAATTTGGAGTTCAACTTAAAATTGAATTGGCTCGAACGAGAAGAGGGTTACAAACTTCGTTATAAAATTAATTTTTTAACAAAAAAATACTATAACATTTGCTTTCAAAAGTTAGAAGTATTACACAAAACATGTAATAGCTTTTTGACGATATTGTTGGAAACCAAGAGCTTTGATAGATTGGTAAATTCCAGTTATAAAGCTTTGATATATCTCTGTAAATTGAACACAAAGGAAATTCGATAAAATGAAGGCACTCTGGTTTTGCAAGTGCTCAGAATTTTCCGTTTAAAAAATGTACATATAGTGTTTTTAAAATGATCATGAAAATTCCGAATTGATTTTTATAAAAAAGTAGAACACTAACAATAATAAAGTACGTTATTGATAACTCCACCAAAACAGAACAGTACAAGGGATTTTATTATTTCGTAAATAACTAAAGGTCTATATTTACATTTTTTTTTACCGAAGTTAACTGCTTTAAAAAATACATTTTTTCGACGCATGTCTTCATGTGCAACCATTTTTTCAATAAATGTAGCAAAATATTTTTTTTTTAGATTTTTTGTCTTCTGTAATTTTCGAGCCCCGATAAAGAATTTGAACAAATTTAAAACATCGGCAATAAGATAATATATTTTTCTTTAATAATACCGATCCAAATTACAACTAATATTTCAAGAGGGGGTGAACCTTAATTTAATTCATTAGTAAAACACCAAATGGTAAAATTAATATTACTCGAAGATCGCTAAAATAATTTAAGATTTTTTTCCACCTCATGTTTAGGAAAGGTCGGATCTTGGCATCTCCGGAGTAGTTTTATAAATTTTTGGTTAATAATTTTCAGAAAAAATGCAGAGTTTTGGGCAAATTTGCTATTTTTTTTCTTGCAAATCATTAATTTTTTCAAAAAAGTACCACCAGAGATGATATAGTCATGCTTTCGTCTATGCTGAAAAAAAATTGTCAAAACACAACCAAAATTACACCGTCAAAATTATTTCTGACAAACCTCTGTAAAACCGAGTGCACTTGCACGAATATTTTGTTTCAGATAAAGACTTTATAATATTAAATGAGTTGTAGTTCCATTCATGATTATAAAAAATAACACTGGAGCTGATAAAAAATTTTTTGAACGGAAGATTAAATGAATAGCAGATGCAAATTATTTTACATATAATTCGAAAGATGACAAAAGTACTTTTATTAGAATGAATGGGATATATTATTTCTTAATCTGTTCGTTATCAACAAAATTAACTCAATGGATTTATAAAAAGAAATAACATAATTATGATCGGAGTCAAAAGCAAACAAAATCGACGCTTCATATCAAATTTCAGGGGAAAATGCAAATTTTCGTTTTGCTGTTTACCATGAATTCGAAATATCTTTCTAGAATAAGCGTTGGGAAATATTGCATAAAAAAATTTGTATTTGTTCTTAGTGTTAACAATATAGATCAGTTCCCCCTTTTGTTTTGACGGTATAATTTAAATGTAGGTTTTAAAAATTAGATATTATAATAATTAATATCATGTCAAACTATAGTACTGATAACAAATACCGTAATATACTTTTCGTGCCAAAACAGTCCTTTAGAGAACGGAAATCAAGCAAATCAAGTTTATTTTTTATGCTGTTTTCAAAATAATAAGATGTAGACATCCTAGGTGTTTCAAAAAGGTGTTGCTAAACTTGAAAAAGTTAAAACATGTGAATGTGTTTTCAGTCCCACTTTAGGGTATCTAAATAAATTATTTTTCATGGATTTTGTTTTTTTATCACATTGTAGGGAACATGCTCATTAATGTACATCTTGTAGTATTTTTGTAACACCCTGTATACCAGTACATTACGTTTGTATTCTTTACTTAGTGAATTTACATTTTATATGTTTGTTGAGCTTATCCACATATTTTGCTATTTTAAATAAACTGTTTATTTTATAACCTAAGCGAGGGTCATGTCGGCTCTTGTCTATGCATAACATTTTTTAAGGCTGCCGAGCACCGGAAGGCAAATTTTACTATATTTACACGATATGCGACGAGAATATATCTGTCCATCTCATCTGACCTTGCCTTCATCGGTTGACATAAAATTGTGTACATTATATGTACTGGTGCTAGTTTTCTTATAATTTTTATTGTTTATTCGAAAAATTTCCAATAGACGCAAACAATCTACATTATTATCATCATCAATCATCAATAAGCCTATTGTAACGTCGACTGCTGGACATAGGCTTCCCAAAAATTTTGCCACTCTTTCCTATTCTGTGCAGCTTGCATCCAGTCCGTCCTGATTCTCTTTATGTCTTCCGTCCATCTTGTTGGAAGTCGCCCTCTACTTCGATATGCCTCTTGTCTTGACCTCCACTCGATAATCTTTTTAGTCCATCGTTCATCTTTAATTCTCGCCCAGTTCCATTTTAAAGAAGTTACTTTCTTTGCTGCATCTGTAACTCCTGTCCTACGTCGTATTTCTCTATTAGGTATCTTATCTCTAAGCGAAATTCCCAGCATTTATCTTTTCATTGCTGTCTGTGTTGTTCTTATTTTATTAATAGACTTTTTGGTTAGTGTTAGGGTTTCGACTCCGTACGTCACGACAGGCAGGACACATTGGTTGTAAAGCTTACGCTTGAGACATATAGGAAGATCAGACCTAAATGAATCTCTGAGATTGCCAAATGCTGCCTATGCCAAGCCTTATCTCCTGAAAATTTCACAGGTCTGGCTATCTCGACTTATGCGAATTTCATTGCCTAAGTATTTATAGGACATCACTTGTTGTATTTCAGTTGTCACCTAAAGGTATGTTTTTAGATACTACTAGATTAGTCATAAATTGGGTCTTTGATATGTTGATTTTTAGCCCAATTTGACCTAATGCTTGGTAAAGTCTTTTAAGAGATGTTGAGGCTTTATCAGTACGGTCTGAAATTAAAACTATATCATCGGCGAATCTGAGGTGGCTGAGATTTTTGTCATTGACATTAATACCCATATTATCCTAATCTATCGGTTTGCCCATATATTGTAGCAATGTAGTAAATAATTTAGGAAAAATTGTATCGCCTTGTCGAATTCCACGATTTATTTTAAATTTGTCGGTATCGGCATGTAGTCTAACATGGGCTGTGGCAGTGTCATAAATGTGATTTATGAGTGTTATATAACGATGATCGATACGACAGTCCACTAGAGCCAGTAATAGCTTGTGCTGGTCCACAGTATCGAACGCCTTTTCATAATCTACTAAGATCAGTACTAGTAGTCTGTTGTAATCTAAACAATTTTCTATTAGGGATTTTATCACCTGTAGGTGATCGTTTGTGCCGTAACCAGACCAAACACCAGCATGCTTACAGGGTTGATAGCCTTTGAGTCTGTTGTTTAGCCTTTTCGTGATTATTTTTATGAATAGCTGTTATACGTGGGACAGCAAACTGATCGGTCGATAATTTTTTAGATCTGTAATGTAAACAATCTACATATATTTATTAAAAAACATCTTTTAAATTTATGTAAAACAGTTGGTATTTAATTTTTTTAAATTTTTTTTTTAGAATTTTAAATTACTTCTTATTTGCAACGACTAATATTGTTTTATTTTATAACAAATAAATAAGAAAAAAAAAACAACTATGTTATATATTTTTTTTCCTTTCATTGATTAATAAATAAAAAAAGATACGAAAATAAAATTTTTATTTGCGTGTGTCTTTTATGAAATAAATTTGGTTTTATACAAAATAGTAATTGATGATAATAAGCCTAATTTAAAAACTGTGGAACTGCTATTTAAAAAAGTTTGACCCATTTATTTTAATATCGTGGGCATCAAACACTAATAACAATAATCGTTTGTGCGTCAATTAGTGATCTTGTAACTTCTGAACGACTTGATCGATTGAGGTCATATTTACACAATATATTTGTTATATTGAGGCAAGGGTTCATAGCTTTACTGGGATCCTATAAGTGGCGCTGTAGTAAAGTTATTAATAATTTCTATATTTATGAACAAAAATGACTCATATTCACAATATATATTGGTTTAGTTCTAAAAAAGTAAATTACAAAATGTGGATGGGTGGGTCTGTGGTCATGTTAATAAAAAAATTTATATTTATAATCCAAAATTATTCATATTTATTATTTACAGAATATGCTCGCGTGTTTAACAAAATTGTTTTGGTATATGCTTCAGTTTCATATATGAGTTAATGTGTTTCGCAAAATTGAATTTTGTCGTAGGAACATCTTAATTATTTAAGGGAAAGTAAAAGATTTTGCTTTTTTCCAACATATCTAAATATTTTTAATTTAAATGAGATGTTTTCGTATTTTTGTGCATTTTCCTGCATTAATAATCATAATAATCTACCAAGTCAGGGCAGAAAATCTTCTTTTGGGCCATTTAGTTACAAATAAAACCACTTACCTATGTATTTTTAAAACATTAATATTCCATTCAGAAAGAAGCAGATCATTTGGGCTTTTCAAAAAATTTATTTGTAAGGAACTTTCTATACTTTGACTAGATTATAAGAATAAAAAATATCTTATCTACACGATACTTTAATGTAAATGATTGTTTTAAATAACAATATTACTTTCTTGTCCCTAAATTTTAAAACACTTTAAAATTAAACATACATTTTTTTTCATTTTAATTGTTTTTAAGAAAGTATGTATGTATATTCGGTAGCTAGTTTATGGATAATTTATGTGCATTCTTTTATCTACAAAGAACTTGCGTACTAATGTTTGTAGATCCCCTTTAAATTTATTGCCGTTTGCTTATGCTTTCTTAATTATTTCAAATTGCACTTTATCATGTTTATCTCCGATTTATATTCTAATTTTTGTGAATTTAAATCAAGGGTTTCCTCAAATGGGCACTTTTGGAAAAAGAGGCGATTAGAGATGATCGTCTAATAACCCTTAAAAAAATAAAGCTGTACAATATATGGTGTTATAAAAGACTATTATCTTTATTTTTCTGTGCATGGGGCTCCCTAATGTGTAAATCATATTTGTTAGTGTATTTAGAAAAGTGCTGGCTTATTTTTAAAAAAATAAAGAGACCCAATTACGACCATTAAAAAAGAAGGCTCTGAAGATTATTTTAAATAAAATTGGTTACTAGGACCTTATTTTTTATTATTTAAAAAAACCTTACATATTAAAATGTGTTTTTTTCTTATTTAAGACTATAAATTTAAGTTAAAATACATATAATCACTTTAATTTGGATAAATTGAAAAATTGGGTAAAAAATACATCTTTCATAGTAATGAAGTTATAAGCATAACCAATTATTGTTGTCGAACATATTGCGCTATTGCGGTATTTTCCTTTTCAACTTGTTTGTATTTCTGTTTTATGTTTCAAGGGATAATTATTCATTTTAAATCTGACAACCTCCGTTTGCCGAAATATTTAAATTTCGAGGTTATTCCCGATACCCGCAAGATTGTCTCTGAAAGAGAAATTTGGAATTCTTACATTTTCGACGCCATTTTTCGAATCGCAATATTCCCTTTAAAGTACTAAATACTAAAAGAAACATTTTCTTTTTTCTGACTTTAGAGGATTTTCCTAAAAGCATAAGAAAAGGGCGTTCAAAAACCCTCCAAAAATAAAGATTTAAACTTGAATATTTTTTCTTTAACTAAGTGGTTTAAAAATTTCAATTTACAATTAATAAAATATTTTTATTTTTATTACCGTATCTTTGAAATAAAGACCGAAGGAAAATGAAACAATTATGACATTTTTATAAAAACAAATCGTATGATATTAATGACAATCGATAGTTCATTTCTTACATGTTCACATGATGGACACAAATACAGTGTAAGTATGAATTATGTGGCGACAAATTGACTTAAACGTTACAAGTCATTTTATTTGATTTCTTCCTTATACCGACGTCAGTTGACACGGAGGTTAAGGATAGTTGAAACACTTGATTTTTGAAAATAATTAAGAGGAAGGAACTTAACATTTTTAACAATATTTTGTACTGAACTGAGCAAATCTTAAAGGTTACTATAGTTCTTAAATAATTATCTTTTCTTTTTATATTTTAATTGGGAAATTAAAAAAAAATTATTATTGATTAGCTAAAATACACAAATCACATTGCTAGAAATCTAAATCTTAGAGATATAATAATTATCAGCTTTCAGTCGATTATAAGCACTACAATCAGCTTTAGATTTTCTTCTTTAGAAGTCTTACTGTCTATTAAAGAAAAAAAATTAAAAAAGAAAGAATATAATAATATAAATTATTAATCGGATAAGCAGTTGTGACATAGTTCGCAGCCATTGTAATCTACATGATCCCAAGCCAGACGCCTCAACGTTCCTTATATCTTTTTCTTGTACTCTGCATTTTTTAGGTATCGCAGTGCAATTTTAAAAGTTTCACATTTGTGCGATTAAAATTTGTAGCTTAAACGACGATTTTTGGTTAAAGTAATCTCAAAGAACAGGATGACGTTTCATAAAAGATCGAAGCCAAACTTCACTTGGCGCTACCCGGTTAACTCAAGAAAAAGGAAATTTTTTGGCTGCGGATACCAAGCCTTGTCTCTCCCTGCACTAGATGGAGAGGAGGCAACCCCAGGAGTGCCTTCATGGCTGCAGTTGGTGTTAATTTAAATTCCCCTGTGATTTCAATACAGGCAAGTCTTTTCACCTTGCCTAATCTTGCTATGGCCCCCCTTTGTAGTGTTTTGGGCCACCATACCATAGTGGCTAGGAGTCAAGAGTTACTTAAAGATATTTGAGTTTTTCCTTTATATGTATTTCCTTCCCTGTAAGTCATATAGGTCCCATGCCCTTTATTTTATAAAATTAGCCTTACTAAATGATAACGAGGTGAGTTGATACAGTCTAACAAACAATTAATTTAATTCAATTAAAAACCAACTAACAAATCACAAAGAAATGAACTGAAACTGAGCTTTCAGTTGAATCATTAGTTAGTGAAATACATACGCATTATCAAAACTTTACTTTTTACGATTTTCGCGACTTTAGAGCCAGAACACAATCGCGCACCTTGAGACAAGAACTGAAGGGCCCGCGGATGGCGTTTCAAATTACCTCTGTTTTCCCTATGTCTTAATGGATGAGGTTGTTAATTTGCTAAGTTTCCACAAAAATAAAAGGTTAATTAATAATTTAAAATTTTCTTTTAAAATTTAGTTTAATATTCTAAAAGTTCTAGTTGTCCTTCTTCTTCTATGTACCATGACCATTTAACGATCGTTGGCGATCATTCTGGCTATCATGTTTGCAATCATTATTTTGTTGGTAGCCGCTCAGAAAAGTTGTATGGTGGCGAGACCAAACCACTGTCTGAGATTTTTGAGCCAAGAAGTTCTTATTCTGCCAGGGCGTCTCTTACTATTAATCTTACCCTGTAATATAAGATGTAGAATGTCATACTTTCCTGAGTGTCCCATGATATGTCCGAAATATTCAAGTGACCACTTTTGTATCTTTATGCATTATTTTAAGCACCTCCTCGTTTGTGATCTTTTCCACCCAACTTACTCTTAGCATCCTCTTGTACAACCACATCTCGAAAGCTTGTAGACGTTTGAGCGTGGCTTCTGTTAGTGTCCAGCTCTCGACTCCATACAAAAGAACTGGAAAGACATATGCTCTAATCATTCTCATTCGCAGGGCAATCAATAGATCGTGACTGGTAAAAACATTTTTCATGCGAATAAATGTTGCCCGGGCACATTCAATACGTATTTTGATTTTAACTGTTAGATCCCAGTCCTCGCTTATCCTTCAATCAAGGTAGCTCGCACTTGAGACTCTGTCCAATTGTGTTCCGTTGACGTAGGCACTAGCAACTTAATTATGAACTCCTTTGCTTATTAGAATGTATTTGGTTTTTGCCGTGTTTATTTTCAAACCAAATACTTTGCAAGCTTCAGTCACCCTATTAATAAGTCTCTGTAGGTCATCGATGGACTGCGGGAGTATTACGGTGTCATCCGCGTATCTTGTGTTGTTGAGAATTTTTCCATTTATCACAACTCCCAAATCAATGTCTTCTAGGGCCTGCTCAAATAACTTTTCAGAGTTTAAAAAAAAGAATTGAAGACAATATACATCCCTGTCTCACACCTTTCTTCACTTTAACATCTTCCGTCAGGTGACCGTTAATTCTGACTTTGGCAGACTGGTGCCAATATAAATTACCTATCAATCGGATATCTTTGTCATTAATACCAGTTGTTTTGAGTATCACCATAAGTTTGTTATGTCGCACTTTGTCAAAGGCTTTTTCAAAATCCACCAGGCACACGAACACGTCAGATTCAACTTATCGGCAGTGCTGTATTTGTACTTAAACTCCGAAGAGCGCTTCACGCGTTCCCAATCCTGATCGAAATCCAAACTGAGTTCTGCCGATGCTCGCTTCTAATTTTTGATATATTCTCGAATGAATAATACGCAAGAATACTTTAAAAAGGTGGCTCATCAAGCTGATGGTACGGTAGTCACTACATTTTGTAGCTCTGTTTTTCTTATGGATTGTAACTAAGGTTGACCACTGCTAGTCGGTTGGAATAATGCCCGTATTGTATATTGTGCTGAAGAGTTTTGTTATCTATCTATCTCACTTCGCAGTCCATCAGGGCCCGGTGCTTAGCCATTCTTTGCCATTTTTATGGCTTTTTTTACTTTTTTTTTGCTGATAGGTGGACCAGTGGCCACTTCATCATTCCATGCTCTTGATTTCTGTTGTAATCAAATGGTTCCGAAACAAACTGTCTCCATCTTTCCAGTATCAGGTTTTGATCTGTAATAAGCTTACCGTTTTCATCTTTTAAGTTTCCAATATTCACGTTATGCTTTTTCCTGGCAATTTCTTTGAGTTTTTTTGTAGGTTAAATGAGTCGTGGCTTTTATCGTATGACTCGATCTCTGCACATTGTTTGCTGTGCCACTCTGCCTTTTCCTCCCTTATTTTTCTCATAATTTCTGACTGTTATTTTTGGTACTCTAGTTCGTTTCGGTTCTTGAAACTTCTCCGCTTGTCCATAAGGGTCAAGATTTCTTCGGTCATCCATGTTTGTTTATTTTCGTCTTCCTGCTCTTTGAATGTAGATTCTTCTTCAACATCTGTACCTTGGTTGTCATGTTCTCCGAGTTTCTCCTCCATATACTGTGTAGCTCGAGCGCATATCTCTGAGTCTTTAAATTTTTCTGTCAGGAATAAATTTATGAAAAGCAGCTCACCAGAGTAGCTCCATAAAAGTTTAAATCAGTGATTTTTAACCACTGTGCTGCGAGATTTTTAAAGTGTGCCGTCACTGAAAATACCATACCCAATTTCCTACAGTAGGGACATTTGAATTAAAATATCATCCCAATAAATATAAAGACTGTGTATAATGATTAAAGCTAACGATGTTGAAGATTAAAAGCCGTTTAACTTTCTTTTGCACCAATTCCTGTGGTAATGGAAAATTCGAGTTTAGCCGAACTAGGTATATCACCTAAAATGAAATTTATAACTGAATATATAAGGATGTCGGTAATAGGCGCCGTTGCTTAATAAGCAGAAGAGGCCGGAAATGATAGCCCGTAGGGTTCTAATTATTTCCTAGCGTTCTTGCTTTCCGTTGGTAGAACATCGTTCTCAGTCTATAATTCATCAAAAACTAATTCCATTTTCTGGAAGAATTTTATCGCTTCAACCTATCATCGTCTCTTGTTACTGAAACGGAAATAGTCTTAAATTGAATTTGATGTTTTTCAACTAAAATTTACGTTCTTTTATTAGTTGTTTAATGGCATTTGATCTAGCCGAATTTCAGAAAGTCTGCTAAATAAAAATTAGGAGATAACGTGATAAAGAGACTATATGGTAAGCATTAACATTTTCAACATGTTGAAATTGTATACTTAACTCAGTATACTTCTTAATAACTACAGTACGAGAAGTTTTGGAAAAAATATTTGACTAATTTATGTTTTAATCGATTTATTATAATAATCCACAACCAAGTTAAAAGAAAGGTACGCTATTGTGATATCTTTTTTTTTTTTTAGAAAAGTGTCTAAGCTACAAAGGTCATTGACACGTAATACAATGTATAAAATTACTATAGATAACATTGAGAAAAAGAAAGTTAGATTATATTATAAATGTATTTGACAGTTACAGGATCGTTGCAGAATTGACATATTGTTGGGTTCTCTTTAGTCATAAGGTGTAGATGCGTCAGGCGAGTGTGGCCTATTCTCAGTCTTCTAATAATAATTTTATCTCTACGCGTCACTACAGAAATCAGTGCGGTATTGATAGAGTATTGTATTTCGTAAGGCTGGGCAGAAGATCTGTTCCAGGCTAGTTGCCAAGATTCAAGAATGGTGTGTTGAAGGTGGTTCTTAAGATCACCCTGTACCTAACATTCTTCGTAGATGGGGTTGGTTGTTGCAGACTGCTTGGCAGCACTATCAGCTCTTTCATTGCCAGCGATGCCAACGTGTAATGGTACCCAAATTAAAGTTGTGCTTACCACTTGGGAGGTAAGTCGATTAATTGACTCATGTATACCTTGGACAATAGGACGTTGTGTGTAAATACTGTTGATGGACTGGATAAAAGACAGTGAGCCAGTACAGATGGCCACTTTTTTATAGTCTGTCAACAGAGAATTTGATGCTAGAATGATAGCAAGAAGCTTACCGGTATAGACACTGGCTAAGGTTGGCATGGAACATAAGGCTATTATGTTGTGATTGTCTGTGGCGGCAGTTCAAACGCCAATTTCGCTTCAAGAGGCATCTGTGTAAATGATTTTAACAAAGTTACCATCGTTTATAATATGCAGAAAGGCTTACTTAAAAAATGTTGGAGAGGTTTGGTTTTTGGAAAATCAAGTGAGAGATATACTGATACTGGGCAGGGATTTTCTCCAAATGGGTATAGCTGATATCTGATTGGGGGTTGTTGAGGTAAAATCTACGTTGCCTAGTAGTGGTACAAGGGCTTGTGGTAGAGGTTGGGTTTTGGTGGTAGAATCACGTATCGTTGTTGATGCTATTAATTTATGTACTAGGTTATGTGGGTTAGCTGATATTCTGGCAACATACGATAGAAAAAAGTGTTGACGTCTTTGAGTAAGAGGGAGTTCGTTTGCTTCAATGATCAATTGGTAATAAAATCTTTAGGTTGTGATACCTATATCTCTGTAAAGGTTTTTCTTCAACCAGCCTTCAATTTTTTAAAATCCTAGTTAACAAATTTATTTTTATATCTCTTCACATTTATGGTGCTTTGTTGTACTGGGAAAATGTCTTTTTGTTAACAAAACGTATATTTAAAATTTTTTTCTTTTAATAAAAAAGATTTTAAATGCATAATGCGATACTGTACAATTGATTTTTAATAATTGCTTATCTCTTTTTTATGTTAAATGAAACGTTAAATTCATATTCCACAAAATAAACTTAAACCATATTTCGCAAAGAAAAGGAAACCAATTCCCTCAATATTATCTCATTCTTACCCAACCTTGTAGCCTATTTCGAAATATTAAATGTAATACAAAGTTCTCTGATCCACCCTCTGAGAGGAAAGGAATCCCTATACACCAGTGATAATCTCCCCTATTTATATTGTTCACACGACTCAACGGAAATGGGGTGTGTGTAGTCAAGTATATTTAATGTATTTTGTTAAAAATTTGATGTGTCTAAAGGCCAAAATAATTGAATAATGACAGGGGGTCAACTACGGATGGCATCTTTATTAGTTTTTGCAGTTTTTATTTTAATGAAACATATTATTGTTTAAAAAATAATACTTCGCTTAAAATTTTAATTTAAAAATTATTAAAATTATAGAATACAACAAAATAACACTTCAAATAATTTGGTATTTATTTGAAAATGCTGTACACTGAGTAAATTCGTTTGTGTTAAATGTTGAGAAAGTTGCAATGGAAACGATTCACTCGAATACTAATCCTCATCATTCAGGATAATCTTTTAAATCATTTTGACATTAAGTACGGATAAAGTTTTGATGACCCTTTTGCTCGTTCTGAAGATGAATATTATTTTCTTTTTTTATTTAAAACATAATAATCTGTAATATTTACTGACGACGAAAGCATTTGGTAAAATATACTAATTTTTGCAAAATAAATGCAAAGTTTTAAAAAAATACATTGCTGTTAATTGTTTATTTTTATGAGAGGGACAAACATTATTTTTAAAATATACGAAATTTAAAAGTTTTATAATATTTTTAAATAATTTATAAGAAAAATACGTTAATTTTTTTAATGAAGCAATGTATAAATATGATAGCTGTATTTCTTAAATCGAGTGGAATTGTAGAGCGTATTATGTTGAACGCACAAAAGACAGTCACAGCTAAGTGGTAAACTGAACAGTAACTTCCTAAAGTCATCGAATCTCTGAAGACCAAATTCAAGAATGAACACCTGGTACTTTCATGATAACGCTCCAGATCACCGAGCGAAAGCCTGCACCGAATATTTTACCACTACAGGACTGAAGCTACTTGAGCACTCTACTTATATTCCAGATCTTGTACCCTGCGACTTTGCACTGTTCACCCATGTGAAAATGAAGCTAAAAGGGATACGGTTTTTTATTGATGAGGATTCGAGAGATGTTTTGCCTGTGGTGAAAATTATTTTAAAAATTAAATAAATTAAGCTGTTTTGCAAACTGTTCCTAGTTCCATTTGTATATTAATGGGGCACTGCATAGCTTTATGAACAGCCAGAAAGTGTCAAAAAAAGGCACGTCTGGCTGTGTATAAAGGTGTGTTGGTTCCTATACTTATGTATGGTAGTAAATGTTGGGTTTGGCAGAAAAAGCATGAAAATAGGAATAATGCTGCGGAGATGAGTAGTTTGAGAAGTATAGCCGGAGTGACTCGGTTGGATAAAGTAAAAAATAGTGAGATAAGAGAATGCTGTAGTGTTACTAAGATAGATAAAGGAATGCTTAGATGGTTTGGACACGTAGAAAGGATGGATAAAGGAAAATTGACGAAACAGATTTATAAGGCAAGTGTGAATGGACAAGTCGTTAGAGGTCGACCTCAGCGAACATATCTCGATAAGATCAACATTGTTTTGAAGAAAGGCCTGGTCAAGAGTACCAACAACCGACGAGCGTGCATGAGAGCCCTTATGAGAGTAGAGAAAGGAAAAGATGTGTGTAAGAACCGTAGCGGAAGTGGAAAGAAGTGGTCTTTGCCTACCGCTACGGGAAAAAGGCGTGACTATATGTATGTATGTATGTATGAATGTTTATATGGAAATTCAAACAATTGGTAATGTTAAAGGGATTCAATTTGCTTGTTATATTTAAAGCTATTAAAAATTACGCAAACTTTTAAAAGGCAAAATGTCAAATTGGTTATTATGCTTTATAAAAAAGTGATTTTCCAGGATTTTGTAGATTCCTTATTTAAACCAACTTCGTATTTACTTCTTTTTTAATAATACCTGAAAATTAATTATATCAATGATTGATAGTTAAAATAAAACATTTATTATTTATATATTCCAAAATAATTAGGCACAACTAACATCAAAAATATTACGATAACCAAAACTTAATCATGTTTTTTTTTAAATCAAGCGTAAAATTTTAATTAATAGTACAAGGGGGTAAAAAATTTATTAATTGTTAAGAGCCCACATTAAAGTTAAGGATTTGGTGCACATGTTTTATAATTTCGTTAAAATATGTATACAATATTTTTTAGAATCACCAAGTTACTAAAGAATAACGACCACTCAATAAATTTTTATGATTAATCAATTATTTAAAAATAACAGATTGTTGTTCATACCTTACTTTAACATTGCAAACCTAAAATCTTTAAATGATTCTGATAGTTTAATGCTTTAGACACCATAATTCTTTTTGTTTAAATATATGTTTTTAAGGTAAGTTTTTGATCGGAATAAATATTTTTCTGGCTTTGCTTGGTTATTCGCTTAGTGTTTATTATTATGCTTATTTTTTATGAATGTCATAAATTCGGCATTTAACACTCTATTGTATATACCTTTAAACATTTGGCTTTACCATACTAAACTGAAGTTTCATTTAATTTTAGAGAACTTCTCTTCTTCTTCAGGTGCCGTCTTCGTTGCGAAGATTGGCAATCATCAATGCTATGCATGCGTATTCTTAAAACAGCAGATCTAAATAACTGATTTGTTGTACATTCGTACCAGTCACGCAGATTCTTCAATCACGAGTGGCGTCTTCTTCCGACACTTTTTCTTCCTTGAATCTTTTCCTGTATTATCAGTTGTAACAAGCTGTTTGACCCCCTCATAAAATGTCCCAGATACTGTAATTTTTGTTTTTTAATGGTCAGAATTATTTCTTTTTCTTTGTTTATCCGTCTTAGACTTACATTACACTAAAATAGTTTGTGCTTTGCTGGGAACCTTAGTTTTGGGAGACAGCTGTACAGTATACAGGGTGTTTCATTACTAATCGAAAATATTTCAACTATGGAATCCTGAACTCAAAATATGAAGAATCAACCCAAATCACCCAGATAAAATGTGTCTTCTGTCCGAGTTACAGGGTGGTATTTATAAATTTAACAATTATTTGTGCCCAGTACTTTAAAACTATCCGAAGTATTATTGTCATATTTGGTGGGGAGTGCGGGTACTATACACCCTACTAAATTATGTTAAATGAACGTTTTTGGCTACTACCAAAGGAGTACGACAGGGGCAAGTGACTGGTTGATTCCTCTCAAAATCTACACCACTGGCGGAATTGCAATTTTAGTACAATTTTTCGATTATCTAATACTTTCTACGTGAATATTGGACTCTTTTTCCATTGCGAGAAAATGATTATTTTTCGAGATATTTCGGGTTAAACATGAAGCCGCACAATTATTTTAATTTTAATATTTATTAATTATGGCGATGTTTTGGGTCATTTAATTGCATTTATTACACGAATGAAACTTTAATCTTTTTCTAACAAAAAAACATAATTTTATTTATCGAAATTTTTTAACGAATAGATGCATCAAACAATTAAAAACAAATTGTGGTTTTGAAAATGTTATGACCTAAATAAAAGAACAATTTTATCAGGAATTTTTTTTTAAAAAGCATATAAACAAAATTTAGAAACCTTTTATAACAAATGTTCAATGTGACCCCCGTTTACCTAAATAAGTCTATTTATTCTGTCGCTAAACGATTCTCCAGTTTTAAAAAATATGTTTGGCTGATTGACAATAAAATTAGCGGAATTAACATTCTGCTGCCATGTTCCTGACGAGTATTTATTGCTTGGAAGTATACTAGTGATTTCATGTGGCCCCAGAAATAGAAATCCAAGTGATTACATTCGGGACCCTCGAGGCGGCCACAGAACTTCACTTCCATTGCCAATCCAACGATAATGAAATTGATTATCGCTATGAAGAAAGAGTACAATATTCACGTATAAAGTATTTGAAAATCGAAAAATTGTGATAAAATTGCAATTCCGCCAGTGGCGTAGACCTTGTCGTACGCCTCTGGTAGTAGCCAGAAACGTTCATTTAACATAATTTAGTAGGGTGTATAGTACCCACACTCCCCACCAAATATGACACATTTTATTTAGATGATTTGGGTTGAATCTTCATATTTTGAGTTCAGGATTCTATAGTTGAAATATTTCCAATTAGTAATGAATCCATTTTTTTTCTTCTTTACATAATCGACACATAATAACTTGAGAGATTTTTACTGTTTGTTTGTTATAGCTTCATTGCCCAATGTAATACAAGTGAAGAAAGTTGTAGATCCACCACTGAATAATAGAATAAGGGGAAAAGGCAAACGTCTACGAGGCTGTTACAATTAAATTTAAACCGTGCGTTACTCTTATCTATTTGATTAAATTTTAAACACTCCTATAAATTCGCCCCGTTCCGGATATTTTGATTTTAAGACCGCGAAGTGATGCATAATTACATTTTACATAAACAAGACAACATAATCGGGAAGGTGTTGCGGTTCGTAGTACAACTTCCCTTTTACAAGTAATCATCGCATAAAACACGAAATACAACAGGTAAACTACAACTTTTAGGTAAGTAATATCCTAATCTACAGAGTGCTCGCCTTATTTATTATTTTAGGCACGTCAGAAAAATGTTTGATACTAGAATTTTCCTACGACTTCGTCTGCATTAACTGTAGTCTTTGATTATAAAAAATATGCTTTGGGGATCATCGGGTTTTCTTCAAAATAAGTTTTTTGTTTTTTTTTATATTTCCATATAAACCTTTATTTTATGAGTAAGAATGGATCGTATCTAGTTGTCATACTAGCAAAATACACGTAACTTTCTAAAATGAATTTTGAAAATGACTTATTTCACCGAGATGAAGCAAATTTGATGTGTAACATCTTTCTTCCTGCTTACTCGCAATTTGTGGGAGTTATTTCGGAAATGTGTAACAGTAACAGTAACAGGAAGTTGCGGAAGCACGCGCTATTGGATTTGACGAATGAGCGCGCGGTTAGAGTTGGCCATCAGATAGACGTCAACCAATTTTACGAGTGTGCTGTTATATGCGTAAACTATATTAATAAATATTTACTATTGATAATAAGTCTCAATGAAGTGCAGATCGTTGATAAACAATTCAAGTAAGTAACAATAAATAATTATTTGAATAAAGTATTTCAGTATTTAGTCAGTGTCAATTAAAAAAAATACAATTTTCATTAAAAAGAATTATCATTTGTTATGAAAAATTATTTCAAATAATACCTGACCCATTTTTTTCAGAGTATAATTTTAAAATTGCTTATTACTTAGGTGAGATGTCAAATGTTACACATCATATGCGACTACTGTAAGGATCCCTCGTTTTTTTTCTCCTTATTTATACAACAGTTTCCTGTTAGGATCATGGTATGCATTATTTAGTTTTACACAAAATTTAGAAAATTTTCTGTTGTTCCCAGTTGCCTCCCCCCCTAAATAAAAGTGGTACCCATGTCAAGCAGAGCTTATTGTGTTTCCCCAGTTGCAACATTTTCCTGTGACCTTCTAATACTAGTTTAGAATTAAATGGGTAAAATGTCAGTGCTCTCAGCGAAGCTTAGCTGTTTGACATGATATATATTCTCCTGTTTTTATGAAACCTCTGTCAAAATATTTCACAAGTTTTTACTCTTAGTAAGTTCTTTTCATACATATTTAACATTCTACAGATAGATTGTAGATTGTAGGGGGGTCGTGAAGGCTATGCAACCTCTCAAGCACCTCGACCTATCAGATATTTTGTGCATAATCCTTAATCTATTCGCGGCCCGGGATTTCGAGACTTCGAGCAACGTTTATCAGTTTTCTGGGGGCTAAGTTTCTGACATCAAATGGCTTTAGAAAGACCCCTTCCAAAACCTTGATCTTCTTGCAGAAAAGCGCTGGGCATTCGCAAAGCAAATATTCTGCAGTTTCAGCGATGTTCTCGCAGTAGCAGCAACTATTACTCTCTGTGTTTCTCATCTTTTTAAGGTAATACCTAAAAGGGCGGTGTCCAGTGAGGAGCCCCGTCACCAGTTTCAAGTTTTTCTTGTCCAACTCGAGAAGCTGTTTAGCTTTCCTTGGCGAAAGGCTTACTAGCCTTTTGGCTTGTCTTTGTTCTGGCACTTTATGACAGTAAGATTTCATTTCATCTGTTTTCCAGCGTCAAACCTCTTCTTTTAAGTGGGCTTTGGAAAGTCCACAGAAGGGTTCTGTGCCGGAAAATTGTGTATTTGCCAGCATCACTTGCTATTTGAGGTTCGTTCTCTATGCAAACTTGGTGGTTAATTAGAACCACTTCAAACTGCATTTTGAAGTCGTACCTAACTAGCATAATATCTGTCGGCTAAGACATGGATTCTAGGGAAATATTTTCCAAAATCTTCAAATGTCCATTCCGGTTTCTTGCTCTAAGATTTATTGTCTGGCTTAGTCTAAATGCACTGATTGCTGCTTCCTTTATTACACATAAGTGCAATTGTGGAAGGTTCAGAATTACCTCTACGGCTGTAGTAGGGCACGTAAAATTTTACAGATAAGTAAAAGTAAAAGTTGATATTACTTGATCTTTAAAAAAATATTTAATTAAATTTTTTGTTTTTTATGTTTCAAGTAAATTATTTTGTTTTACTTATCAGCTAATATTATCGACAATATATTTTCATGTTTTTACAAATTCATTGGTCATTTTTATAATTTGATGTAACTACAAAAAAAATAATTAAAGAATGTACGAACGAGAGAATCGCAGAAGTAATTAACAGGAGACAATTTAATAAAGTCACAGACTGAATCGAGCGGTTCTTCAGAAATATTTCACGACTACTTGTACAATGTTTGCTCATTAAGTATTCCAAAAAAAAGTAATGAACCTTCTTTTGCCAGAGATGTTAAGAGACAGATCAATAAAAAGCAATATTGGATAACGCTTTTTATTAGGAGTGGTAACTTTATTTTAACAACCTAAATGGTGCGGAATTTCTTTTCACGAGGATTTTAAAAATAAAACTTTATTTTGAAGTACAAGTTGATTTATTAGTTTTAGTTACAACATCAAAACACAATTTATTAAAATACCTGTTAAAATTTTATTAATTTTCTTTTATTATTTACAGGGTGTCCTAAAAGTAATGAAACATCAGTAGCAGCAATTGAAGGAGTCACACGTGGTGAGTACTTTATACAAAATTTTCAATACGTTTTATCATTAGTTTTGGAATCAGATGCCAATATTATAATAAAAGTAATTTACATACATTTAAAATGTTACTAAAATACTTTGAATCATTTGATCACATGTAGTTTTTAAAATTTCTAACAACAAAATCCTGTCTAGTAATTTTTTTGTGTTTTGGTAAGGAAGTGCGATATTCTTATCGATGATCAGGAAAAAAGTCTCTAAAAATAAGGATTAATCCAGTGACAGTTTGGAGACATTAATTCAAAAAATGCTACGTATTAAATCCGGTGTGAGAAATCTAGTTTCCCGTTATATCCCTTATTTTTAACTAAAAAACAAAAAGGGACTCGCGTGAATTGGCGCCACAGCACTTTGATTCTGTTTAACAAAGAAATATCAAAAAAGTGTGTACATTTTAATTTATTTCTATGAAAATGGACCAATATATTTTGTTGGAAATTTTAAAAAATGGAAAGCCAATCATTACCTTATGGACCAAAAAATCACAAATAAGAGATTTTTTTTATAATTTTGGTGTTATTTGACGCTAATATTATTAAAAATGATTTAATTTCACCGGAAAATTCATTGTAAGCCAAACTCCAAAGGCTTTGTTGATATCTAAAAGATTTTAAAAATAAAAATAGGATCTTTTAAATGTCTAGTAAAATTTCCCCTAAAGACTCTTAAAATTTGAATAAGAAGAAATATATTCATTTCCGTTTTGCTTTTTTCATTAAAAAAATTTCCGTAAAACCGGTTTAAGAATAATTTAAATTCGCATAACGAGAGCAACGTAATCCTTATTATGAAGTTAATTTCAACTAAATTAATTAACTCAAGGTAGCCGTATAAGCGCAATAATCTTTTAAAGTTAGATCTAAATTATGTTAAAAGTTGGAATATTTTATAATCCTCATCATTCGCATTTTCCTGCTGTGTAAACTCATTATTTTCTATAAATTTTATGAAAATATTCTCGGAATGGCTCTTTCAAACCAATGCTAAAAGTGTCGTTATCATTAAGTCAAAAATTCATTTTGAATAAAAATGCAGTTAAAACAATTTTTTATATAAAGGGTGTTTCAAAAAGAGGTGATCACGTCTTTAGGATAGGTAAAAAACTAAAAAATAATTGGGGTTTGCTTTTTAAAAAATTTTCGTAACGCCATCCGTATTCAAAACAAAGGGAGTTAAAGAAGAAAAAATTATACACATTTATTACGATTTTGCCGAAACTACTGGAAACATTGTGACGACATTTTATACGAATATGTATTAGTAGCTGATACATCCCATGAATTTGTTTTTAAATTTGACTATTGTAGAGGGCGCTAGTTACACGGTTCGTACCAAGTAGTATTGAATATAACTTTTTTAAGGTTAGATTTATTGATCAAAATTTCAATGAACTTAAACATTATTTAATTTTACACCAAAAAGGTAAAACTCGATACTGTGTACCGTTTTCGGAATATTTTGATTTGAAAATTATAAAGTAATAACCGATGCTGGCATAAAGTAATGATGTTTTAAAAAAAGGTGACCTCGTCTCTGGAATAGGTAGAAAACTGAAAAATAATTGGGGTTTGTAAATGTTTAAAAATTACTGCGTTCATCACGTAAGCGACTTTATTTTCTGGGACCATCGTGGACCCAAAGATATGATCTGGACTCGACAAAGACCACAAAACGATTTTATTAATATCTAGAGATTTTTTTGTTGTAAAACTCCAAACCAAGCAATTGTAACACCCGACCGTGTTGGGAAAACTCTGTCTTGTACAGCAGCAATCCTCAAATATTGCTTCACACTAAAGAAAATGCAGAAGAAAAAAAACTTTTTCAATGATATAGAATTAAAAAAGTTTACAGCTGTTAAAATATTTTGTTCATCTTGTTATCATTTCTTATTAGTCTGAATATAAAAATGTTCCATTGCAATTTCGATTTTTTTTTTTTTTTTTTTTTTTTTATTTTATGTTCTGGTTCCCACGAAAAGGGATATCCTGTAATGTTCAGAGAACATCGTGGGAACCAAGGGAAAGAAGGAAGGAGTTGGTGTTCTTCTTAAATTTCTGGAGGTTGTATGCCTCGGGGAACACCTCCCTAGGCAATGAGTTCCAAAGCCTCGCAATTCGTTGGATGAATGAGTCTTTGGAAAGTGATGTTCTGCAGGTCTCCAAAGTGACCACGAAGGGGTGTGAAGACTGAACTTGACGGGTTAATCTCGAAGAGACTGCCAAAGGAGGAACGATTGTTGATATTTCAGAAGAGCATCGCCCATGAAAATATCTATAAAATAGAGACAAATCGCCAACTTTTCTACGGTGTTCCAGACAAGTGAGCGAGTTTGTAAGCGAGGCATCACCGACGAGACGAATTGCCCTTTTTTGGACAGAATCCAGTAGCTTCAGGATATGTTTAGGTGCTGCACTCCAAATATGGGAACAGTACTCCAGTACAGGTCGGATCTGTGCCTTATAGATCATAAGCAGCTGACTGGAGGTGAAATAGCTCTTGGCACGAAACAAAAAACCAAGTTTTTGGGATGCACTTTTGGCAATGGACCTCACGTGATTTTCTCAGGAAAGGTTATTGCTGATAGTAATACCAAGCATCGATATGGATGACTTCAGTGGTATGGTTACTCCTGACAAAGTTATGTTAGGCACAGTGAGATCGGCTTTTCAATTTTTTATAAAAAAGATTGGTCATAACTTACATCACATATTCTGTGCTCCAAAACAGGTCAATTGAACCTTAATTACCCATATACAAAAATGCACACATAAAGTTACAGGGTGTTTAATTTAAAAATCTATATCTATTTTTTTAACTTTGCTCAAAAACGGTTAAATATTAATTCATGAAAAGTATGTAAGATACAAGTATGTAAGATACAATAAACAAAAAATACAAAGTAGGCGCATTTATTTATTTACATTTTTTATGGGTTTTAGGAGGGGGGTCAACGCTCCTTTAATCCCCAATTTTCATTTAGAGTACATACATACATATAGTCACGCTTTTTTCCCGTAGGGGTAGGCAAAGACCACTTCCTTTCACTTGCTACGGTTCTTACTCCTTCACTTTAGTCAGTGCTCTCATACATGCTCGTCGGTTGTTGGTACTTTTGACTGGTCTTTTTTTAAAACAATGTTGATCTGATCGAGATATGTTCGCCGATGTTGATCTCTACCGACTTGTACATTCACACTTGCCTTATAAATTTATCTATCTTTGTAACCACATCTTTTTTTACACCAGAGCGTTCTCTTATCTCACTATTTTTCACTTTATCCAACCGAGCCACTCCGGCTATACTTCTCAGACGCTTCTTCTGCCAAACCCAACCTTACGTAAGTGTAGGAACCAACACTCCTCTATGTACAGCCAGACTTGCCATTTTTGACACTTTCTGGCTGTTTATAAAGCCATGCAGTGCCCCATTTATTTGTTTTCCTGCCAACACCCTTAGCTCAATGTCACTGTCATACCTCCACACCACTCTGTCATAGACCGTTTTCAATTTTATAAAAGCGCAATAGACCTTTTGACTTCTAGCCAAGAATTTTTTGACTATACCTCGTAATGAAAAGACCTGATCCATACATCTCCTTTCTCTTCTAAATCCTGCTTGCACATCCCATATCATCTTCTCAGTTTCATTCATCACTCTTTTAATTAATATCTTTGCATACAGTTTGCCGACTATGCTAAGTAAACTAATACCTCGGTAGTTCTTACAGTCCTGCTGCGAACCTTTTTCCTTGTAAAGCGGCACGATAACGTAGAGTAACGTATTATAAAATATAAAACGCCACTGGAATCAAACATTTTTCCTAAAAATTTTTGTTTCCTAGTATTTTTATGTTAACATTGTAATTTAGAAGATACAGTTACTCTTTTTAATTACATTTTAAAAATATTTAATTTAAACTGCATTTTCACAAACGTCATTATAGTTTATAAACTAACAAGTAACTTCATTCAACAAGTGTTTAACATGACCTCCTCTTTTCTGTATACAAGTTCTTTCATCAAGGAAAACCGAATGTTTTGAAAAACTAAACTGCATTTTTGTATCTAGGTAAGTAAGATTTAATCGACCATTTTTTAAACACAAAGTATGTGATGTAATTTTTGACACCCTATATATTAAGTTCCCAAAGAATTAAATAATGAATCCTTATCGTTCTGTAATATAGGTATCTCTTATTTACGTAATAATTAAAACACATTGATGACATATTTAAAAGAAACATACATATTTTAATTAGGAAAATGTAATTATAAAAGCTAATTAAGTTATATGTTTAAGTTTGGTAAAAAAAATTATCAACAATTCTTTGATTTCTATATTTCGCATATTTTGTTATAAATTTCTACCAATGTGTGCACCAAGTTCTTTGTGATTTATGCAAATGATATTTTAAACCTAAAATTAGTAACAAGACACCGAAATTCCAACGAATCTATATCTTTCTATGACAATTTTTGATATTTTATTAATAGAGAAATAAGTGCAGTTTGAATTTATTCTGTTTGAAATATGATAGCGTCCTCCATGCGACATAAAACTCACTTGTTTAAGAAGTGTTTACATAATTTAAAAAAAAAATCAAAATTATCAGATACCTGTACCTATAAATAATAAGGTATAATATTAAAAAATATAAAATTTGAACAAGACCTGAAAAATACAGTAATTATATATTTAAAATATAAAAGGTGTAGAAAATGTTTTTTTTTAATAGATGATTTTTTTACCGTTAACCATTTGATAACAAATAAAAAGCAATTATTCAATTTAAAACTTTAAATGTCAAACATTCCCCACATTCCTTGCATTTTTATTCAACTTAATTGGCATAGATTTTTAATTGCATGCTGAAAGCGTATGGCAAATAGAGAAATTTCTTTTTTTCTGGTCCAAATACACACTTTTTTCGGTTTCATGCGAAATTGTTATAGAGAAGACTACAGGATAAAGCTCCTGAGCGCACTCTGTTATAACAGCCGTTTCCGAGTTCAACATGATTGAAATCATAGTTTAAATTTACATTGTCAACGTTGACATTGGTCGTGCTGTGCCAACGATAGATATGTTTCACTTTACGCTCAGAAAACATTTATTGCGGCTCTGCTTCACAACTTTTTTTTAATTAGCACAATACTCTGTGCTGCAAGAATGTTGGAGTATTGATAAAGTTCTTGATCACAAATCTTTTAATCAACGCAATAACACATTTTATTTACATATTAAATACTTAATTACACTACTAACCGAAACGTATAGGGTTAGTCAACGATTTTATGAAGTAGATAAAGCAAAGTAGCATTAAGTTGTATTTTTTTAACAGAAAACCCTATATATTTTTTAAATTGTTTTTTCGATTCTACACGTAAATATAATACGTTTTCATAATTGGTCTTGCAAGCGTAATTGCTGTAGTATTTAAGATATCAAGGATCTTGTGTATAAAGAAAATTCAGGTACCTAGGTCATTATTGAAGAATAAAACATCCAATTTAGCAAAACAAAAAAAAGTCTTTATTTGGTTACACAAAAGTAAAAGCACCATTTCTTATATAACATTGGGCATATAAAATACAGGGTGTGTAATCTGCATTTAAAAATAACAAACTTAAATTAACAAAACCTCTCTTTTTAAAACAAAACAATTGCAGTTCATCAATAAATCATTAATTTTTGTTAAACATGCCACATACCTATTTTTACCAGTTCAAGAGATATATTAATTTTTTGGTTTTTTCAATCTAGTAAAACATTTAACAGTAAAATTTTAAACATGCTAGCAATAACTTTGACATGTTAACCGATTGAAACAATTATTTAAAAGTAATTTAAATTATAAAGCAACAATTTTAAAAATAAAAAAAACATTTTAAATGATTATACAAAAAAGATTTTGCTAATACGTATCAAATTTATTTAAAGTTTAATAAGTTGAAAAACTGGTTAATTATTAACAAATATTCAAATAAATGCTCTGTTCATTGCATACCTACTCGTATAATTACATGAATTTCATGATTAAATATATTTATTAAATTTGTACTGATTTTTGTTGCATTCCCTTTTAACATAATTAAATATGTGCCTATTTCTACCCAAAAAACCCATCGACAGCTACATCAACGATTTCTGTTTACAATAAAGCAAAAAATAAACATAAAACGTCTTAACAAAAGCATAATAATAAAACAAAAAAAGACTTCCAGAATTGCTTTGACCAATGGAAAAAGAGAATAGAACGGTGTGTGGCGAGAGAGTACATTGAAAGGGAGCATTTGCTTGTAGAATAATTCTTAGCATAAAACTCTTTTTCAGAATCAGTCTCGTTATTTAATAGCCAAACCTCGTATTCTCATGCACGTTACTCGGTATAAATATGTTGCTCCAAACCTTTAGGATTTTCTAACTGAAACGTATTAAAGTATTTTAGATTATGGAACCACTTTAGTGTAAAGTTTTTTCTTCTTCTTGAAAATTTTTACCTTTTTAGACTTGTTTACTTTTTCCAGAACCTTAAAAAATGTTAGGTAAAAGTGATGGTAAATAAACACTAAGTCTACTTGATGAATCAAAAACTTGTTTTACCACGAATTTAGAGAATTGATGTAAACACATATTATGCAGTTATTTTTAAAAGAATAAGCGAAATATTTAAAATATGAATAAATCGTTTTTTTAACAAACTTCTTAAAAACAAGAGTATTCTTTTAAACTCAATACCTTCTAAAGACATAAAAAAAATAAAGTTAAGTGAACCCGCTAACAAAATCTTTTGTTGTTTTTAAACAGTTTACTGGTTTCGTTCTTGCTTTTATAAATTCTTTTTCCTTAATACACTCCATCTTGGTGCTGTCACTCCAACTTTCCCTTTATGCCTAAATCCGTGGCAGTGATAGCGCTTCTTTCATATGTAAATTCGATTTTTATAACGGAATTTATATTAATTTTTCAATAATAGAAAAATATGATTTACCTTCGAAAAGTAAAACGCCCATACATTGTGTTATTTATTAATATTTCAGACATTGATCCGCTGTAAATAAAAAAAATATTTACACTGGACATAATATCTACAGTAAAACCTGCCAATAAAAACAACTCTTAGAAATTCATACATATTTTAGTCGCTAAAGAGAACTAGGAGAACTAGGAAAATTAATACAACTAATACGAATTTAATAATCTTTAAAAAAATATAATAAAAACTTAAGATACAAAAGCAATGCGGGAGTTTAAAATACCACACCACTTAATAAAACTAGTGCTGATGACAATGCAAAGAGTAAAATGTAGAGTTCGCGTAGTTGAACACACATTAGAGAAGTTTGAGATGTATAACGGATTACGTTACATACATTACAAATACATTATCATGTATTCTCTTTAATTTGGCATTGGAAAAATTGTGAGACTTTCCAATATAACCACAAATGGTGCAATTTTTAATAAGTCGTGCCAAATTTTTGCTTATGCTAACGACATTGACATAATAAGTAGATCTGAAATAGGAGTTAAAGAAGCCTTCACAGCACTAAAAAGTGCAGCAAAAGAAATGGGACTATTACTCAACATGGAGAAGACGAAATATATGCTCGCAACAACAGAGCAAGACCGACGTGGGCAAAACCCCCTAAGTATTGGCGACGATTTAATAGAATCCGTCGACCAATTTGTATATCTTGGATCACTGGTAACCAGGGACAATAATACCTCCGAAGAGATACGTAGGAGAATTCTTTAGTGCTAACAGATGTTATTTCGCACTAATGCCTTAGCTACAATCCCAAAATATATAGAAAACAAGAAAGTGTAAGCTTTATAAGACGCTAATCAAACCAGTGCTAATGTATGGCTCTTAAACCTGGACGCTTACTAAAAAGGACGAAGCTGCACTGGGATGCTTCAAACTAAAGGTTCTGCAAAGGATTTTTCGCGGCGTCAATGAGAATGGAAAGTGGAGATCCAGGTATAATTTCGAGCTGTACAGAATTTATCAGGGGTCAGATATCGTAAGGTCCATAAAAATAGGAAGACTTAGATGGCTGGGACATGTAATGCGAATGAATGTCAATGACCCCTCAAGAAAGACACTCCAAGACAAACCAATAGGAAAACGTAAACGAGAGCGACCAAGGACTCGATAAATGGAGAATATTGAGGTTGACTTAAAAGTGATTGGAGTTAGAGGATGGCACAAATGGTCACAAATTCTACAGCAGGCTAAGGCCCACCCAGAGCTGTAATGCCATAATGATGATGATGAAAAACTTAAGAACCCGCAAGATTTTAAAATTACTATTTTTTATTATTTAAAACAATCTGAAACCAACGATTGTATCACATGTTTTAGTTTATTTTTATAACAATCAATTAACTGCAGAAAATAGTGGTCAAAAATTGAGTTTTGTTTGAGCTAGCCACGGACCCCGAATGCCAGAAATCATATTTAAACACTAATGGCATGAATTTAATTTTTAAATGAAGCCAATACAATGGCCATTAGCATGTTATAAGGATATTAATAAAAAAAAGTTAACTTGTTTTATTGGACTTTCCTGTTAAATAATTTCAACCTCATCAAATTCATTAGATATAATTATAACCTTTTATTATGGTTTACTAGATGTGGAAGCTTATTTTTCGAAACTATGCTTTTTGCTCACCTTTCAAGGGGTTAGTTGGTTATCAAGCTAAATGTTCACAAATAGGAATTGGTCCCAAGTCTGTCTTGTTAAATTTCAGACGTGATCTTTAAAATTCTTTTTTTTTTTTTAATTATATTGGAATCGTTAAAAAGTTAAGAGATATTATTTCAAGTAATACTTATCTAACATAATTATATAAATTTTATCATAAACTCTTGGGAGTGTTACCGAAACGACGATGTGGCTTATAATAAAACCAAGAAGTGTAAAAATACTGAAAGCAACCATGAAAATATCAATGAAGATAATATTGTAATGTTGATAATAAAAATTCGATTAGATTCAGACATATATTTTAAGTTTCTGCACATTTTTATTACTTTCAAGTTTAAACCATTCGAGTAATAGGCATTTGGACAAATAGGTATTTTCCGACTGCGTTCCGGTTGGGTCTAAGAATTCACAGTATTTTACGATTTTATTGCAAGATGAATCGATAAAAAAGTCACAATAAAACAAATCTTTCGGAAGAGCATTTTAAGATTACCGAATCATGTTACAGACTGGTTCATTGCTTTTGCAAAACCGATCTATATGTGTATTAGGAGCTGGAAAAAGAAGATGATTTTATATTTGTCGTCTCCGGATAAATATTTTTAAAAGTAACAGTGATATTTTAAAAGTTGAAGTAATAAGACGGTATACAAATTTTTGTTGCATAATTTATAATTAATATACCTACACATATGAGAATAATCTAAGGATATTTTAATATTATTAAGTTGGTTTATTACCACTAGCAAAAAAAGAAGTTTAGCAAACATATTTAAAAATACACAATTTTGCTATTGTTCTATATTTTATCAGTTTTAATATTAAAGATGTGATAGTATTAATTCGAGTTCAAATTAAATCACATAATGTTTGAATTAAACATGAAAAGACACTATTTAAACAACGAACAAATGCTGTGAGTCATTAACAGGCCAAATGGCACTCGATAATAGTGTATTACCTAACAAGAGTTGTAAGTAACCCATTACGCACGGAGTGAAAAAAATTACGCACGAAGCCGCGCAGCGTAATGTAATCAACACATAAAGTTCCATTTCAGGAGGACGCAAATTCATATACTTTTGACATGTGGTATAAAACGTTTCTGGTACCACAAATGAACGTCTTATTACAGTTTTAGAATCTGGAATATCAATTATCAAGCAAAAAAAACTTAATTTTATGTGATGATAACTACACAATATTTTAATTCTTTACCTTTGACAACAAATGTTTATCGACTGGGGCATGTTTCAGAGACTTATATTAATTTGTTCTGTAGACAGTTTTTTTGATTTTTTAATTCTAAATCCATCCGATTGCCGCTTCAGTAGGGTGATTAGTTTTGGATAATCTGCCATGTTAAAGTTATTATTGTTTGGTGGAGTTCTCAGCATCGAATAAATGGCCCATAGCAAAGATGGCTTCATAGGTTTTGATATTTCTCCGAAAATGATTTAACGTTATGCTTGTGTCGCCAATCCATAAGTTTTTAATGGGTAATTTCGTATTTTTCTTTGCATTTTAGCGGTAACAAATTATGTGTGGCAGCTTGAGCTTTTTTTAAAATCTACGGCAAAGTGCTCATAATTTCATCACTTTCACTACTAACAGACATATTCGTAGGTAAAGTTGAGAAAATGTTCGGATATGATATTTTGTTACAAAAATTGACAACATAAATGACAACGTTTATTTTTATAGCATGCTAAGAAAACGCGACTTATTTTTTGAAAAATTGTATAATGTATTGCCGACATTTAGGGGCATTACTCTTTTAATCCAAAATGTATTTCGCTAGTGCTAAAAGATTTTATGTTTTTCAGTTGACTAAATGTTAAACATATGGAACATAAGTTTCTATCGGGACCATTATAAATCGTTTGCACAAAGCTCACTTAGGTTTGAGTAGACTGCTAAGATGTCAGTCTTTAATGAGAGACAATCGCGCTGTTTATTTATTTTGAACTAAGAAACTCGTGTTATGGCAAAATGTCCAATGAAGTATTATTTTATTTTTAGACGAGTTATTATTTGGAACACATCCTGACATGTAAGTGGCATAATAATGCACGACTACATGTCGCGGCTGCAGTGACTAGGTTTCTTTTTGATAATAGTATCGAAGTATTACCGTGGCCTGCGCAATCACCGGGCTCAAATATAAAGGAGCATGTTTGGGAAATACCTGATGGGTCCAAATCACAATCGGGAACGAAAGTAGCATTTTTGGGTGATGGGCCGAGAACAGAGGTGACTCTATAACTCGGCATCGCGGTCACTATATTTCAAGCAGAGATATATGCGATTTGGGGTTAAACAAGGCACATAATTGACCTACCGTTTAAGTTTTTTATCTTTTTGTTAAAAATATTTTCCTTAAAAATAGGTTGTGGTTTAAATTAACTTGTTTTAATTCATTTAAAGAATAAAATATCCTAACAATAGATTTTCATAAAATTTCAAAATCCGTTTGCTCGTATGCAATACATACATGAAACACTTTAGTCGAGAACTTATTTGTAAAATATTGGCTTAAAAAAAGGTAACGACGAGTGATATTTCTTATGCAAAGTGCGGCAATGGAGTCGGATCTTCCATCGTGAAGTGACTCAGAACATTTAAATACATAATGCAAGACCAGGTATTCTCTGAATTCATGAATAAAACTCATATCCAGCAATCCCACCATTCGAGGACTAAGACGCGCTGAAAAAGGCGCGTCTTTATCTCGGAGCGTCGCTGGAAGGAATTATTCTATGACGTATTTTCGCCGGCCTTATTGTCATCCTGCATTATGAAAAGTCTCTATTACTTCGTACTTTAGTCGTCCCTCTTTGTGTGTTTTTGCTCGGGGAGCATTTTTTTGTTTACCGTCATAAATTCCACCTAACTTTGTGGTTAGTTTGCACACTTTGGTAATATAAAGTTTTACGAAAACTTCCTGATTTTCAATCGTATTAAAAAAACCAGAGGCGTAATTTAAAAACTCATAAAAAAACGTGTTTTAACTCTTTTAAAGGCGAATCGTTATCTCATTGTGTTTCTTAATTATACAGTGATGTTCGTAGTTCTCATTGTTCTTAAAACCCTTGAATTGAAATATCAACTTAATAATTTTAAAATTTTAATATAAAACTGCTATAAATACTCTTAGAAGATTCGGACACATTGCAAATTATACTATAAGGCGTTAAATGGTATACAAACAATGTGATTGTTTGGATGAAGCAGTAGTAGTTAACCCGAGGATAAGTTTAAGGTTAAATAAGGTTTTCTAAAAATGGATAAAAATAAACTATTAAAGTGGGAAGATTATCAAAGATATTATTATTTATAGCAAAGTTCGTGCTTTTATTTAAAAAAACATTAATAATGAATAGTTACGGAAATGTATCTCAAAAACCAGAGTTAGTCCAGATCGTCCGGCAGTAGCAGAATTAATTAGTGGATTAAGATTGTCGTAACGCTCAAGAGGGTAGATCTCTGTTATGGGTGTCGAATACCGTCCAAAGCCGAGATATATTTTCAACGTAATGATAACAGTCGTGGGTGTTTAAGCCGATTATACTAAATATTAGATACAATTTGTCCTGGATTAAGAGGGCGCTGTCCTATACCTAACGCGAATTATACCACTAGTCTTGTTACGACTACAAACCCCGTGATTCTAGACCAGGCAATTTATAAAGAATAATATCTTTTGCAAATTTTTTTTTATAAATACTTAATAGGAACAAAAACCTATAACTGGTTTTCCATTCTAATTTTAATAAAATCTTTGGAAATTTAACGTTTTCTATTATAATTATTATTTTAGAACTTTCACTACTGTAGAGAATCGGGAGTTTGTAATTTCTCTTTTTCTACACGGGAGGAATGAATACTTAACTTCGATATAGTGGACTGGAAGTAATCAATTCGGCTGGTTTTTTAACGTTTTATTTAACACGAAATATAAAATACTATGTCTTTCTTTAAATTACACACAGGGCACTACAAACATTGAATCTTACTTTAATGTCGTAGAACAATAGGAACGAGTAAAGCTTGGAGCAAAGAAATGACTCGTCGCTCTCGACGGTCATAGGAATACTAGAATTGCGTTAAATCAAGTCGGCGTTTTTAAGAGGAAAATTGCTACTGCGCTGATTCCTGACTGCGCATTGCAAACCAGGCCAGCCGGCGTACCTGTTGGAGATATCGCGGGTAAGGGAAAGGGGAGTGGATTTTTCCCGGGGCGAAACGGTTTCAAGACATTGGCGTCGCAAATGGTTTAAAATTAAAAAGGATAAAATTTAAAAAAAGTGTTGCGATCTGTGATCATAGGACAAAACATAACCATGGACACCTACAATTTCGAATGCGTAAACCAATTTCAGTACCTAGGAGCAGTCATAACATCTAGGAACTCTACAATAAGGATGTATTCGACAGTAATCAAGCCAATTATTATGTACGGTTCGGAAACATGGAAAATGACGAAGCAAAACGAACTAGTGCTAAGACGCTTTGAACGAAAGATGTTGCGAAAAATCTTTGGGCCTACAGTAGATGAGAGAACTGGTCAATATCGAATAAGAACGAATGAGGAGCTCAAGAACATTTATAAAAGACCGAGTTTAGTAAACGAAATAAAAGCACAAAGGCTCAGATGGGCCGGACACGTACAGAAATCGTCGAATGAAGGTCTTATTAAGAAGATATGGGAGGAAAACGCTGTAGAAAAGAAACCTTTAGGAAGATCAAGGCTCAGATAGGGGGACAATATCGGAGATGATGTAAAAGTCTTGGAAGTATGGGACTGGAAAGAGGTTGCGTTGGACAGGAATAGGTGCAGACGAGTCGTAGATGCAGCTAAGACCCACGAAGGGTTGTGACGCTACGAGAAGA
This sequence comes from Agelastica alni, assembly GCA_950111635.1. Lineage (NCBI taxonomy): Eukaryota > Metazoa > Arthropoda > Insecta > Coleoptera > Chrysomelidae > Agelastica > Agelastica alni. The sequence continues at coordinate 84,042,050 of OX467709.1, forward strand.
AGAAGAAGATCTGTGATCACAACTACTCATCAAATTAAAGCAAGGAAACCCATATTAAAAAATACTTCGTTTTTACTTTAATCAATGCTCATCAGCATTTAAGCTTTTGGATCGTATTTTCTATGTTAAATCTATGAAAATATTTTAGTTTTAAAAAACACCATTTTAAAATGACTATAACGCAATCGTTTTTTAAAAAAAGTTGCAAGATAAACTGTTGTTACCACAATTAAACCAGTAAATTCATGGTTCCAAATTTAATTATAAATTAAGTTTGCCTTTAAATAGGATAATTTAACTTTTTTTAATTTTAATCAACAGTTTTAAATTGTTTAATATATTTTTATTAAAGTTTTTATATTTTAAGTTTTCCTTGCTTGGCCTATAAGATTGGTTTAACTGGAACTGCGTTCAATTTCTCTCTGATCCTACTAATAATCACTTTCTCGACGTGCTCTGATCCAAATGTTGTCATCAACTCTAAAACAATTTCTTAAAAGCAATTGTGATAAAAATGTGCCTTTGTAGTAATAATTTGGTTTTATTATTATGATGCAAACCAAAATAATATTTTTTAATATTTGAGTATATGGGTGAGCGAAACTTGATGTCTCTATTATAAGAAAAGGAAAGACAATGGAAAATATCTGAAAATATGTTCTTAAACGGGATTTAGTAAGGTCCATGTTAAGCGTAATTTGCATATTTCTCCATGTTTGCAAACTAAAGTAATGACGTCATCAACTTCTTTTTCCAAAAACGTACCTATATTTTGGCATATTTAAAAAGAACTTATTTTATTAACAAAGTTTACTAAAAAAAAGTATTATCAAAAATTCGCAATCGTCACGATTTAAGTATGTTAAATTACAACAACAAATTTTTAATGCCTTCTACTTCTAAACACTTATCCAATCTCCGCCTTACTTCTCTCACTAAAGCCGTACGTAACATTTTTTTAAATTGTTTATCGCAAGCATTTCTGATTTTTTTTTAAATGTACCAAGTCAACTTATGGTGTTCTGTAAACTTTATTTTTCTTACAAGAAGGGTTAAGTCCGGTGATTTAGGCGCCCCCTGTATCGGTCCATTTATACTGTAACTGATACAACTGCTTGACTTTATGCGTCAAATTTGTGTAACGAACTATTTTTTTATAAATGTTAATGTTAAGAAAAAAATAGTAATTCTTACTCAGGGTTTTGTAAATTTTTGATTTTTCGTTAGAATTAATTGTGAGGGAATGAAAAGTTCGATTCCAAAATATGGCGAAAGTGTGTTAAGCATGTAATACCAGATAAAGAAAAAATGTGAATACTAGACCATTTTATTAACCTAACTGACGACGGTAATTATAACAAGCATTTTAAATTAAAATAATATTATTGTAAAATTTGTATGGTAATACCCATAGTTACACCACTGCAGTTAGGAAATGACCCTTTTGCTGATAAAACCTTTCGTTTGTGGAACGCTTCCAAATAAAAACAGAGTGGCTTAAGTAAAAAATTTGGAAATCATTATAGTTTGTTTGACCACTCTGTTAGCGTTTTGCATTTATAAGTAGGATTTAAATCTCTGTACTATTTCGAAATAGAGTATTATTTTATTATGAATAATTTGAAATATATAATTGCAAGAAACCTTTTCTACTAACGTTCACTTTTTCTCAAATATTTTTAAATATTTAGATTGATATCAATGCTGTGACTTGATCGTATTTTTAAAAAATGTTTAGCGCTTAGAATCCACTCGATTATGGAAAAAAAGTGCAGCTGGAGGCCAAAAAGCTAAATAAAGTACAGATACTTTGTAAATCGTAAATCGTGGATAGAGTTCTCTATTTTCTCCGACAAAAAAAGGACTTTTAATAGAAACATTCTAGGTGCTTTGGAGCATCTTTTGTGTATATACACTGGTAACAACCCAATACGCGCTACACAAATTGCTAAATCACAAAGCTTTTACCCGGTGCACGCCCGCCCAACTGTATACTCAATACGTTCCCGAGAGATTGAATCCAATAAAAAACCGACCGACTTTCCTTTCAAATATGCCAGTAATTTTTTAAAACACAATTGAAAATTGAAGTTCTAATAGTGTAAATCAAGCTCAATTCTTTTCTTAATTTACATAGAAATCTGTGGTTTATTAGTTACCAAAATGCATCTATACATTTTCATTTTATATTGGATGTGCCTTTTGGCAATCGTTATAAAATGTCAACGTAGTTAATTGCATATCTCTGCCAAAATCAATCTTGTAAGTGGTCTTTTTTTTTTGAATGATCAATCAATCAACCAAATCGTGTCCCTTGCAATATGACACTTTCAACATCGCATATAAAAAAAGCTGCTGCGGCTTTACACCTAAAACACGCGTTAATGTATTCCCAAACATTTAATTAAAAATTTTAATATGCCAGTCTGCAATGTAAAAGTTATCCTAAATAATTTACTAAAAGTAGAGCACCGATTTAAAATATTGACCTATCAATTTAATTTATTAAATATATACACATGCTTAAAAGAAAATAAAACTAAGGAATTCATCATAAGTAATGGTTTTAAAAAAAGCAGAAAGCATGACAAACTGCGAGGTGGTGATTGAAGGAAAAAAAGTGGAACAAGTAAATGAGTTTGTGTACTTGGGTTTAAAATCTACGAGAGACGGAAAGTATGACAGTGACATTAAGCGAAGAGTGTTGGCAGGGAAACAAATGAATGGGGCTCTGCATAACTTAATGAGCAGTCAGAATGTGTCAAAAAAAGGTTCTGCGTCCCGGGACTAACAATAAATCTAGGACGCTTTAAGTAAACGTGCGTGGTGGCTGAATGGTACAGCTATCTGTTTAGCACGTCCGTGTATTCAGTTTTAATCCCGGGTATCCAACTTTTTTTAAAAATATTAAAATATCGTTACGCTTTTGGGAACGCGACCAAGTGCCCGAAAAGTTCACAGCGTGTCATAAGAAGTTATCACTTTAAAAAGGCACGTCTGGCTGTGCATAGAGGAGTGCTGTTCACTACACTTATCAGTATGGTAGTGAATGTTGGGTTTGGCAGAAGAAGCATGAAAATAGGATTGATGCTGCGGAGATGAGTAGTCTGAGAATTGTATAGCCGGAGTGACTCGGTTGGATAAAGTAAAGAATAGTAAGATAAGAGAACGCTGTGGTGTCAAAGAAAATGTGGTTACAAAGATAAATAAAGGAATGCCTAGATGGTTTGGACAAAGGAAGATGAGTGTAAATGTAAGCATTTCGCAGCATTTCTTCATTAGTTGTCGGATGGTAAATATCTGATATGTGGTGGAGCGGCCCCCCTGGAACCACACTGGTATTCTCCTACGATTTCTTCCGCGAATGGCTTGAGTCTACATTGGCCAATATTTTATGCGGTGTGTTTAGTACCTTATGTGTGATAATTTTATTTTTAGTGGCTTTAAACTTTCTTTGTGCTTAAGGTTCACAAAATAGGGCAGTTAACGTTATTTACAGCATTATAAAGTGAGACTAAAAATGCATTAGGTTATTCGTTATAAAAATGGATTAATTTACAAGCTTTATTGGGGGTATTATTTTTATTATTATAACGACTACAAACAATAAACTTTTAGCTTATTGAAGTTCAGTTTATCCACATCCGTGAAACGTGTTCATAAAGTATCAGATTTGATCATTAAATATGTCAAATGGTAAATGTAAATGTTGCAGCTATTAACACGTGTTTTACGTTGTTTCAAATGGAAATTATTAAACCGCAATCCTTTGAGGACAAATAATATTGTAATGTAGTAGAATTCTGGATTCGCACAATCTCTAAATTAATCTCGCAATATTATCGCAGTGCATATTGCATGTCCCTCTAATTGTTATAATCGTTTTAAGGGTGAACATTAATAAGCTTTGTATGTGTATTTGATCATAAATAAAATAAGGAATCTTTGCTATTATTATCGAAATACCAGTGAAATATTGTTATTTTGGGACGTAAAATGTTTTGTTTGGTGCCAAAAGTTGGGTAATGATTTTCGATGCTGATGCTTGTTGTCTTTTTTAAATTCAACACGTAGCACTTATCGTTTGTCATTTTTTTGTCACTCAACAAAGTTTACATTGGATCAAGCTTATTAACACGCTTATATTGGTTTCACCTGTATCTTTTTTGCTTGTATGTATGTTTGTAACTAACTTTTTGGCCTCTATTTTGCCCTATTTCAAACGATCAGATTTAATTTAATTTTTGCACACTTGTCAAAGACCGACAACAATGAAATAATTCGATCAAAATATCCGATTATCCTAATATCTTTCGCCAGGATTCATAAATTTCTTCAGGGATCCTTTGCATGAGAGTTAGAGAGATAAAACTAGTGCGTGAACTACGCATGCGTGCAGAACAAATATTAACACAGTTCATCGCATCGGTGGTTCAGTGGTAGAATATGCTCGAATATGCCACGCGAACGGCCCGGGTTCGATTCCCGGCCGATACATTCTTTTTCTGCTCTTACCATTTAATATATAATTTTTTTTAATTGTATTAAGGTATTCGCGAACTACGTTTTAAAATTGTTTGGCATATCAAAACGGAGAAAGATAATTTTTTTGGTAATGAAATAGTTTTTAACACCCTTTTATTAGTTTCACCTGATTCACCCAATTCAATATACTGGTAAGAAACGTGCCGAGGGATGAATGGCAAAAGGGTAAAACAAATTGAACTAAAAAGCAAAAAATAAATTATAGTGTAAAAAAACTAAAAAACACGTTAATCAAACTAAAAAGAAAAAAATAATTCTTAACGTAGAAATAAAATAAATAACGAGAAAATTAATGTCACCGTCAAAAAAAAAATTAATGTCAATCAATGTCACTGCTTTGTATGACATTTTTAAACTAACTCTGCGTTTCGGAATGAAAGCACCCCACGCGTTTATAACAGTGAAATTAATTTTATTTCCATGTTTAGAATTATTTTTTACTTTTTAGTCTGATTAATTCCCAACTTCCCAGCAAGACCTAACAAACATCGTATATACACCATTGTCAAAAGCATCGTTACTTACGGCAGCGAGATATGGCCACTAAAAGAAAAAACAAAGAAAACCTTGAAAGCGACGAAAATGGATTTTTGGAGTCGTTCGGCAGGCAGGACGAAGCTTGAAAGAATCTGTAATGACCGAATACGGGAGATTATGGGAGTTCGGCAATGTATTATACATGACATAAAGACGAAACAACTGAAATGGTACGGCCATGTCCAGAGAATGACGTACGAACGATTGCCAAAACAGATAATGACGTGGACTCCAGCAGGAAGAAGACGGAGAGGAAGACCAAGAAAAAGCTGGAGAGAGGGAACGAATAAGGAAATAAGAGATAAAGGCTTGGAAGAAGACCTTTGGAACGATCGAGAACAATGGGGACTAGGTGTCGGAAGACGTCGGAGAACGTTTTAAACCCATGTATTTTATTACTAAAAATTAGTAAACGGTGTGTATCAGACACACGAAGTTCACACAATAATTTTTATTCTCACGCTATTTTTAAAAATTAAAACCTCATTATTGCCGGTCGACAAAATCAATATCGATGTACTTTTTAGTTTTTCCTTATCGTCGCATGATCAGTCTCGTTTAACTTATTTCACAACGTACTCCAGCGTTGGCTTAAACAATTGGCACTAGTACCCAAAATAACAATAGAAATAACAAAACAAAAGGAGCAATAATACTAATAAAATAATATCAACAATACAGATAATGCTTATAATGCATAATGCACATAAGGCCCGTCGTGTGTTATTACCCACAGTTTACAAAATAGATATGACGCAAAGAGGCCAATAATACGAATGTTGTTACACTTCTTTTCACCTTCCATATTTGCTAACAACAAAATTGTAATTTTCTTGTTTTACACTTTTCATTTCAAAACACTTGTCATTTTTCAATGCATATGTCTTTGTTGGCAATGCACTATAGTAGAGAAACGTCTCGTCTGCATTTAACACATTCTTTGGGGCATATTTCTGTAAAATGAACAGCTTATCATTCCTAGTTTTGACTTCTTTGATATTAACATCAGCAGGATCTCCACATGTACTAAAATGTACTATTATTTTTATATAATTTTTTAAAAGATTATTAAAAGTGGCTCTAAAAAAAAGGATGTAGCATTAAAATTGTTTTATCGGAAAATTTAAATAAAAAAATTGTTTCTTAGCATTATTTATGTTACATTCTCTCCAAATTGTTTCTATATAGCAATGTAAATATATTTCTACATAAATATTTATAAAATAAGCAAAATGATACATAAAGTTAGGATGGGAGATAAAATAAATGAGTAAACAAAATATGTGTAACTCAACATTACCAAAAAGTATATTGGTAGGTATTAAAAAATCTTATTTACGACATTTTTCAATAAAAACCGTGACACATAAATTTTTATTTAAGCACTGTATTAGTGATGTTTTGATGATTTTAACTAACATCTCGAGTTTCATTTAACGAATGAAATATGATACCTAAAAAAACTTACTTTTTTTTATGGATTATATACTTGTGAAAAATACAAGTATTTTTATTATATGAACATGACATATTTATTGGATTTTTCTGTCATCTGATATTTACATTAGAACTTAACACGTTCGCTATACATTGAAGGATCAATTGAATTTTTTTTTCACGTTCATATTATAAAACATAAAATTTTTATTATATATCGAAATTAAAAATTTCACTTAAATAAATAAATAAGTTGTGTTCTATTTAAATATTTATAAGGCTAAGGCAAGACTAGGCACCGGGTCACCACGACAAAAGAAAAAAATGGGATACGTTGAATTTAATGCAGGTGGCCACAATGGTTGTCGCTCCAAAATTTCTAAAATATACAAAAGCCAACAAATTCCATTTGAAAAATGTCTTAATGTTTATATTCATCATTTTTTTAAATTATACAAACTTACTTCACTTTTGTTTTTAAATTCTGTTCTTGCCACGAGTACATTTAACTTTTTCTTTAAATTCTATGAGAACAGCCACTCGCTCTTCAGCTGTAGACGAAGCTTTGTTGTGTCACTTTTAATACCACAAAAGTTCATCAAACGAAAAAGCATTCAATCTAAAATAAGCAGAAAATGTCTCTTCGTCAATTCTGTAATACAAACAATTTATGAAACTACCCTTATAATAGCCGATCACTATTAATAGAGTGTACATTAGACAGCATAAAAAAATCGATAAAAAGAAAATATTATCCCAAATGGCAAAAAAAAATGGATTTTCGTTTTTTTTTTATTCGGACTAGAGTTCATCAAATCTTCGCTTCTTTTATGTATGATCGAATGTTCATTAAAAGCAAGAAATCAAACTTACTTTTCATCCTAACGACTGCGTTTGTGTTGCCCTGTCTGACTCTGCCACGTCAATTTTTCACAAACAAGTCGCCTAGTCTGACCGTGTCCTATGATTGGAAAACTCACATCTAAATGAAAAAACACAAACATTAATTAAAGTCAATACTACTTTGAAATAGTTTTCATTATTTATTTACATTTAACCGTTTAGTCTTCATAAACGAATTTCAAACGTTGTAAATAAACTGTTTCGTCTTTTACTAATTACATCACGGGATGTGGATAGAAGAAAATTTTCGTTTTACTTTGAGTACTTAGTGTACAAGTCGTAAAAAGAAAGTTTTCTTGTATATTTGGATGTTTTAGTTTCCTTTACTGTAGTGTTTATACAACAAATGAGGTTCTGTAATTCAGAAATATTTGTAATCTTTTTATGTTAAAAAAAAATTATTTGTTTGTCAAGATACTAGACACCAACAAAAACTTTATAAGTTGTTTATTTCATTATTCGTAGCTTAAAATAATATTTTTATGTGAAAGTATGTTTTAAAATACCTACTTTAATCTGCTGTCACAAAAATTATATTTCTGAAAACGAATCCTTCAATTTCAAGTAAAATTCGTTAAACGAATCATTACTTTTGACAACAGAAAATACTTTTTAAAATAAATTATAGTTTAAAAAAACTAAAAAACACGCTATTAGAGTTAATCAAACTAAAATGTAAAAAATAATACTTAACATAGGTATAAAATTACTGACAAGAAAATTAATATAACTGTAAAAAAAAATTATTGTCAATCAATGTCAATGCTTTGTATGACATTTTTAAACTAACTCTGCGTTTCGGAATAAAAGCACCCCACGCCTTTTGAACAGTGACATTAATTTTCCCGTCAGTAATTTTATTTTTATGTAAGAATTATTTTTTAATTTTTAATTTGATTACTTCTAAAAGCGAGTTTTTTAGTTTTTTTAAACTATAATTTATTGTGTTAGATCATACGTGAATATTGTTTTATTATTGCAATTTAGTTTTGAAAAATGAAAACTGCAGCAAAGGTGTGTAATACAGATATAAAAAAATAAGTTGATAAAACTTAATTACTTGATACAAGTATTTACTATTTACATTTATTTATTGTACATGTGATTTAAGTGTTTACTATTTAAATTAGACAATAGTAAAATCATGTGTTCAGAGTCCAAAAGAGTATGGAAAGCGCAAACGTCAGAGTGCAAATAAAATAGCAAAAACCAATACTCAACGCCAACAACAATTCCGGCAGAATAAAAATAAAACGGGCGAGCCTTACAGTAGTCGCATATGATGTGTAACATTTGACACATCATCTTAGTAATAAGCAATTTTAAAATTATATTCTAAAAAAAATGGGTCAGATATTATTTGAAATATTTTTTTATAACAAACAATAATTTTTTTTAATGAAAATTGTGTTTTATTTAATTGACACTAGGAGTGACAGAAATCAACCCAAAAATTTAAAAAAGCTAAATACTGGAATATTTTATTCGAATAATTATAATTAACTTACTTGATTTTTTATTAAAGATCTGCACTTACTTTAGACGTATTATCGACAGTAAATATTTATTTATATTGTTTACGCATATAACAGCAAACTTTGTACACAACACTGTAACTTAAGTACACAGCTGATGGTTGACAGTATCGACCTCTCGGAAAATTGGTTGACGGCTATCTGACGGCCAACTCTACCACCGCGCGGTCATTCGTCAAATCAAATAGCGCGTGCTTCCGCGACTTCCTATTACACACTTTCTGTTACATTTCACGAAATTACTTTCACAGATTGCAAGACATCGAGAGGAAAGATGTTACACACTTTCGTCCCATTTCACGAAATCACTCCCATAATATGCAATATTGAATGAAACTCTCTGTTGTAATTCATTCCTTTTGATTATTTGCTTTAAAAAATATTATGAAATAAAAATTGAAATATACAGATTTCATTTCGGAGATGAATAGTCTGAGAGGTATAGCCGGAGTGACTCGGTTACATAAAGTTAAAAATAGTGAATTAAGGGAACACTGTGGTGTGAAAGAAGATATGGTTACAAAGATAGATAAAGGAATGCTTAGATGGTTTTGACACGTAGAAAGGATTGATGAAGGAACATTGACAACACAAATTTATAAGGCGAGTGTGAATGGACGGAAGTCGGTAGAGGTCGACCTCGGCAAACATATCTCAATCAGATCAACATTGTTTTAAAGAAAGGCCAGCTGTCAAGAGTACCAACAACCGACGAGCATGTATGAGAGCACTGATGAAAGTAGAGAAGGCAAAAAATGAGTGTAAGAACCGTAGCAAAAGAAAGAAAGTGGCGTGACTATATGTATGTATGTATGTATTTCGAATTACATTCGAAGTTGAAAAAAAGCGGGTGTCTCCCGACCGCACAATTTTTTTTTTACTGAGACATTATGGTCTTATATCAGCTATCTGCTTCCAAAGGTGGCAAAATGTAAGGAGGCGATTCTTCGTAATGGTTGACATTGGTAAAATGACGTGACTTCACTACTTAAGATGGGTAACGTGCATATGGTACAAAAAATGACATTTCTTTTATAAGGTTATGTGTTAGGTTAAAGATTTTGGTTTTCTGAGCTTTTTTAGGTTTTTTTAAATTCGAAGTGATTTTTTTTACAATTATTTGAATTTAAGAAACAATATTGTGGTGTTGTTAGTGATTTTTAAAAAGTTAAGTTTATGTTACCTGCAGCAGAGGTCACTTTTTGGCAGATAGAATCTTAAGGTGTGCGTCACTCTTTCTACCGTTGTCAAGCTGAAAGCTCTCATGCACGTTAGCCATAAATATTTTTTGTAAATATTTTAGATAGCTCTTTTTGTCGTTTTTTAAATCTTATTCCAGCAAATATTTTAAGTGTGAATACGGCTAATTATAAGGAACATATGTATGATTTTCTATAGCAGGACAAGTTTTAATAAGTTCGGAAGCGAACTCAGCCTAAGTAATCTGACACTGCCTTTTTTACTTCTTCTAAAACCATATTAATTGTAGTATTTTTAACTGCGCAATAAACCTTAATCGTACCATAATTTAATCAATATCACAATTATTGTATGTTACTAAAAATAATTTATCATCTAAATCAGTCTGATCGATCACTTTGTACCCACTCATGTAAAATCCAGACAACGTTTTATCTAAAAACTTGTCATTTAGCCCATTGAAATTTAGTAAACATGTTCATAAAACCAAATAAACACAACAACAAGTTTGAAGTTGATTTTAAACTATAAAAATTTGTATTCCTAAGCGGTAAAATAATACGGTTGTACTCTTTTGCCAATTATTCATTAATTTTTTAAATTTAAATGTATAAAATGAACAGCATTTAAAATAAGTCAAACCCAGTCACAGGTAACGCAACATAGAATTGCTTTTAACAACAACAAGCTAACACCCACATCAAATATGACCATCCTGTGTTAAATACAAGGATAGTTCACGAATTGTTGTCCCTCACATAGAGGCACACATGAGAAGAATGAAATTAATTTTTAACATAATCACTTGCAACGTTTATACACTTGGTATATCGGTATTAAAGTGTTTCAAACCCCTTTGAAAAAAATTCAGAACTTTGAGTGTTCAGCCATTCACCACTGCCGACATCACTTCGTTATCATCAGCAAAGCGGGTTTGGGGATAGATAGTAGTCGCTGGGGGCCAAATCTGGAGTATAAGCGGGTTGTTTAAAATTTTCAAATCCCGCATTGTGAGTGGCAGCCATTGCAACACAGCTTTTGTGGGTCGGAGCATTGTCTTCGTGGAATAGCACACCTCGACATAATTTTTCTTTTCTCTTTTCTCCAATAGTTTCGCGTACTTTTGGTTTTAAATTCGCATAATATTCACCACAATAAGCTTTTGCCTGACGTTTTATTTGCATTTGTCATTTAACGCCAACTATGTTGAGGACAACAATTCGTGAACCATCCTCGTATACTTACTTGGAATTATTTACCTCGTTTTCATTTTGAGGGGGAGGGTATCTTATTAAAAATTTGTTTAGTCAAATAACAAGTTGTTGTTACTAAATTATCATTGCCATAATCAAGAAAATTATCAGGTGTGTTATTTTGTTCCTAATCATTATCTTATAATATATCCAACATTTTTTGCTATAAAACGAACGAACACATCAAGTAATTAAATATACAAATATCACCCTTTTAAAACATGTTTATCTCAATAACTTTATTTTTTGTAGTTTTTTTTTCAAGTGCTGTGTACAGTGCTCCAGTAAGTAAATTTAAAACTTTATAATTGTATAAATAAGTGTTTTGAAAATACACTTTGTGTTTTATAACAAATATTTTTAACAAAACAACTCTTTCCAGAAATCACAGTTGACAATGCAACTATACTATGAAGGATTTTGTCCTTTTTGTCACAGTTTCGTAGAATTGCAACTTTATCCTGGATATCAAAAACTGGGAGATTCGTTTTTAGTAGAATTGGTGCCATATGTACATGTAGTAAGCCTTTTTTAAAAAATTATAAATAATCATAGTTTTTAACACGTTTATTGCATGTTTAGGTTTATTCTAAGGGTGAGGATGGCAATGTCTCTTACAATTGTCAGCATGGACCTACTGAATGTCTTGTTAATCAGATACATGCTTGTGCTTTAAATCAAAAGCCTGCCCAAGCTGATATCCTTAAATTCGTGTACTGCGATTTTTCTCAATCGACAGTCAGTAATACTAGTAAAGAGCTACTAGGAATAGCACAGACAGTAAGTTTAACAATATTTCCGAATTTATTAAGTTAGTTATAAAAGTAAATATCTATATCTTTTATTTTAGTGTGCACAAGATAGCAATATTTCATTCGACAAAATTACCACTTGCCTAAATAGCTCGTTGTCGGATGAACTCTTGTTGGAATACGCTCATCAAATCGAAAAATTATATCCTTCATTAATATATGTACCTAATATTAGATTTAACGGTGTCTTTAATGAAACCTTAGAAAGGGAAGCTCGAACTAATATCGTCCAAACTATTTGCAGTTTATTAAATGACAACAAACCCAGTGTATGTAACAATGTACTTAGTCATAAAGTTTTAGTTTAGTTTCAGGAGAGTATAATACCAAAAACATGTTTTTAAATAACTAAACATTTCTGGTATATTAGATTTTATTTAATTTTCGTTCTTTTCGATCTTTTCGTTCTTTTTTTTGTCTTTTATTGTTTTAAAAATTACCAACAACCGACGAGTATGTATGAGAGCACTGATGAAAGTAGAAAAAGCGGAAGATGTCTGACAGAAACGTAGCGGAAGTAAAAGAAAGTGGTCCCTGCCTACCCCTACGGGAAAAAAGGCGTGACTGGTATGTATGTATGTAGGTGAATAATAAAGAGAATTTAAAAGTAGTAATAATTATCTCTAGATTGCGCAAGTATAAAAATAAAATCGGATGATGTAGCTTTATATATAGTCGTAGAAAAATAATGTCTGTTGCTGCCGTCATAAAATCACTATTTAGTTTTAACTCTTTGAGAAATTATTTTTTAGTATTAGTATAAATACTAATGTTATGAACACAATTTGTTGCATTTTTCAAATTTGCTAAAACAGCCGGTCCAGCGGAGTTAGTTGGTGGTAACTGGCTGTTCAGAGTAATACTCGTAGATTGCAAAGTGCGTGAAGATGACGATGAAGGAAACGGCATCGGTTGGTTGTTAAACTAATCGAGATGTGTCCTCGGCAATCCTAAAACATATTTTTAAACTTGTAAACTACGTTATTAGTGGAATTACAATTGTGAGACAGATAATAGATTTAATAGATTACCTAAGGAAAGTGACAATCCAGATTTTTTGTTGGGTTTCAAAACCATTTGATTAGAATTGATAGTTTTATCAAAAAAAGCTCTTCCTCTCCAAGTTTAAAATGTTTTAAGACTTTTTAAAGTGATAAATGTTAAACTCGCATCAGGACACGTGGCCTGATCGAAAATTCGTAAGACGGATGTATTTCACTTGAGCAATATAAAATGCGACTTTTCTTGACTGGTAACTTGGCAACCTTATTCAACAAACTGAAAAATTCAAGTACATTTTTTATGTCATTTTGACAAATTAATTTAGTAGCTAAATTCAAAATTTAAGTGCTTTTCATTAGTTTATTGATTAAGTTCTGCTTTTGCTGCATTAAAATGGTCCAAGGAGAGGTGTCGTTTTTAGCAGATGTTATGGACACCATACGTGTCTTAATGACTCTAATGGTTCTCCCCCCGACAAAATTTTAGATCAAATAATTTATCAGTGCAAGAAGCCGTTAAAAAATGCATCAATTTGTGTTAAAAAAGCATTAAAAACTGGTTTGATCAAAGAGAACGGGGGAAGGTTTAAATTAGGTTTTGGTTTGCCGATAACGGAGGCTCGAAGACGAAGAAAAAATAGAAGCAGAAGCCGTAGACGACGTAGCCAAAAGCGACAAAACCGAAAACGAGGTAGCCGAAAACGAAAAAGTCGAGGTAGGAAGAAAAGCGCCATATTGAAAGAAGATCAAGCAAAAAGCGGAAGAAAGAAATCGAAAACATTCAAATCTGGTAGTGATGTTTAATATATGATTTATAATAAAGCGTTAATAAAAATAATGCATTATTCATAAACTATGGAAATCTGGAGACAATATTTTTCAGATTAAAAATAATATTTTCACGCGCGTTAATACTTAAGTTTTCACTTTTGCCGGCACTCCCAGAGTGCAACCCGTAAAATTTTTTTTTATGCAGTATTACTAAGGCATTATGATTTATTTGAAGCATGATATTTTTATTATGATTTCCCGTACACAGGCACCATTATGTCTCAGCGGATGTATGAATGTTAATTGATTTACATTATATTTTTTGTAAACTTCTGTATTTATATAATGTATTTCTGGTAATTAAATAAACATTATTATTATTATTATTATCATTATTTAAACCATTAAATATTATATTATCTAAGCAAATGTTTAAATCATAATTGACGTTATTGCGGCATAATTTAAATTATAATTATTTGGGTATTTACTGTATTACTATCTGAAATATTGTTTGGATTGAGTTTTCTGATTAATAATGAATTAAATAATTATTTTTTTTGCATAATCTATTTAAATCAGTAAACAAACAATTGAAATTAAATTTTATTCTTTAAAAAAATGGACACAAAAGTTGATCAAAAGATAATACTTTAAATAAACGAGTACATTGATATATAAATATTATAATTTTATAAATATTTTATCAGCAAATTTAAATAAATACGGTTCAAAAATTAGGCACAGCAACGAAAAGTAATTATTAGGAAAAGTTCTACATTGTTAACTCGTACAAGGGGGTGTAAAATTGTATATATACTATTGACTCTTTTACTTTTACTCACAAACCCACTCATCGTAAAACCAAAAATATGAATACCTAAGCACAATTGAATTATTATAATTTATCAGACAGCACGATGGGTTAATGAATACGGAATCTGCGTAAAAAGGGTAGGTACTCCCCAAATTTGATTTTATTGTTCCACAAAGGTTGAGATTCTTATTTTAAACGAAAAGGTACTTTTACATAAATCTGTTTATTTATAATAAATTACAGTTTAAAAAACTAAAAAACACGCTTTTAGAGTTAATCAAACTAAAAAGTAAAAAATAATTCTTAACATAAGAATGAAATTAGTAACGAGAAAATTAATGTCACAGTTCTAAAAGCGTGGGGTGCTTCCATTCCAAAACGCAGAGTTAGTTTAAAAATGTCATACAAAGCACCCCACACGCTTTTAGAACAGTGACATTAATTTTTTCGACAGGTATTTTATTCTTATGTTAAGAATTATTTTTTACTTTTTAATTTCATTATTCTTAAAGCGTGTTTTTTAGTTTTTTAAACTATAATTGTTTAAATCATCAATCGTTGTCTTTTGTTTTCTTAGATTGGCTTTTGTAGCCAGCCAATCCAACCAAGATTTTTGGTCTTTAACACTGCTTTTTGAACTTCTACGCACATTTTTTTTTACTTACATCCTTTCTCTCTTTTACTTTTACCACACAATTTAATAGCAACATCCACGATTTTTTACTTGAATGGCTTCCATAATTTCTTAACCTCACATGCTTCATCCAAACTGTCATAATCAATTTATTTACGAATTTCTCTTTTTACACTTTCTTCTCGCAAATTCCCAACTTTTTTACGCTCTGGTGCACTATTTGATTCCTGCACACGATGGCGCCACCAGTTAAAGAGACCTCTTATTCGGCTCATTACTAAGAAGTGGTCTGTGTCAATGCCTGCACCGCGGAAAGTGTCCATCACTTTCTTTTTCAATCTTCCATCCATAATCACGAAATCAATTATACATTTCTGGCATTCTTTTTGTCTTGTGAACATGTGGATCTTTTTATGGTTAAACATTATATTTGTTACCACAAAATTATATTCCAAACATACTTCAAGTAGACTTTCTCCATTTTCATGCACTCTGCCATCACACTGTTATATCCATCACGTTTCACTATTACCCAACTATTAACTGTTACACTATTCCAAAACTCCTGCCTCTCTCTTTGGGCTTTCGAAGACTTTCTTGCACCCCTAGCAAAAAGATGCGAGTACACAGTCAAAGTCAGTCACAAATTCATTTATTCTAGCAGAACCAACGACATCAGAACATAATGCTGGTTTACGAAACTTCTGCTTTTATCACATTAAAATTAACAATACTACGAAAATAGAATAAATAATAATTCAAGTTTTGCTTGGAAATTTACTTCAGCTGAAGAAGTAAACATAATTTAATGACTACCTATTTAAAAAGAAGCTTGTAGGTAAACAATTTCAATATTTTTTTGTTATCAATAAATTTCTTGGGACTAGTAATTATAAAGTTCTTATTTATCGATAATAAATATATTTAAATGTGCCTATAAATTACAATAAGACAGCTGTTGGTTTTTTTGGTAAAATATTGCATAAACTAAACATTTCCATTTATGACGTATTCCTATTTGGCTTAGCGGTTTTCAAAATGGCGAGGAAATACAACCACAAAACAAATGCGTTACTTATCGAGAGTTGAAAGATGCATTAGTAGTAATACAATATTATTAAAACTACGAGTTAAAAAAGGCATTGGTCTACAGCTTAGTATCACAAGGCGTGCTAATAAAGTTAGTTAGCTGGAAGCGGCGTACAAGGCTGTCAGCCGAATATCAATTACACACTAAATATACTTGCTAAATTTATATTGCCTAGAAATTATAAGGGAAAACTAGTTTGCGACTAAATTAGAGTGGAGGAGCGGGTACTATTGCCGTTTGGTAAACATTTTATTAGACCAGGCAAGGTGGGATCGTATTTTTCAAATCAAATAAGTCCTGCAAAGCAAGTTCCTAAGCAACTGACTTTACTGTATTACAAAAAAAGGTCAGGCTAATTTATTTTTTTTAATACAAAAGTAATGTTTTTTAAAAACAACATGTACATTAATGGTACTAAGCCCAATTTCACAGACTCAAAAATTATGCTATTCTTTTGTAACTGTATTTCAAAGATCTAGTAGCAAGTTATTTTAATTTTTCTTTAATCAACTTGATGTACCAACAAAAAAAAAAAAAATATAAATAAATATATATATATATATATATATATATATATATATATATATAAATATATAATTTAAGTGATTACACAAGTCAACACGAATTTTGAGTCTGGGTTTAGTGTGTTTAATTTCAATTACTTATGCCTAACTTATAAAAGAAAAAATAGTCGTTACCTAATAAAGTTTGCCTTTGTAGCTATCAGAACAAAATTTTAAATTTCAAGAAAATTCTCTATTTTTTTAAATTTAATTATATGTAAAAAGAAAAAAAAATTATATTTACATTACTTTTATTTACAATAACAGAGTTAAAATAAATCTACAAATACAAACAAGATTCAAAAATAAATACTTTTGGTACTTCTTTTGTATGAGAACGAACTTTCTCGTATTAGACCCCAAATGTAATCACCCATTATGTTCTCATTATATTGTTTTTGATAACGTTGCCCATAGCCCATTAGAACCTGGTAAAAACGTTTTTTTGATTTTTTGAACATGCCCCGATATCTTTATATATAGGTCCAAGTGATCATGTAATCATCTCATGGGTAGAAAGAATAACCAACGTGGAAGTGATAAGACGTATGCATAAGGAGAGAGAAGTGATTCCGACAATTAAAAGAAGAAAACTCTGTACATGGGACATGTCATGAGGGAAGAAAAATATCAAATACTACAAATAATTACGCAGGGAAAAATCCAAGAAAAGAGATCTATAGCGATTGGTTGGATGCAGTAATAATGAACTATTTAGAGCTGCGGTCTCCAAAATAAGAATTGCTATGATGATTGCCAAACTTCAAAGCGGAGACGGCACCTAGAGATGAAGAAGAAGAAGTGATCATGTACTTTAGAGGACATTTTTCAATCCAGCATAGTAGAAATAAGCTTTTTGAAATTCTCAGCTTTTTATTTTCAAAAAATTATTTTTTAGGCTATGGATGCTGCTGGTAGTGAATTGGTCTAATATCACACAAGCAAAGATATCATGGTTATTTAGTGCATCCGCCTTGCATTCATACCAAAAAACCAATCACCTTGAAATATCCTATCACAGGCCAGGCACACTCTTTATACTTAAAGTTTGCAGTTATTACATAATTACATAAGAAATGAGGTTCCCATATTTTATCTTGGCTTCGGATGGGAAGTTTAAAATAAGCTTTATAGATTCACAGAGCTTTATATTTGTTGTCAAACTAAATTTTTTGTCTCTTATTTTGATGTATTCGCTGCAAATGTGGTAAAAAGAGTCAACGTCATTTTTACATTGTTTTGAAGAAATTTTTAGACCTCGTGACTTAGAAATACGTTTTTTCTTTAAAAAGCGCGTTCGCATACTAACTATGAATAACATGACTACTATGCCACTCGCAATCCCCCCGCTCACATCCTCTCTTACGTATTAAAAGTCGTTACTTTCTAAGCAGTCCGCCAAAACCATCAATATTTATTTGTCATTATATAAAGTACAAAAGCAAACTTTATTAATTCAAAATGAAGCTTTTAGTTACTTTTAGATGTAGATAGTCAGAAAATATTCATTGAATTTTTTTTTTACTGAAAATGGTCGCAAAAAAGGTAGACCTGTTGCAGTTGCAGACCAGTCATTACTCTACAGATATTTCCATGGCAGATTCTCCAGAGAAATAAAACTCTTGTACCACCATTGGCCACATTCGGCCGAAGAACTCACCCATTTACTCTCATGATTGACACTACAAGGATCAATCTCCATCAAGAATCCTTCTTTTACAGGGCTGCTACGGAATGAAACAAGTTTCCAAAATCAGTTTTTTCAGATAAACTTTGATCTGCAACTTTTCAAAAAGCGGGTCCTTCTATAATCCCTTCCCCTTCTAATAGTCGCAGTGCGGGCAGTACGCGGCCCACACGATAGGTCTACCCTTTTTGCGACTATTTTCATTAAAAAAAAAAACATCGTGTGGGCCGCGGACGGCCCGCCCTGCAACTATTGGAAGGGGGAGGGATTATCGAAAGGAAATGTTTGTGGACCCACTTTTTTAAAAGATGCAGGCAGATGCATGCATAGTTCTCTGAAAAAACTGATTTTTAAAGCTTGTTCCATTCTATAACAGCCCTGTAAAAGAAGGATTCTTAATGGAGATTCGTCCTTGTAGTGTTCTAGTGGGTGAAGGGTATCTGTGAGAGTTGACCTGTTTATCAACCGAATGGCCTTTTTCTGAATGAAATCTAGAAGACGAAGAGAATACCTTGGTGCTGAACCCCAAATGTGCGAGCAATACTCTAATAAAGGTCGGATTTAAGCCTTGAACGTCGTCAACGGTTAATTAACGTTTTTTGTTGACTTGTGTTGTGTATGTATGTGCATACATATTTTAACAAATCATTACCTGGACTAATATTTTATGTGTCGATACTAGTTTCCTACTAAAGTTGGATAGAGGGAAGTATGCAATCGCCATTTTCTCAAACTGCTCTTGAGAATCCGTTCTTTGGTAACATCTTTAACGAAATAATTTCAAGTTACCAAGTTGCATAATTTTGTTTACTTAATTATGGCAGTTAATTCTCACAACATATATTTCCAAATTTAGTCATCATTGCTTTAAATTAGATTTAACGGAAAACACATTACAAAAATTAAATTAATAAAAAAAGACGGACATCTATTGGCACAACATAATTATTTTAAATGGGTGTACATATTTTTTTGAACTTTTTTTGAAGGGTCTAAAAAAACTGGCTTTTAAACACTGAAATTTAATTCCTTACTAATTCTTTGACCCCATTGGTATGATTTTTTTTTTGTATTGGATAAATTTTTCTATCTAAGCTCCGGTTCCAGATTATTACATACGTATGACATACATAAATTAATTACAGGTACTGTCTAATTTTGATTCTATAACAAAAAAAGTGTCTTTTCTAATAAGTCCCCGCATATTCAATTTCTTTTCTACAGCCAACGGCTGGACCGATTTTAATGAAATTTTTAGTAAATATATAGAGTAGCCCGGCGGGGGATCGTGTAAAGTTTAATAACAATTAATTTTTTTTATAGCCACCAAGTGTTAATGTTTATTTTTTTACAATCGTCAAAAAATGACAAGGTTCGCGCATTGACAACAATATGCGAAGTGACCTTTTTTTTCATTTTCCTTCGTTACCATGACACCGTGCGCGAAGTAGTGTGCGAAATACTTACTTCGCACACTGCATGTAAACTGTATGGGATTTTTATATTTTAACCTTTATGTTCCTCAATCAAGCAAAAATCCAAGAAATCATTTATTTATTAATGTATAACAATAATTAAGGCTTTCAAATTGTGAGAAAATTTAACACTACCTAATTTTGTTTATTATTTACAATGTTAACATTAATGGTGCAGCCAGTGCACGAACCGATATTTATTCCTAAACTAGATAACTCAGATTCAGCTCGTGATATCGTAGTTTTGGGATTGGAAGACTATCCATTTTTTAATTTGCAAACAACTGCCGTAGAGGTGACAGCACTTGATCCTGAAATTTCACAGTCTAAAATTTTATTTGATATTTGAATTTTATTATTGATAGAATCTTCCACGTATCCTTCGGCCACAGTCGAAGATTTTCATCCTCCATGTCGTTTCAAAACACATATATCGGCCCCCGTATTAGCAAGGAGTGTGGCTGATGTTCTCCGAAAACAATTGCCCGTGTAGGCATCAAGATTTGGTAATTTTAGGTGTTTGCTATTAAGCTAGGCATCTTTCCAATAATATTTATTCCAACAACTTGGTTAAAATATCTCTTATTTTGATACTTCAAAAACAATTGGCGACTGGTAGCATAACTTGGACGAAGAGCCGCATATTTTCGGTAAATGTCAGTATAATCTAAATTTGAAGCTGTAAAAATTCGTTTTTGTATCGGGTAGTTTAACAATCAAAATGGAATTTTTATCTTCTATGTCATCGACCATCATTTTAGTGAGTTCCTCACGGCGGCAAGCACCCGAAATACCCAGTATTAAAACAACCTAAAAGGAAATCAGTAATTTAAAAAACACATAAAACAATCATCAAAAATCTACCTTAACCAACAAATAGGTTTTATCATCTGCCTCTCTTATGAATTGTTCAACTTCCTCTCTAGTCAATACCTTAGATTTCTTAGGATGGTTTCCAACTGACTGAATTTTTTCAAATATGGAACCAACTTGGTAAATTTCTTAAAATCCACGTTTTCTTTAACATTGAGTGTTGCTTTCAACATAGAATATTTAGCCCATAACGTGGAAGACTTCAGCTTCTTAGACTTCTCTGCAAAATATGCCAACAGCACATTTTCGGATATTTTTCTGGCTTTATTTGCTTCACACCACTCTTTAAATTGCTGATATGCATTTTCATACTGGCGCCTCGATTTCTCCGGTAAAAGATTTGAAATTACTGAATTGGCCGCATCTGTCAAGTTAGGTGGGGTACTGCTTACTTCATCGTCGTTCGAAATTTCCATTATTTTACAGTTATAAATATCACGCACGAAATTGACGCCAATAAAAAGTCATTCCAAAATAATTATCAAGAACTGTCACTTTGAAATAATTGTCAACAAATGCCATTTTATTTCCATAGTTACAGTAATTACTTGATTTGGAAAAACAGTTTAAGCCAGTTTAATACTATTTTTTACATTAAGCTAAGCATGTTACTTATTTTAGAACAATATTTTTGACGTTTGTATAAAAAATTTTGTTTGCATCTCATGCGCGAAATACTTTGGTGATCTCGACTATTTTTTTTAACTCAGCTGCGCCTCGTTAAAAAAATCAGTTCTCGATCACCAAAGTAGCATTTCGCGCACTAGATACAAAAATAACTATTATTACTACTAAACGTGAGTCTAACTTATTTAATTAATTTGTAAAATTTAACAATAATAATTATTATTATTATGATTTATGGTTTTTTGTGGTGTTTTTTTATACTGAATTTGCAACGATACAGAATAGATTAACATGGACTTGCGCAAGAATGACACATGTTAACGTTAAAATATATTGTACTATTTTGTTGGGTGTTTTTGTATAAAAAAATTTGTTGAATATTTTTACAGTTTTGCGTAACATCCTTGCGCAGAGGCCTTGCTAATTTTCTCTGTATAGTTACAATTTTGGGACTTTTCTTGTAACGATATTTCTTGTAAATTGTAACGATACAGAGAATATAAGCAAGGCCCCTGCGCAAGGATGTAACGCAAATCTGTTAAACATTCAACAAATTGTTTCACATAAAAACACCTAATAGAAGAGTACAATATATATTTTAATGTTAACATGTGTCATTCTTGCGCAGGGGTCATGTTAATCTATTCTGTATCGTTTCAATTCTAGTATAAAAAAAACACCATGAAAAATCATTAAAAACTAAAATCGTTTGCCTTCTTTTTTGGGATAATGTAATTAAACGAGAGAGCAAAAGAATGAAAGAAGAAACGAACATATGCGGTAATTTATGCATACTCTCTCTTGTCCTTTTACTCTGGTATGGTGACATTATGTCTCAATTGCTAGGATCGTAGTTCTCCATTCTTTTCTGTCTTGAGCTGCAAGAGAAGCTTCTTGCAGACCGTGAACAATGATTTCTTTGGTCTGGTCCACCCAGAGCGTCGGAGACCTTCCTCTTGGTCGTTTACCATTGGTTTTTCCCTCTACAATAAGTTTTTTAGCCTATTCGTTCTTCTTAAAATGTGTCCAAAATACCGTAGGTATGATTGGTTTATCTTGGTTAATAGCCTCGTGGTGATTTTTAGTTTTTTAAGAATTGACACGTTAGTACAGTGTTCTGTGTATGATATTCGCAGCATTCTTCTGTAGGCCCACATTTCAAAAGCATCTATTATTCTTCGATTGGCCATTTTTAAAGTCTAGGTCTCAGAGGCATATGTGGCAATAGGAAAAATCAAGGAGTAATTTCAGTTTGTTGCGTTAAGATATTGCAGAGTCTTTCCATATTCGAGTTAGTTTTATTGTTGAGTTACGTGCCATGGCCAGTCTGCGTTTAATTTCTCCGTCACAGCTGCCTTTGTTTGTGATAAGTGATCCTAAATAGTTAAATTTCTTTATCACTTTAAAACCATCGATCTGTCTAACATTGGCAGGGTTGCGGTCTATTATCATAATTTTCGTCTTTTTTTTGTTCAACGTAATACCATGTTCTCTGCTGATCCTGTCCAACTTTCTCATAATTTCAGTGAGTTCTTCTTCCGAACGAGCTAGTATTAAGGTGTCATTTGCATATCTAAGGTTAGTAATTCTTTTATGCATATAAGGTGGTATAATTTCGTAGAAAAATATAATATTAAAACAGGAAGTAACAATAATTAGCAAATTACGTTCATATAAAAATAAGTTATAACATGTAATGTATATTATCTTAAAAACAGATTCATAAGTTTTTATAAAATTAACTCTTACCTGGGTCTATAAAAACGAAATTCAAATGCAGGGACGCTTTAGAAAAGACCCAAAAAAACATATATGCTATTTTATACAAATCGTTTAGTGGTGTAGGATAAGTTAAGGTAATGGCGCCCACCCGGTTATACCGCTTACTCGAATTACTTGATAAATACGGTCCATAGAAACACATCACGCAGGTTGAGGTGCGGGCGTAACTTCAGCAACTCCATTATTAAATGTTCTAAAAGAGTAAAAAAATAAAGCAAAACACAATAAGACCAGAAAAAAAGGCAAAAGAAAAACTAAAAAAACAGGAAATAATAAAAGAAAGAATAAGAAAGGAACATTTTACAAACGCAAAGTTTTGCAAAAAAGTTTTTCAGATAACGACAATAAACATAATAGAAATATCTTTGACGATGACGTTATGAGAATTGAGCGGGGATGCTGAAAAATATAAGAATTTGAAAAAACAATGAAATGTGGCATCAAAGTACACCACATAAAGGTTTGGATTACTTAATTATTATTTAAGACATTGTTTTAGTTGTTCAAGGTTGATATCTCTAGTATTTTTTAATAAAAATATAATGTTTTAAAATAAAGGATTCAGATGTTGACTACTCAATGGTTAACCCATTTATATTATTTTTTATACTTTAACTATAAACTTATATCTAAAAAAATACTGTATTTTTTTTCTAACTGAATAACATTCTCTTCATTTCCCCCAATCATAAACAATTGCCTGATTTAAAATGTGTGTGCAAAGGGAGCAAATCTATGAAATGTAATCGTGAAAATTCACTTTTTCGTTTTTTACTTGAACACTATTTCCAAAACCTAATTCGATTTATTGCAATATTGTAAAAAAAACGAGATTTTCCAATCAAATTTACCTTTGTGCAATGTATTTGCTAGAGATGGAAATTGAAACTTATGCAAACTAATAGAATAGAAACTAAATTCGTCAACCGCAGAAAGTTAGATGAGTGGAAATATAGAGCTTCATAAACTTGGTAATTCAATTTGAGTATTTCATAAAGTAATTATCAAGACAACTTTAGTATTTTCATTGTTATTGTGATATTTCTGCAAGGTGAATTGCTTTTATGATATAACTGACACTCCGGGGAGTTTCCTTTAATGATAACTGCCAAGTTGTTGAATATAGTTTATGAAGCCTGTATACGAATTAGTACAAACATACAATTCCATTGGTGGATACTGAAAATTTAGAAAAAATAATTTATGAATCTATCCACAGTTGTCAGACAGTGGTAATAATAATAGAAGTATTCTTTTGCCGACTCTCCCTGTAGTAATATTTTAACAAGCATGTTACTTCATCATATCTCAGCGTGATGTTAAGTCCACTGCTGAACATAGGCCTCCATTAAACTGCTCCAATGGGCTCTATCTTGAGCTGTTCTAATCCAGTGTCCGTCCACTCTTTTCATATCGTCGCTCCAACGTGTTGGCGGTCTTCCTCTGCTTCTTTTGTCTGCGCGGGGTCTCCAAATTATTATTCTTATTGACCATCTGTCGTCTTTGAATCTCGCAATATGTCCTGCCCATTTTCATTTTAGTGTCGCTATTCTCTGTATTATGTCTTGGACCTTTGTTCTTTGCCGGATGTACGTATTTCTTACGCGATCTTGGGTTCAAATTCCAAGCATAGCTTTCTTCATTTTTCTCTGAGCAACCTCCAATCTATGTCCTTGTCAGTGTAAGAGTTTCGGAACCGTAGTTCATTACTTCTTATACGCATTGATTAAAGACTTTTGATTTTAGGCTTAGTGGTATGCCACTTTTAAAGACATACCTTAGTTTACCGTATGCAGCCCACCCTAGAGAGATTCTTCTTTATAGTTCCTGCGTTTGATTGTCTCGACTTATTCTAATTTCGTGACCTAAATATTTGTATTTGTCAACCACTTAAATTATTTTGTCCTCTGGAAATATAATTCCACCAAGTACCAAATTAGTCATGATTTTTGTTTTTTGACGACTTATACACAGGCTAACGTTTTTTGTTGCCCGCTCCAGCTCTTTTATCATTGAAATGGCTTCCCTCAAATCATCTGTTATCAGCACTTTGTCGTCCGCAAAGCGTAGATTGTTTACTTTTCTTCCATCTTTACTGATACTTTTGTTATCCCAGTATAGGGTCCTAAAAACATGCTAGAACGGTGTAAAATAGCTTTGGGGATAACGTATCGCCCTGTCCTCTCTGTATGAAAAACTTTCTAGTGGTAATATGAATTTTTACGCTGGCCGTTGAGTTGGTGTAAATATTATGTAGGCATCAAAAGTGTGTATCTGTAATCTATCCGACATTTACCAAGTGCTTCCAGAATCGCATGCATTTCGATGGTCTGAAATGCTTTCTAAAAGTCAACAAACGCAAGCACTAATGGCCTGTTATATTCTTTTGTTTTCTCAATGAGCAGCTTTGGTGTGAGGAGGTGATCATTTGTTCCGTATCCTGAACGGAAGCCTGCCTGTTCTACTGTTTTGTAGAAGTCCAGTTTTCTCTCCAGTCTTTTGTTTATTATTTTTGTGAAAAGCTTGTTAAACAGGTTAAACAGTAACTTTATAGGCCTGTAATTTTCCAAGTCAGTAGTGTCGCCCTTTTTGTGTATCAAGACCATCAGTATGTTGTTTCAGCTTTTTGGTAAGGAAGCGTGTTACTTACGTGAAAATAATTATAAAACTTTGGTGCTTTAGATATTGTGAAAGGCTTTCACGGCCATCGTTTATTGGTGAAAATTTTTTTGGGTTTATAGGCTGTCGTAGGTCTAATACCCGACGTTTTGCCATCTCGAGTGGATGGCATCTTCGGGAGATGTAATGTCTGCTTTTTAAGGCTGACGGTTTGTGAAATTTGTATGTCACGATCGCAGGAAATATAAATTTTGGTGGGTGGGGCATATTTATGTTCAGGAATTGGTCACGTTCCGGAGATCCATTCTTCTTATGTTTATAATGAAAGCAGCGTTAAATTTTTATATACAGGTTCTCATGTTTTATTGATTTTAAGTGTTTCCTCAGATCTATTAAAGTTCTGCTGGTGTTTATGTATTTCAATCGCTTCTCTATAAAGCCTCGGGTAATATGCAGATGTGGTGCATAAAACTTGGGTGTCCTCGAAATTAATTCTGTGATCATTAATATTAATTGTGTGCTCCACGACGGCAGATTTTTCTGTATGTCCAAGACGGCAGTTGGCTTTGTGTTCTTTGACCCTGGTGTTAATGGACCATTCTTTAATTTTACCAGAATGTCAAGAGAAACATTCCAAGAATTGTTGTCAATCAACAAAGGCGTTGGTTACCTCTTCCCAGGAACGTTTCTTTTTTATTTTGTTGGAATAATCCTCTGAAGACATATCCCAAATCGCTGGTCTAATATGAATCTCATTGATTAATTTCTCAACGTCCAAAGTTTCCATACTGGTCTGACAACGCCGAGTCACTTATTAATAACAAAAACCGCCACAAAACCGCTTACGTGTGTTTAGTCCCATAAGCAAACATGTACTGATTTGCCGACTACAGTCGTAAAACCGCGCGCGGTGCATGATGACCAGCAGGGTACGCGCTGCCACCGCCATCACGAACCGCGCGTTGACGCACCGTCTGTTTCATTCAATAGAACTGCCATAAAGGATGCACCGCTTCGGCAGCCGACTCGGCTGCCGATTCGCCAGAAACCGCTCCGTGTGTTTTTTATTACTTAATGTAGACACTTCCACAAGTGCATGAAATACGATTAACACCTGCAGAACTGAGTGGGGCTCTCTTATCCTTGGCTGATTTCAGATAGTTTTTGATCTTCTTAGATGGCTTAAAGATAAATTTAATGTTATATTCTCCTAGAATCCGATCGATCCTATCTGTCACTCTTTAGATTCTCGTAAAAAATAATATTTATAAATAAATGAAAATAATTCTTCCCTACTTTTTTGTAAAGTTACCACCTGTTTTAAAATAACAAAAATATTATGGCAAGGCTGCTTTTTAAAAAAATTATTTAAACAAACTTCTGCTGCAATTAATTTAAGAATATGGGAAAAGAAAATATTTATATTGTTAGTTCGGATAATCATAGCTAAAAATAAAAAAAAACAAAAAATGCTTGTTAAATTAAAATTATTACCAAACTGTTGTGTTATTTCTAAATATTTAACTAATTTCAGAATATACCCTATATTATATATATATACCCCTATATATAATTTGTAAAAACTAAAATTAGTTTACCCCCAATTTAATTATTTATTGTAATTTAATTAATATAAGATATTATTGAAAAATACAGTCTAACATAAATATATTTCATAAATTACTTAAAAGTAAATGTTAATCATTTATAGTAATTAAATAACCACATATGTTTGTTGAGGTTATTCCAATTGTGTTGTATGTAATAATAATATGTTATGTTATTAGCGGTGAGTACTTAGCAGCTAAAATAAAGTATAATTTATTCACCATATTAGTTTATAAAAACATGAAGTGAGATTAATCGTAGTTTAAAAACTGTTTAAGAAATAAAATGAAACGTAAATTTCGCGTATAGGATAATTCAAAAACGGCACACATCCACATAAGTTCAGTAACAGCTTGATCATATTTCATAGAGCATTTGACATGAGAGTAAATCCAGTTCACGTTGGACTGCCTGGATCCCCTTAATTTGACCAATTCTAGATACCGCTGAGTAAGGAAATTGATATTGCAATTCGGGATCTCAACTGAAAGTTGAGAACAAGCGGATTTCTCAATAATTGATGGGATTTTCTAAAAGGGATCAAACGATTTTATTGTCAGTGTAAAGAAAAAAACATTATGTGGTACACATGTGGATTGTTAACAAGGGTTTTAACGCTTATTGCCTTTCGTTTTTGACTTTTAAGTATGGCATTAAATCTTGTAATTTATTAACATGACCGCTATTTTTTACCATTTCATTGTATTAAAAATGACAAAAAGCAAAAGAAGATTTAAATAAATAAATAAATTTACTAAAACTTAACTTGGGTAATTATTATACGAGGATAGTTTACGAATTGTCCCTAACATAGTTGGCATTAAATGACAAATTCAAATTAAGTGTCAGGAAATAGCTTATTATATGACATTAGTGTGTGCCAAATAGCATCGGCGCAACAGTTCGTGTATGTTAAATATTAATTTTTTTCCATTGAGGTGTGCATGACTTTATAAAAATGAACAAAATTAAGATAAAAGGTGCGATAAAGTGCCTCTGTAAAAAAGTGTTATCACCGCAAGAAATTTATAAAGACCTGGTAAAAGTAATGGGTGACACTGCCCCTTCGTACCAGGTATTCAAGAACTGGTACCGAGATTTAAAACTGGGAAGAGAGTCCTGTTAACATGCACCAGGTGTAGGAGACCCCAAAACTGCGGTGACCAAGAAAAATGTGAATTTAGTACATGATTGGTTTTAAATGACAAAAGAATTACAGTCAAGTCTATTAGAGATATGTAGGTTTTCTGTTGGCAGCGTTGAAAAAATTGTACATCAGGAAAAACTCTCTGCACGTTGGGTTCCAAGAATGCTGATGGCAGACCAGAAGTGTGTCCACCATGTTGCCGCGGAGATAAATTTGGACATCATTAACTTTGATCCAGAATCCAAAAAACAAAGCATGTAATGGCGGCATAGAGGTTTCTCTCCTCCTAGAAAATTTTGTGTGGTCTCATCAGCTGGTAAGATCATGGTTACAGTTTTTTTGGGATTTTGCAGGTGTTATTTTCGAGGATATTAACTACCATCTATTCACAAAATTAAAAAAAATCTTTGTGGAATCCGCTTTGCTAATGATAACAAAGTGTCGGTGGTAGTGAATGGCTGAAGACTCAAAGCTCTAATTTTTTTTTAAAAGGGTTTGAAATACTTCAACACCGATATACCAAGTGTAAAAACGTTGCAGGTGACTATGTTTAAAAATAAATTAGTTTCATTCTTCTCATGTGTTTACTTCTATGTTAGGGACAACTATCCTCGTATTTACCAGATTAATGACACAAATTTATTAGAGACCAACAAGATCAAAGAATTAGGTGTTAATAACTTACTGACGTCATTATAGAAACATCGTTCACAAAAAATGTTGGTTTTTTTTTTCGTTTGGCAAGAAAATTGTCTGTCAATGCTCGTTATTATTTATGGTGTACAGGTAAATCTATACTTTAATAAAATCCTATCATTTGGTTATCATGCCACAAAAATGATATAAATCTCTTGGATAATATTCTTGTACATTGCTAAGGTATGTTAGGAATGAATAGAGATGAATATAACTATTCACAAATATTAAACGCTCTAAATTTTAATATTTTTACACGTAAAAGGGAAAAAGGCGTGACTTTATGTTAAAAGTCTGAAAATTGGTCCAGTATATCTCCATAAAGTTATCGATGGCAATAATGATTGTTCTGAAATCGTTAAGCTTACCTCACTATCTGTACATGGAAGAAATAAAAATGGTAACATCATGAGGATTCTCTTTTTTATAAAAAATTATTGCCAAAACGAAACCCTTAAAAAAATATCATTGGTCTGGGTGCGACCCGAGAGGCCCACACGACTAACATCCCATTATAAAAAACGATTTCAAATTGTTTAAAACAAATTATAATTGTTATTAACAGAATTCTGTTTATGTCAACCGTATTCTTTTAAACTTTTTCTTATTATTTTATTTTCAATTGTTTATAACAATTAACTTTTTTTTTAAATATTATGATCTATAATCATTTGCTAGTAGCAATATTCAATTTTTATAAACAATGCTTGATTATTAGTAACAATAATTTTTCACTGTTATATAGCGTCTATTCTCTCAATACTGACAAGTTTAAAATTCTCCCATTCCTATTTTTGTTTTTTATAACTATCTCTTTTTATGAAACATTGTCATTATATTTTTCAAACAAATATTCCTAATATACAATAATCATATTATTTAAAAAATCTTAAAATTCTGTATTCAAAATAGTATAATTTATAAACTGGTTTATAAATTCAGGTAGTTTACCATTTTTTTCAGTTTTTTAATTTTTCATAAAAAACAGCTTTACCGATTTTGCTAAACATTTAATCAGTTCTAAGTTGCGTAATTATGCGTCGAATGCAATTGGTCCCACGTCCATATCATTTTTTGTTCTCGAGATAATCGAGACAAAAAATAATTCCGTAAGTTTGCCATTTTTTTCAGTTTTTTTAATCTCCATAAAAAACAGTTTGACACATTTTGCTAAAAATCCAATCAGTTTTAAGTTACGTAATTATGCGTCGAATGCAATAAGTCCCTAGTCGATATCATCTTTTGTTCTCGAGATTTTCGAGACGAAAATAAATTCTGAAAGTTTACCATTTTTTTTAGTTTTTTTATTTTCCATAAAAAACAGCTTAACCGATTTTGCTAAAAATCTAATCTAATTTTAAGTTGCGTAATTATGCGTCAAATGCAATTGATATCACGTCGATATTATTTTTTGTTCTCGATATAATCGAGACGAAAAATAATTCCAAACGCACATACGTACATACACACACACACAGACGTCCACTTAAAAACTATTATATTCGACTCTGGAAACCTTGAAATGTGGAGATATGTCAAAATTCGGAATTCGCATTATCGGACTCATTATTATAAACTTTCCACTGGGAAGTTTGAAATCAGCCAACACCTACAGCAACAATATTAAACTGATTGGTTCTTTTTTACCATCCTTTAGAAAATCTTTAAAAAATTTATTTACAACCTTTATTTTTTTTATAATCTTAGTTATCTGTACAAATGAATATTTATTCTGTTCTTTTGCAGTGGTTTAGTTAGCTTGTTTCTTAATAAATAAATAAATAAAATTATTAGCGTTTCAATATAATTTAAGGTGAGGATAAAACAGTTCTCTTCCATTTTGTACTGTTTTTCTTTTCGTAACCTATGTTTTAATTATTTAAATGATCAAGTATTGTTTAAAGTAGTAGAGTATTAGATTGCCTAATTTAAAATTTACGTGCAAAGTAAGAAAATCTATGAAATGTAATCGTGAAAATTCACTTGTTCGTTTTTGACGTGAACACCATTTCCGAAACCTTATTCAATTTATTGCAATATTGTAGTTCCAATTGAATTTACCTTTGTGCAATGTATTTGCTAGAGATGGTAATTAAAACTTATGGAAAACTTGGGCACAGTTATAGCCGGTTTTATATGAAATTATAAAAAAAATATCTGTAATGGAGCGTCAGCTCATTTATATTTATATTTTTTATTAGTTTATACAAAATTTTATTGTTTAACTTTTCTCTTTTACTGTGGGTATGTTTATATCGTTATGGAGGGTTGTGTTGTTCACATAAAATGGGGTGTTTAAATTTTCGTGGAGTATCTTTAACTGGATTTTTGAGTTTGACGTTTTGGTGCAATCCTGGATACCGTAGGTCCATATTGGTTTGATCATGCCTTTATAAAGAAGGACTTTGTTTTCTAATTTAAGTTTAAATTTTCTGCCAAGAAGCCACTGCATCTACCTGATATTTTTGTTAATTTGGATTTTTTTTAACTTTACAAGGAACTTCCACAATAGTTTTGAGTCCAGTATGAAACTTAATCTCGTTTTTCTAGGAAGGATATTGTTATTCATTGTAACATTCGGACATTGAACCCGTCTTATTGTAATGGTTGTACTGAGGTACAGAAGTTTTCTTAAAATTTGTTTGTGGCTGACTAAGGATTGCTGTCTCCTGCAATTATTTTAATATTCATAACTTTATTTTTAAATAATTTAATTTGAAATTGTATTGTAATTTAAAACATTTTTTTACATTTATAAAAGTGTAGTGCAAAGTTTATTCTGAAATTTATGCCCATGGTTAAAACTAACACAGTCAGAGGTACTTTTTTTGCTCTATAAAAGACTCCTAACTGTTACAAACAACGACCTCAACCAGATTAAGTCGTCGAATGTGGATCCAAAAAAATGGTGGCTACATAGACAAGATTGTTTTTTAATCAACATTAAATTAGGGTTCCAGTTGCTTAAAAAATCTTATGGTATACGAAGTTTTTTATTGAGAATGGATTGTCATTTTAAGTATATGGGGTTAGCGAATTCTTTTGAAATGTATTGCATTAATTTCATTAAAGAGAAAATTCTTAACTATTATGTAGATATAATGGAATATCTCCTGGACCCAAAAATATCGGTCTATTCGTCTTTGTTGTAGAACAAGTGAAAATAGTACAGCAAATTATTCCATATTTGCGAAATTAAGATTGCAATTAAAAATGTAGGTTAGGTACATTTTAAAAATTTTAGTTATTAAAAAAATGTTATACATGGTGATGTGGGTACTTAATTTCGCCAGCAACAATAAATAAAAAATGTGAACATTTGACATAAATTGTACGAAATAAAGTGTTATTATTTTTTGTTACTCAGCAAGGATCACAAAAAGATAACAATTACTTTTCTTATAGGGCAAGCAGTGGTTAAAGGGAATTACTTATAGGGGTGATTTGAGTTTCAAAACATTAGTGACACTGGTGATGTCAAACATTTATTTCTATCATCGTCCCATGTCTAAGCTAAGGTATGGGAACTGTAAATGTATGTTTCATCGCAATATACATACGTCCATCCTTTTTATACAGGGTGTTTCAAAAAAAAAGTTGACCCCGTCTCTAGGATAGGTAGAAAACTAAAAAATAATTAGGGTTTGCTTAATAAAAAAATTTCGTAACGCCATTCGTATTTAAGATAAAGGGCGTTGAAAAAAAAATTTGGTTATTACTTCATAATTTTTAAATCAAAATATTCCAAAAACGGTACACAGTAGCGAGTTTTACCAAAAGTATCTTTTTAATGTAAAATTGAATGATGTTTAAGTATACTTGAAATTTTTATTTATAAATTTAACTTTAAAAAAGTTAAGTTTAATACTTCTTGGTATGAACCTTGTAACTAGCGCCCTCTATGGGAGTCAAATATAAAAACAAATTCATAGGATGTATCAGCTTCTAAAATATATTCGTATAAAATTTCATTACGTTTCTAGTAGTTTTGGCAAAATTGTAATAAATTTTTGTTTCGCTCTTTATCTTGAATACGGATGGCGTTACGAAAATTTCTTACTAAGCAAACTCCAATTGTTTTTCAGTTTTCGAAATATCCTAGAGACGGGGTCTCCCTTTTTTTAAACACCCTGTATATTGCAAAAAATTTAAAAAATTTCCTCGGTGGCTTTATTGTTATATTTTTTAACCAGAATTTTCATGCTGTACACATTGTTAAAAGGGTTTGCAAGGCGTTGTACTTTCTTGACGTTCATATTATTTATCGAACTTGACTATAAATCACTACTGTTTACTAATAGAATTTTTTTTTTTAATTAACTCACCAGTGTTTTAAGAAAAACTCGCCTAACACTTAAAATATTGCCATAAATAATAATATTTAACCAATTTACATAACTACGGTAAAGAGATCATTCGTTGTAAAATTTCGGCTTCTTAAATTATCGAAAATATAACAGTCTTCGCTTCTCCAACTGGATCATACCATTTTGGCATGTTATCAAATACCATGTATTTTAAATGATATGTTTGCAAGCTGTAAAGTTTCGGCCAAATAAATTTGAAAAGCTGGTATTCGCTATTAAATACTTTCTCTACAGGGTACGATGAAGTAAATAAAAAAATTTGCCAATAATTTTATAGTTTGTAGAACCAACCCAAAAAAAACACCACTTGACTGTGTTGCAACACAATTAACTTTTGCGAAAGGTTTTTACGATATTTTTAAAATAGAGATTAAAATCAAGAAATTAACTACAAATGTGTGATCGTAGTTTGCGTACCTCTAACTGTTTAAAAATTCTTGTTTACTTACAAATCTTATCTGTAAAGGAACAATATTATATAAAAAGAAACTAACACCACCATTTAATTAATTCCCCATAGGTAATCTACGCTTATACTGCTGCAGAAAACTGGTATTTAAAAACCTCGAGTAAATGATAAACAAAAAGAAAATTATTTTAATATTTTTCATCACGTTTACAGAAGCTTTAGAATATTACTTGAATACCGATAGTCAATTAAATTTTGGGTTAAACAAGGTCAATAAAGCATGTGACGTCCAACTTTTTAAATTGTTTCATTAACCGTAATAGTTATGAATAAGACGCCACGAGAAGTCATTAAGGTAAAGATACGCAATAAGTAGGCGGTATCCAAGAAGTTCTCACAGTTTATAGAAGATTAGTTAGTGACAAAATGAGCATTAGATGGAGGGAAGTTGGATCTGTACTAATAGGTAGGTTAATAAAAAGAAATTTTAATGTTTTAATTCGCATTTATTATGTAAACAAATTATGAAAGTTTATTTTAATATCATTTCTCTTGTAAACATATTCTAAACACGTAAACTTTTTTATGGCCTGTCGTTAAAAATGCTATTAAAGCAAACAATAAGTCTTTGAAATGTTATAGCATTTCATGTATGTTACTTTTTAAAGGTTAATACTGTAGAATTAACATGGTCAACCAAAATTTATTGATGCGCTAGATTCTAAATCCTACCGTTTGCGTATAAAGCCCCAAAAATAATTTTCACATAAAGGGCATTTAAAGAATATAAAATCCGTCCAAATAAACATAGTATGTATAAACTATTTTCACCTAAATTCACAGTAATGGTATATACCAATATTTTTAGAATAGAAAATTTAATTAGGAATTTAGTAAATACGTTTTTGTTTTAAAAATTTTTCTATTATTGTGTTCGTTTATTACAAAAAAATTTAGAAATAACTAATAAGTTCAAAATATCATAGATATTAAAAAAATTAATATTGGAAAATATAATGCAAAACAGGAAAAGATACCATTTCGTCAAGCTTTATTAATAAAGAAAAGTTTACATTTATAATTTTTAAAATATTATTCTTATGTTTACAAAATAAATCAATTAAAAATGTTATGGGTTGTCTGAAGATGTTGTCTAGAAGATACACACATACATACATACAGTCACGCCTTTTTCCCTTAGGGGTAGGCAGAGACCAGTTTCTTCCACTGCCGTTATGGTTCTTACACATATATTTTGCTTTATCTACTTTCATAAGTGCTCTCATACATGCTCGTAGGTTGTTGGTACTCTTGACCTGGCCTTTCTTTAAAACAATGTCGATCTGATCGAGATATGTTCGACCTCTACCGACTTGTCCATTTACACTCGCTTTATAAATCTGTTTCTTTAATCTTCCTTTATCCATTCTTTCTACATGTATAAACCATCTAAATATTCCTTTATCTATCTTTGTAACCACATCTTTTACATTACAGCGTTCCCTTATCTCACTATTCTTCACTTTATCCAACCATACATAAGTATAGAAACCAGCACTCCTCTATGCACAGCCAGACGTGCCCCATTCATTTGTTTTTCTGCCAACACCCTTCGCATATTATCACTGTCCGTCTTTCGTAAACTTTGAACCCAAGTATACAAACTCATCTACTTGTCCCACTCTTTCTCTTTTAATCAGCAGCTCGCAGATTGTTATGCCTTTTTCTTTTTTAAGTACCATCACTTTCGTTTTGCTAACATTTATTTTTATCCCTTTGATTTTCATTTTTAGAAGGTACAACTAAAAAATAATAAATTTGTCTACAAAAATGTTGTTAATATTTTATTTGAGTAATTAAACATGTCCACTTAAAGTACCAGTGATTCTATAAAATCGTTTGTAACATCTGTAAACCACACTTTATATTTTTATAGTTGGTTAGAATAGGATAAGTCTTTAACAATAATTTTGGTTAGTTATTTGTTGCATTCATTGGAAAAAGATCGTGTCCACCTTCCCAAGGCTCGTATTAATAAAATAAAATTTCATTAGCTCGATTTTATTGCATTTCTTAACTTAAATTAATTGACCTTTCTTAATAATCATTCATTTTGTTTTATCACAGCAAAATATTGTATATTTTCTCCCAAATAATAATTCTTATCAGCAAATATGTAAATAATATGTTTAATTTTCACATTACAAAACGTTTTTAGATTCATATTCAGATAAAAGTGGCTGTATTTAAACAAACCTTTTTGTCACACCCTACGTTGCTTTTACGCCCAAATGGGGTCACTATTTTAAATATAGAAATTTTACTCTATGTACGAAAATAATTGCTCACACCCTTTTATGCTATTTGGTATCTCGTAAATTTGACATGTTTTTACGAGATGGAATTTAGAAAAAAATTGTTGGTGAAATAATAACGCAGACAAACAAATATAATGTTTTAAACTTAATCAAAAATGCCAAAATTTTAAGTCACTGTATTTAAATAACATAATTTTTTTTACGTTCTTAGGGATTCCGTCTAAAGGTGTTTATTAAAACTCTTTTTTACTGCCCAAAGTTTGGAAAATGTTTATTTTCTTTTTCAAGGGCTAAAATATAATTTTCAATAATTTGCTGTTATAATTAACAAATTCGGTACTTACTGCAAGGTGAGTTATGACTTTATAACTTTCAAACTTATACCTGACATTAGGTTTTGAGTAAACTTCATATAAATTAGATTTATATTTTAAAAAATTAAAACGAAATTAATATAGGATTTTTAACGTACAAGAAAGACTAAATACTGTTATCAATGTAAAATTTAAATAAAAAGAATTTTTTGTTGACTCTTCTTTTTGCTCCATATAAGTTTCGTTGAGATGCTGTCGAATGCCCATTCCTTAATCTATCAAGGTCAGGAAAATTAAATTTGTGTTATTTATTTGTTTGATTGTGATGAGTAGTCTAAGAAGTATAGCCGGAGTGACTCGGTTGGATAAAGTAAATAATAGTGAGATAAGAGAACGCTGTGGTGTAAAAGAAGATGTGGTTACAAAGATAGATAAAGGAATGCTTAGATGGTTTGGACACATAGAAAGGATGGATAAAGAAACAAATTTATAAGGCGAATGTGAATGGAGAAGTCGGTAGAGGTCGACCTTGAAAAACATATCTCGATCAGATCAACATTGTTTTGAAGAAAGGCCAGGTCAAGAGTACCAACAACCGACAAGCATGTATGAGAGCACTAATGAAAGTAGAGAAAGCAAAAGATGTGTGTAAGAACCGTAGCAAGTGGAAGGACGTGGTCTCTGCCAACCCCTATGGGAAAAAGGCGTGACTTTATGTATGTATGTATGATTGTGAATATAGGGTCTTAAACTCTTCTTCCTTTACTGATGCCACTTTGTGACTCGTTTATTAAAGGTTCTATTATTATTATTCTAATAATTAGTAGGTTAACTCGCCAAAATCCTTTGTGTATTATTATTATTTCTTAAATACTAATGTAATAATAATTAATCTATATAGCTACAATAAATAAAAAAATGCCAAATCATGATATTATTTTCTACATTATATTTAAGGTCATTAATATGTCTTAAATTCAGTATATTATCACGTTTCAGTTTAAATTAATTTATTGTAAGCATGTGTGCTAAATGTCGCAAAACTTTATTAATAAATACAAGGTTATTGACTGAAGATGATAAACTAATAATAAATAAAGTAAACAGGTATAAGCTTTGTCGAACATTTTATAAACATAAACAATCATTATCAAAAGTAGAAATTATGTTTAAAATTATTGTTTAGTTTTTTTATTCAAAAGGTTAATTAAAAATTAGTTATTGTTATTAAATTTTTTTTTCCTAATATTTTATTCTTATTAATAAAACCATTTGTAATTTTTTTGTATTAAAAAATGTTTATTAAATTGTTTTTAACATTATACTTATTTTTTAAATTAATTAAAATTGTTAAAATTTGTACTTTGCAGAAAAATTTTCAATATACGATGGTAACGGACGGTTATACGCTCAGTCCAAAAAGTCTCGATACGTTACATGCTTTTTATAAATATTTTTTATTATCTTTAATCGGCTTACTGAAACCATAAAAAATAAAATTTATATTATTATTTTATTGACATGTTTACATCATAATTTAGAAATATTTAACAAATACTATATCAAAAAATTCTCTTTACTGTAAGATATATGCAAGGAAAACTACATTTTATTCAGTTAAACCTTATCAAGTAAGTATTGCTTTTTCTTCTTACAGTGTCTTGCTTTCTCAAGCGTTGGCCACTCCCATATTGACTACTACTTTGTATCTATCTCAATCTTGAGCTGCGTGGAGAAGTTCCTCAGCAGTTAAACCTGTCCATTGTCGGAGATTTCGAAGCGAGGATAGCTTTTTGCGGCCTATCCATTGTTTCCCCTCGATCTTGCCAGCTACCTAAATTTAAAAAAACAGAATCATTTTCAGCTATACTTTTTAATCTGTCGCCAAATGTAATTGATTTTGCAGGAAATTTATTTAAATGTTACAAAAATGAGTGAAGGAAATTGTGAAATTTCCAATGCAGTTCGAAGGATTGTAATTGATTTATGAAATGATTGAAACTCATTTAAAAATATAGGAAAAATTATGGGGAAAACAAACGCTTACGGCTCAGTACATAGTAAACTAATACAAATCAACTGGTTCGTATAAGATTCCACCCCGCTCCGGTTGACCTAAGAAATTATTATAACTACACGTAAAGAGGCCAGTATTGTTAAAAAAATAAGTAAAGATTCAATGAAAAGTGCACCCAAAATTGCATAAGAAATTAGAGAAGAATTTTCGAAAAACATTTGTCTACAAACTGTGAGAAATTGTTTACACAGGGCAGGTTATAAATTATTATGTAAAATTTCAATAATATATCCCGCAGCTATTTTTTTTTTAATTTTTTATTGATTAGGCCTGAAATAATAATATTAATTTTATTTTTCATAGTTCCAGTTAGCTAATTATAGCTAATGAAAAATATGTAGCGCATGGAGACTGTTTGGACTGAGTGTATATTCGATTTAATGAGTTATTTTACGTTATTTAATAAAAAGTTAATATTCAATTAATTTATTTAAAAAATAAGTTACTTCATATATCAATTCGCAAGATTTGAATTATTAATGGACATATTAAATTAATCTGTCAGAATCAATAACATTCGTGACATGCCTTAACATTTAAAAATCGCTCAAAACAACCAGTAGGATCTTTAAATTAATATTTCAAAGAGAAACAAGATAATAAAGGCCCCTCCGATATCATTGAATACAGTCAGACAGCAGAACAGATGAGTCTGAACATTTCCACCCCAATCATTAAATAACAACCGCCCATAAAATGCCGACCATTTACATTAGGTACATATTAAATACGACAAGCAAATAACTGTTGCATCTTAACCATATACAAAATTTAAATGAAAAGTCATAGACTGTTTTAATAGTAAACGGAAAATCTACGTCACAGCGATATAGGTTAGTGTCGTCATAGTCGAAATCAAGCTGTAAATTTGATGTTAGAATCAGTGTTGTGACGATTTTAAAATTATATATTTAAGGAAATGTTGAAACACGTTGATTTTTGTTTAGAGGGGGACACATTTTTACGATATCTACAGATACCTGTCATTTGTCAACGCTTTCCCTTCCACTTCCCCAACCCTTTAATTTAAAATAGGAATGTATCATGTGTGGCACATCATTAAAAATGGATTTAGGTGGAGTATTCACGCATATGATCATCCATGATTTTTGTTCGATTTTTACACCGTTTTTGCAAAAAAGGTCTTAATTTAGAGTGCAGCACCTCTTAAAAATGAAACGCAATGTCTATGTTTTGATAATGTGTCAATTTTTCTATCACATTGACAGGACAATAAAACGAATTTTGTAAAAACAATAGAAAACTTATTAAGTAAAAGTTAAGTAAAATGTTACTAAAATTAACTTATTTATAAGTTATGATACACTCAAATAAAAAATAAATTAGATGTTCAAAATTGTGTCCATCGACTTTCATACAATTGTAGAGTCGTTGTTCAAAATTACGTCGAACGTTTTGAAGCATTTCAGGGGTTATAAGACTGTATTCATGTATTATTCGTCGTCTCAGTTTTTCCAACGAAGCGGGTTCGGTCGTATAAATGTTGCTCTTTAAATAATATCACAAAAAGTAATCCAGGAGCGTTAAATCGAGGAATCTTGCAAGCCATTTAATAAAGCCCCTTCTCCCAATCCCTTGTCTAGGAAATCGTTCATTAAGATATTGTCTTACAGCTCTAATATAATGCG
This sequence comes from Agelastica alni, assembly GCA_950111635.1. Classification (NCBI taxonomy): domain Eukaryota; kingdom Metazoa; phylum Arthropoda; class Insecta; order Coleoptera; family Chrysomelidae; genus Agelastica; species Agelastica alni. The sequence continues at coordinate 84,082,796 of OX467709.1, forward strand.
AAGGTGCGCCGTCTTGTTGAAAAAACAGATCATCTTTCGAGTATCTATTATCATTTTTGATTTTATCTGTAAAAGCGAAATCTATAGTGGTAATTTGGTATATGTTTCCCTGTTTAAATTTTATGGCAAAAAAATGGCCCAACAATACGATTCTCATGAATTCCTACCCACATGTTTCATCTAAGAGGATGCTGGATATGTGTTTCACGGACTACTCTAGGACATCAGCGCAGTAAAAGCAATGCTGTGGATTTACGGTACTATTAAGAAAAAGGAATATTCAACCGAAAAACAAATATTGAATAAAAATTTTGCATTAGTATTTATTTTTTCAGTCAGTCATTGTCTCAAAAAACTGTAGTCGCCTGCCTGGGTCATCTTTATTTATTTTCTGTACTAAATGTATCTTGTAGGGATGAAATTATTAGTTTACTCAGCATAGTTGAAAAATTCTTGGCTAGAACTCAGGTCTATTGCGCTTTTATAGACTTGAAAAAGGCCTATGACAGAGTGGTGAGGAGTGAATTGTGGTCAACATTGTCTATGTATGGGGTGAGCGGTAGTTTAATACGAGCACTAAAATCACTTTATGCGGATTCCACTGCTTGTGTCAGGATAAACGGAGCTTGCACGGACTGCTTTAACATCGAAAAAGGTGTGAGACAGGGATGTGTGGCTTCGCCATGGCTGTTTAACTTATACATAGACGATTGTTTAAAAGATTTGAAAGAGAGTGCGTATGGATTAAAAAGGAATGATTTGATCGTCAAATGCCTTCTTTACGCCGATGATCGAGTCATATTAGCGTTATCTGAAGAGGAGTTACAGGCGATGGTTAATATTATGCATGATGCCCTGAAAATCAAAGGGATTAAAATAAATGTAAAATGTAAAAAACAAGAGTAATGGTTTTTGAAAGAGAAGAAAGCATTACAAACTGTGAAGTTTCGGTTGAGGGAGAAAGAGTAAAACAAGTTAATGAATTTGTGTACTTGAGTTCAAAGTTTACGAGAGATGAAAAGTATTACAGTGACATTGAGCGAAGGGTGTTGACTGGAAAACAAATAAATGGGGCACTGCATAGCTTTATGAACAGCCAGAAAGTATCAAAAAAAGGACGTCTGGCTGTGCATGTGCATAGAGGTGTGTTGGTTCTTACACTTATGTTTGGTAGTGAATGTTGGGTTTGGAAAAAGAAGCATGAAAATAGGATTAATGCTGCGGAGATGAGGAGTATGAGAAGTATAACCAGAGTGACTTGATTGGATAAAGTAAAAAATAGTGAGATAAGATAACGCTGTGGTGTAAAAGAAAATGTGGTTGCAAAGATAGATAAAGAAATGCTTAGATGGTTTGGGCACTTAAAAAGGATGGATGAATGAAGAATGACAGGCGAGTGTAAATAGACAAGTCGGTAGAGGTCGACCTCGGCGAACATATCTCGATCAGAACATTGTTTTGAAGAAAGGCTAGGTCAAGAGTACCGACAACCGACGAGCATGTATGAGAGCACTGATGAATGTGGAGGAAGCAAAAGATGTGTGTAAGAACCGTAGCGGAAGTGGAAGAAAGTGGTCTCTGCCTACCCCTACGGGAAAAAGGTTTTACTATATATATGTATGTAAGGGATGAAATTTATGAAGTTTCAAAACTTTACAAACCGTAGTCCGTGAAAAGCCTGAATCTTTGGTCAATTTTCTTGTACTTGTATGATCTATATTAATATGACCTAAAATTGCTACCTCTGCCGCTTCAGTCCTAACATAGTTCTTTGTTTTATTAGCTACTGACCCTGTTTTATGAAATTTTTTAACTAACATATGAGTGATAAAGTTGTTTGTCTTTATGAAGCTAAATAAATTCGCCGTTTTTTTGCACACTTCTCGTTTTAAAAAAATATGGAAATAATCTTAACTCGTTTTGCTATGAAATATACCATTTTGAAAGTATTAAAAAAATACCTAAATTGATTTACTAACATTAATGTTATACAAACTGTCTTAGTATCAAATTACTAATTTTTAACAAAATTCTTTTGAATTTACTTTTGATGTGACATAAAACATAAGCACATTATTAAAGACATTCATTTTTAAAATGTGTTGCACTTAAAATAAATTAAGCTCCTTTTGCAAAGACGGTTTAATGCCGAAAAAAATCATGTATGATCATAATATGCCTGAATACTCCATCTAAATGCCTTTTTAATGATGTGCCGCACATGGTACATTCCCTATTTTAAACTAAGGGGTTGGTGGAGTGGGAAAGGCAGTGACAAATGACAGATATTTGTATCGTAAAAATGTGTCCTCCTTGAAACAAAAATCGACGTGTTTATTTCCCTAAATTCTAATCAAATAATACTTAATTTAAGATAAGCTTAGTGCTAATTAATTACATAAGTATTAGAACGGTATTTTACTTATTTAAATTCAATTAAAATTAATGTATATTCGAGGAAAAAACTTTGTGTTCATTTGACATTTTCGATGAGTCTATATTTGCATTCTTTATACTTGTAGAACAAAATAAATGCAGCTGTCCAAAATGTTTCCCATAAATGGTAGTTAAAATAATTAAATTTGTTTTAGGATGCATTCTTATGATTCTTGGCTCTGCGTCCAATATTTGGATTATTGTTGGGATCAAAATGCTGGATAAAATTACCTTTTTGGATGTTTACTACATTAACATACTTAACGCTTTACTACCAGCAGGAATTGTGGCAGGCACCATCATATTCAGCATTGCTGCGGAATTGGTCGGAAGAAAAATCACTTTATTATCGATTGCAGTACCATATATTGCATCTTTTATTATTTTTCAATTTGCAAAATCAATATCGGTCGCTTGCATCGGAAGAGTCATGGGAGGTTTTGCTGTTGGTGGTAGTTACGTTGTACTACCAATTTATATAGGCGAAATCGCTGAACCGTCTTCTAGAGGTGTCTTTGGTTCGATAATGTCTCTGAGTTGTTTGATTGGAGCTCTTTTTTATTATCTTATAGCAGTATACAGTACATATACCGTTTACAATATTGTCACAATAGTACTATCTATTATATTCTTTTTCTTATTTCTCCTAGTGGGTAAAGAGTCGCCCTACTATTATAAAAAAAAACAGAAATTTCTCGCACAATCTAATAATTTAGTCAAAACGGAAATTAATAAATATCAAGATAGGTATAATTTTTTTTTTATGGAACGTAAACAAGTGATGAGTTGTTTGGGATCAGCTGGATGGATTAAATCGTTAATTATGATGAGTTTAACAATAGCTATCCATCATTTATCCGGAAGTAGTATGATACCGATGCTTATTCATTACGTAATTTCATATTTGGGATCTAAAGACATAAACATCACTTACGATGCCGTTGTATTTAGTTCAGGTATGTATTTTAAAAAAAGTATTTAAAAAAAGTTAATAATAGCTCTATTGTGTTGTAAAGTCTCAAAGGATACCATGTCTCAATATTGTTTCTGCCTTCTTTATCAATTGTCCAAGCAATTGGTCTTTATTAAAAAGAGCACTTTTCGCATAATTAACGACCCAGACCTGACAAAGATTGTTTCTTTATACATTTATCGAAGATCAATTTAAAGAATAGTCTCTTTACAAATAATACGTCCCACAAAAGTTTTCGATACACTCCATTCGTACAACTCCAGACTAACAAATATTAATTCATTTTTAGATGCTTTAAAATCTTAAAGATCACTTTTTTGTTACAAATTAGATCTTGTTTAAACTAATAAAATGTCACTCGTTAAAAACAAATCTGATTAACATTAATTTTATTTAAATACTAGCGGACCCGGCAGACGTTGTTCTGCCCGAACGTTGGCTTGCCTGCTTTAAAAATATTACTATCAAACTCAGCGACCCCAAAAACTATAAATTCGACACTAATATCGGCTTTTCTAATAGTTTTTATATTTCATTTCTTTACCCCTCCTTTGGTAGGGGTGCTAACAAAATTGGTAATGTCACTATCAAACTTAGCGACCCCCAAAAACTAAAAATTCGACACTAATATCGGCGTTTTTAATAGTTTTTATATTTCATTTCCTTCCCTCCCCTTTTGCATATGAGCTTCCATAATTGGGAATGTCACTTTTAAATTCAGCGATCCAAAAAACTATAAATTTGAAACAAATATTGGCCATTTGTGATATTTTTTATATTTCAACTCCCTCTTACCCCTTTCGTAGGGACTTACTGGAATAAATACTATCCCATCTCTTAAGTTAGAGCAATAAATACACATTCACAGAATTTCATTAAAATCTGACTATGAATTCGACACTAATATCAGCCGTTTTGATAGTTTTTTATTTCATCCCCTTCCCTGATACGATCGCTACCAAACTTCAGAGGAAGACCTGCAGTGCTAATCTTAAGATTGCCTACAAATTTTATTAAAATTGGTCAAGAGGTATTACAGTTTTAGCGATACCAACGAACGGCGTTTTATTTTTATATTATAGATATTTTTTAGCTTCTATTTAGGATTTTTTATATTGTATTTCTTTTTAAACCAATACTGTGATTTAAAGAAAGATAGGTTAGCTTGACGTTCTTTAACACAATAAATTTTATTGTATCCGCAAAAAGTTGCATATAATATTTTTCGCAAATGACTCGCGAAAAACTCCCTCAATAAAAGAAAGGTTAGCTTGACGTCCTTCAAAAATGTATACGTATACTGATACACACATGGACTTTTATATATATTTTTAAACTTTTGTTTAGGATTTTCCCTATTATTTTTTTTAATCCACTACTGTATTAAAGCGAAAAAAACAAAAAAATCATTCAAATCGGTCAAGCCATTTTTGAGTTTTAGCGAGACTTACGCACGGCAATTCATTTTTGTTTATACAGATACTGACCAACTGACACTTTTTTGGATTTTTAAAACAATACGTGATAATTCGAATACATTTTTTCTGAAAAAAAACTGTTTTGCATTCCAACAAAACAGATATTGTGTGTGTAAAATAGCACAATAAAGACTTTTATGTAGCATAATATCTTTTTTTAAGTTACTCTTTCAAAATAAATTTCTGAACGCACCTATAAATATTTGTCAATGGTGACAGATGACAGATCAACTTTACAACCTTTCGTTTTAAAATGTATTTCTGATTCGATAACCAATTAACACTTTTTTGCATTTTTAAAATCTACATACGCGATAATCCGAATATTGTGGATATTTGTTGTAGATTCGAAACCTTCATTTAATACCATATTATATATTTTTAATTTGAGGGGACCCGAGTTAACCGTATTGACGGGACGAACATCATATGTTTGTAGGAAGGAAAAGTTTGTACGGGAGAATTAAATTGTCGTTTTTAGTATTTTCATCGCAATTTTTACATATTTTCTTACCGTTTAAACCTTTCCTGAACTTCCACAAATATTTTAAGATCAAAATTAGCCAAATCGGTCCTGCCATTCTCGAGTTTTAGCGAGACAAACAAACAGCAATTCATTTTTATAAATATATATATTTACTGGAATGATTTAGAAAATAAAACAAATATTTTTTTTAGTTGGATTGGAACTCATAGGAAGTTTTATTTGCACGCTACTGGTTGACAGATTGGGAAGAAAACCCTGTTTGATTATTTCAGCAGTTTGTATTTCGATATTATACATACCTATTGCAATATTCGCAACTATAAGAGAAAACAATTTGGAAACACATCCGATTCCAGCTCTCACTATCTTATTTGTTGTAATGTTTTTGATATTTTTTAACATCGGAATTGCACCAATACCGTCAGTTTTGTTGGGCGAATTATTTCCTCAAAAACTGAAGATGATAGCAGCAGCATACATAGTAAGCTTCCAACAAGTTACGTTTTTTGTAGTTACCATTTACTTTCAAGAAATAGCGTTTTATATTGGATATACTACAATGCTCTTTATATGTATGGTATTTATGTTGGTTGCCCCTGTGTTTATACACTTTGGTATTATGGAAACCAAAGGAAAAACCTTGGAAGAAATACAAATAATCCTTAATAACAAATAACATTATTCAAAAAAAATTTAAAATTACTATTGTTATGTTGTCTAATATTAAAATTTTATTTATTGAAATGAACATTGTTGAAATACTTTTTTAATAAAATTTGTTTATATAATCGATTTAAATGGCATAATTATAATTGATATCACTATGGAGGGAGCATGTTTCGGATGTTTTTACATAAAACATTAAAAAATAGATAGGAAGGTAAAAAGTAGAGGGGTTGATAAATGCAAGTTTTTTTAATATTACTCAAGTTTCCTTTTTATTTATTTAAATTTTTATCAGAAAAAATTACCAAGTTGTTGTAATGACAACAATAACACGAAAATAAGGATATTCTATTCTGAGCTAAAAATTAAGGTTTTGCAATTGATAAATTAAAACAAGATAATTTTGATTGAGTTGAAAAAAATTAATATAACATACGTACTTTTACAAATAATTTGGGTTTTATTAAAATTGACAAATACTTATTTTATTATTTTTTTTTAGCGAAAATGTTTCCAAATTTCCATTGTCTGGTAATTTGTATTCAACGCACTTTGAGTTGCAATATCTTATCGCTATTAATGTCTCCTTGCTTTAGAAATTCCAAACTTGTCGACAAGAACTTTTACAACTTTGATATCTTGGTATCTCGATATCCTTACTCTCAGAACTACTAGCTTCCCAACTGGCGACTCTACCTTATAAATTTATACTGTGCATTAATTGTAAATGCGACGAATACACCTGTTACACTATAAAAAATTTAGCTGTAATATTTTATAACGGGTACTTGAAATGCAATAAAATTAAAAAACAATTTTTAATTAAATGTTCATCTCACGTTTTACGATTGCAAGGATCAAACACGTAAATTCATTCAGAAGTAAGTTTAAGTATAAATTTATGTAATTCACGTTTAGTCATATAGTTGTTACAAAGTATTATCTCATTACGGTAAATTCTTTAAACTTTTTGTATCGTTGCACGAATTAATTATTATTTAATAAAAGAGTTCAACGATGAAACATAAACAATATGGTTTTGACCAAAAAAATGGTAGGTGCACAACATTATTATTTTAATAGGTTTTAAACACTGTTAAAATGATTTAAATAGTGTTAAAAGACGAAATGCGGATATAAATAATGAGGATTTTTACATTCAATTTAGATGTGAAAAAATTAAAAGATATTAGGTAAATTTTAATAATAATTTTTTTACTTATTTATTAATTAAAATACCGTAACAATTGTTTTGGCAACTCGGAGACTTCTGATAAAATAATAAAATTAATTAGTATATTCTTCAACGAACTTATAATGATGGCTATTATTCTCGAGGATAAAAATTTTGAAACGAGCCGCAGGTGAGTTTTGGAATCATCCGAGAGAATAACAGCCATTATAAGCGAGTAGAAGACTATACCTTTTCTACGACCATCGCAGACCATCACTAACACTCGTTAAATTCTTTAACTTATTGTCGTAATCAAATATTCGAGATGACAGTTCATCAGAATGAACATTGACGCCGGGCGACAACGACAAGCAGCGAGCAGTGGCGTTTAAGAGTAAAGCTGTGGAAATGCGCTTAGGTGTGGGCAGCTTCACAGGAACCTCTGATACTTCGACTTACTCTCGCTATTGACGACGTCTTTTTACCTACTATAGGTTGAAGGGTTTACTGTCTTTTATCGCCTTGAATTTTGTTATCACAGTAATTAAAATAACACACTTGTCATCGAGAATATATTGTATATTTTAATACATGAAGCTTACAGTTTCAAGCCTCCTGTATCTTCAGAATAATTTCACTGGTTGTTAGCTTTGAATTTAATTTATTTTATTATATTTATTTATTTATTTATTTATTTATTTTTGTTTTAAAGCGGTGAGAATAGTGTGTTTTTAGATGATTTTTTTGTCTGCGCCAGGGCCTTACTGAGTAGTGTTAAAAATCAAGGAATTTCTCAGAAAGGAAGTACTAATTTCCAACAAACATGACATTCGCGATATCGAATTAGAGGAGCAGAGCCCTCTTATGAAAATGCTGTTCTATTGCAGCTTCCTCATTGGTCTCAGCCTGTTGGATCCTAAATATTGAAGTTGATGATTGGTTGTCAGCTGTTGAATAATGTATCAGAATCCAACATATCCATTCATCAATAGATAACGCATATGTAATTGTAGAATCCAATGGTCGCAGAGAAATTGAATTCTTGTTTAAATATGGTACAGTAGGTAACACTATTTACATTTTGGGTATTTATATTTACAAAGAGCGAAAACAGTTGTTTTTCCTAATATTTAGGATACATTTAAAATAACATTTGGGATATAATGAATATATTAATAAAGCTTTAGTGAAACCTTTATCAGCTCTAGTAAATATAAGGTTATTCGATTTTGTTTTCGATTGTATTGACAGTGTTATAGGAAAATATAAATTAATAAAATTTATAATTCACATAAACACAAATTTTCACAAAGTAAACACCATAATATAGGTATATGAATAATAATTATGTATCAAAATGATGATATTTATTGCAGAAAATGCATACCTTTTAAATACCTTTTTATTATAATCTTCTTTCATTGTACGTTGTAATTTTTTTTTGTTTTATCAGTTTGTTAAGTTAACCAAGAAATTTTTCGAAATTTGGCAATATAATTAAAACTTGTGTGGTTCCGGTTTCAATGATGTTTGTCTAGGAACGCGATCAAAGTAGTGACAGTTGCAATAAATAGAAACGTATTTGTAACTTCTGATAATAATCAAAATTTAAAACTTGCTTATTAACAACTTTCAGCATAATATTTTGTAAATTTGTTGTTTTCTTCCGTTTTCTTCCGGTATATTAAGTGATACTTAAATTTTTTATTGTGTCGACTTAAAAGATTTATTACTTATTTTCTTGAAACAATTCAAAAACCCTGCTTTGTATTATTACTTGTTTTTATAGCTAAAAGATCATAAAATACCTGAGAGTTAACCCTTAATTCACTTGTTGGTTTACATAATTCATTTCAATATATGTAGGCAAGTCAGCGTGAAATTTAAAATATATTTCTACTGGTCGACGATTTTCAAAACACATTTAATAGATTTGTCTTTAAAATAGAAAAAAGTTCTTTAATTATTTGTTTATTCGAGCAAAAAATAATAGTTTTAGTAAAATTTTTACAAAAAAATGTTTAAAGTTATTCTTCTTAACCCAGTCGTCCTGGGGCTACAATATCGAATTTTCTTTTCCAATGTTTATATTAGGAACTCCCATAGGGGCGAACTAAGACAGCATCATTTTACTGTTTGACTATTTCTTTTCGTCGGTCTGACAAGTTCACATATGGAAGTTATTAAAAAATTTCATATTCAAGTTTCGGTCTGACAGCGTGAGCGGAAAACTCTCTTCGAAGTTTTCCAGAGCTGGATTCCGGATGGTGGTGCGTATTTATACAAAGATCGTGAGAAACAGAGAGATGTGCAGAGTTGAAGAGTCCTTATCTTTTATTTGGAAACTTGGTCCATATCTCCCGCCCGTTTATGTCCGAAAAAGCACAGTCTGTCTTTTATAGCTTGAAAATGGCTGCAACTCGTTGAATTTTTTATCGGCATATTTGGTTCTCAATATTCAGTTAATATATTATAATGAAAAATACAACACTTGGTGCATTCTATTCGTTATTTCCTCATTGGTATTTCTATACCTTTTTTTTACATATTTTATATTTTTTAATTTAAGGTATACTGGGTTTACTTGTTTTAATAAACTTAAATTCAATTTAATACAGACCTAATGTCCTCTAAAAGAAGCCCAATAACAATATTTAGTCACATCCGGTTTAACCGGAAATGATCATAAATTTTAATTTATTTTTCAATGAGGTATAACATTTTGTATTTTACTTAAATAACAGCTGAGTTATGGCGTTGGAACAAAACAATTCCAAGGTTGTAATTTTTTTTGTGATTATTTTTTGACATTTTTTGAAACCAATAGAAATTTTTAATTTTAGCAATTCATATACGTTTTAGCCAATCAAAACATTATTATGGTGGGAATAATCTTCTTACATTATTCCAGCGAAAATTATTTATATACTTACATTGTTTTTATTGAATGACATCCACATGACAACGTATTTTCTTGATCTGACGCGTCTGTCATATATTTTCAAGAAATTCGTAAAATGAATTCCAAACGTTTTAGTGAATCATCAGTCAATGAAATAACTAATATAATCATTAAAAGTGCATATCAGCATACCATAATAAGCAGCGCGTCGATTTAGAAACAATTCCAATTATTTTGCGAAGAGAGGGGCTATAAATTGGAATAAAATACATTAACAAAAAAACTAGACGTTATTTTAAAGGATTATGGATTTAATATAAAGAAACATAAAGGAGAAGACTAATAAAGAATCAGTGATCAAGACAATGTGGAATAAAACCGCAAAATTAATGCAAGATATGTACTACGACAAATTTAATAGAAGTTTCGACCCATATAATGATATTTTTTTTAGGTTCAAAACATTAATGCATCCTAATTAAAATAACTTATTTAGTTTATATTGAGTCGAATAATATAAATTTAATGAAATAAAAATATAAAATCCTAACGTCAAAAAATAATCTATCGAATACCACACGAGAGTTCGATAAATTAGATAATAATTCTCCAGGCCTTTTCTCAAACTTGGTGCCATTTGTCAATAACAATTACTTTGCCAGACTTTTAGAAGTATTTACCTAAAGTAATAAAAATGTAACGAACTAAAGTACCTATTACCATTAACATCAGTTATATTTCTATGTTTAATGTACACACATAAAGGTTTAAAAGATAAAATAGTCTTTCTAAATACACAAAATATCAAAACAACTGGTAACTTTGTTATTTGAAAATGTTAAAATGATTACTTAAAAAGAATTAAAATTAAATACTTTTATCTCTTTAACTCTAAGTGAAAAGCACCAACGATTTATACTCTGCTGGTAACTGATATTTTTTTCGCTTATTTTAAATTATTTTTGTTGGTATCTACATACATTTTTATTTTTTTTTGCTAAATTGCATCCAGTGGTTGGGTCTTTATCAGTATTAGTTTAAAGACACCTATTCAGAACTTTACATTTGTGAGATCAGCCAACTTATCGTAACGCTCAACAATAAAGGACACAAATTTTTTGAAACTGCTTTAGAGTTCCAGACAAAAATAAAATAAAAAACAATAATAAAAAAGGACTCGATGAGCCGAAGGCAAGAGCGTACGACGAACATTTTGTGCAGAAAACTAGAATGTTGGTCACAGTGACTCTCATTTCTCGTTTATCTTTGGAACAAATTTCCACAAGACGGTGTAATGGCGCCCCTTTTGCAGATTCGAAAAAGAAATCGATGTTTTTAAATTGGTCTGCGTTTCCACTTATAAACCGTGCTTTGGCAGAAATTTCCATGATTTTGTTTACCTATTGCTTAAAGTTACGTTATCAATCATCAATATTAAATAGATTTTTTTAAAAAGAAGAAATAAATAGTCAGCACAAAAAATAACCCCCAATCATAAATATTATAAAAATTTGAAATCGTGAAATAAATTTTAACACAAAATATTAATTTACGTACATGGTCTTGGTTTAATTTATCTTTTAAAAAAATTAAATTCTGACGAACAAAAACAGAAAATTCAATTATTATTTCTTTTTAAACGTTAGTTGGCACGGAATATTTGTTGATAGTGTGATTATAAAAATACTTTTGGATAAAAATGCGCAGCAGTTTAAAGCCAATCGAGAGTATCTGGAACATTAAAATGGTACCGAGAAACTGGGAGTTACAAAAAAAAACTAGTTCTAGTGCATTTAAGGTGTATCATACCTTCAGATAACTGTTATTTACGTCTGCAGGCACTGTGGGTACGACATATTACAGCACGGCAACTGAACGACTGGGCTAGTATCCTATTTACAGACGAGCCCAGAAGAGTCCAGATTTTCACTTTTCGAATCCGAACTGCACTTTTCATAGTTTACAACTGCGAAGGTGAAAGATTTTGGTGCACCTTGAGATAAGCTAAGAATTTTAGTAGTGGCTATATGGTATGGGGAGGTAAAGGTCACACAAAGTTGACTATATTTCGTAAGGCAACCCTGACAACTGATAGGTATATTTGAGCATACACATTAAAATTCAAACACGCCCAGCCAATCAGAATTGATATTGCACCATCTAACCGAATAATTCTTTGTTTAGTATCGTGTCAGTTCGTGCGTCAAATTTCGGTGCAGAGTTTGGCATTTGGCGGTAACTAACGTAACCTTAGGTATAAAATTTCGTTGGTTTAAGGTATTCTATTAGTCACGATATCTTAATCTATCCAATCTAATTTAAGTGTCGAAAAAATAAACAAACCATCAATTTGATTGGCTTATTTTAATATTTACTGATTTGATTTAGTGTTAGAAAACATTAAGGTTATAATATAAATCTTCTGTTTATTTTACAGCCAACAAAATGTGATTTGTAAAATTAGTAAACATATGCTTTGTTGGACTTGTTTTTATTTTTTCTTTTTTTTGGTTTTATCCATTTAAAAATATACATATAAAAGTTATAGGTATAGTTCAGTCACCTTGGGCCATATTTTACAAGGTTCTATTCAAGGGGCGCACCCTCTGGTCACTTTTTTTATAGGTTGTTTGGACCTACAAGAATATTGTCCTGAGTTTTCGGCCATTGCCAGGGTATATTTTAGCAATAAAAAAATTATTGAAAATTAAAAAGTGGATATTTTTGAGATAATTTTTTTGGAACGCGTCCTATCGAAAAAAAATTTCCAATAAAATGTGTTTATCATAACGTCCTCTGTAAAAAAGGTCTTGAAAAAAAAGTACTTACATTGTTAATCAAGCGGTTAATGGCAAATAAAAATGAAAATTCTACATTTCGTTTTTGCAACCGCAATCGGGTGTTTATCAACATATCGGTTTGAAACTCTTACATTATGTACAGTAGCCAAACACCAAGAGAATCGTGCAAGATTTATCGATCTGCGAGATATAGTTTAGCAAAAATCTGCGATCATCGAAAAAATTTTGCCCTTCAATAGAATTTCCCGACGAAAGCCCACAGGGTGAAAAAAAATCGAGGAGCTTCGTATCATCGTGCACAAGCGATTTGAAAAAAAATTGTTAAAAATAAATACTGTTTTTCGGCAATTTTAGATTTTTACTTATAAACAATTAACAATTCCGACCAAAGTTGCTAAGATATCTCAAAAAATTCTTGGACCATCGACGCGTTTTTGGAAAACGAAAAATTTAAAAAAAAATATTGCAATATTTTGTTTACCACCCGAGATATGTGTGAATGTGTTTACGTTTCTTCAATTTTCTATTATTGTAATAAAGATTTTTGCAAAATTCGAGTTCCTCAGCAATCCCTTCGCTTCCGGCCATGGGATTCAATAAAATTCCCCCTACGAGCAATTATGCCATCACAGTTATCGATGTATTTCGTTACATTGTAAATATTATAAAAAAACAATATAAGCTAAAAATGTTTGGTTTTTTTTTATTTGAAACTGTTTCGTATTATTAGTCTGTTAATTATATATTTTAAAATTGTTTATTGCTGCAAAGTTTGACAAGAAATGCACAAAATTTCCTAAAAATTAGATCAATCTATTACGAAAAGGTTACCAACCACATCGAGTATATTGTAATAGTTTACCGACACTTGAAGTGTTGATGTAAAAGAGGAACATTCCATTTTATACCTTAAAAGAGTTCTTTGCCCCTACACGGCTTATCCATCGGCATTTTTATTGAAATTGATGTCTGCGTAGAATGGATATTCTGGGGTTTCGCTGATCCTTATGTTTCCCCTTCGATTATTGGAAATTGTGTGCTTGTTTAGTTCGGATATATCTCGGAGGCGCGTATCTACTAGATATTGTTAGATAAAATTCCTATATATAAACATACTATAAGGGTATTTCTCAATTTTAACCCATTCTTGACCTACTTTTTGTAGTACGTAGGTAAGACACGCTCTTGTCAGTAAAACTACGGTTTAGTCAATAAGTGGTAGAGGTCTCGTCTATTTTTCTCAAATGGAAAATACGAACATATAGTGGTTGAAAAATGAATGTGACATTTACTTAAATATTCACAAATAATATAAGACAAATTTGTTTGTTCAACGTGCAAGTTGAAAATAAAATGTTTTATGTATACTATTCAGTATACCTACAACTATCTCTTATAACCTTGTAAATACTTTCATAACTATGTAAGTGGTTTTTAAATTTTTTCATCAGTCATAAACTTTAATATCCCACAAGTACAGCAGAAAAAATTGATCTTTATCCTGACGTCATACCTCGCGAAATGAATCAATGAGTCAAAATGGCTACTGTTACTTTGTCGTGTGCCTAAATATTTCCACTGTTTGTTTATCTTGTTACTATTTATAAATAACTAAATATTGTTGTTGGTTGAAGTCAATTTAAATAACTCCATATTACTGTTTTAAAATAGTCAAAAATTTAGATAAGATTCCTATAATATTCGCTAATAATAATTTTGTCTGCTACTAATACACAAAAAAACTATTCTGTAACCGTTAACGAAAGTTAAAATTTCTATGAATCTTTCATTTGAATAAATTTATTTAAATTTAAAACAGCACATATTTTAGGGCAAACAAAAACAATTGGCTAGCGTAATAAAAAATATCAAATTATTTGTAATGAAGGTTTTTAATGTACACTATTCATACATTTATTATTTTAGAAATCATCGCCAGACTCTAAAGAGTGTTTACATGCATGTATCTTTCTTACTTTTTGGTTGTTAACGTAATATTTACTTTAGTTGACTTTATAAATCTACCATAAATAATGTTCCCGTTTCACTAAAGTTTAGCCACCGTCTAAGAAGTAAGGTTATGTTAAAAATATTTATTAAATGCAAACCAGGGAATTTTTTACTCACCGTAAAATCAAAATAACAAATTAAAAGTTTTAAAAAAAACGGATTTTATAGAATTTATCTGAATGCAAATGATAAAACGCTTTGAACAAAACTCGATGTATCAAAATAATGACAGTTGTCACAAGAGGTCAAAATAAATTCTTATGAATACAACCGATTATATCGTTATTGTCGCTATCTCTTTTCAACATTTAGAGGTCATGATTAGAGATACAAAAGAACGTATGTCATAGCTTGAAAGACAAGTGTACATATTATATGATGTGTTTCTATTGTCAGTAGAAAAGGATGAGGTATATAAAGTTTGGGTTTACTACTGTTCATTGTTAGTGACGTCAGGGTAAAGATCAATTTATTTAACTGTATGTGTGTTTATAAACACGCTGTTTTTGTTTACATTAAAATCTTCTTTCATTTGTTTTGTCGCAAGTAACAGTCCTGTCACATATATTCTTGTTTTTGTTTTGAGCAAGAAAGTACTTTTCGTCTATCAAACATCTAGCAAAAACCAAAAATCTTTTTTTATTGGCTTCTTAAAAAGCAGTACGATCTTCATTATAATTATCCCGTCAAATTTTTTCCCCTAATCTTTAACTCTTTAAGACTTGCATAAACGTACTTTCACTCAAACGCTTGCAGTACTTTTTTCACTTAAAATTGTTACAGAAAAAATTTAAAAAAATTTGTCTTTCGAGTGTGAAATTATCATTTATATTTGGTATTTTTAAAATTACATAAATATACATATTTTTTCTAAATCTTAGCCATCCCTCTATCGTAATAAATGTAAATTTTTTGGTCTTGTAACAAGTGATATTTCAAAGACAAGTGTCTAAATTGGCCCATTTTTGATGTCATCTCCTAAAATGACTTTCATAACCAACCCAGACTCTGTATATATCTAATCATTTTTTTTATTCATTTCCTTTTCGTACCCTCTTGCACATACAACTTTTCGTTTCAATGACTGGAGGACAGCTATCTAAAAGGGAGTGTAACATTAAATCTACCATCGGGAAATGAAAGTGGTAGCATTCAAATCATTCTCGCGTATTTACACTGAAAAAATTAGTTACCGCATAGTGTAGGGGATTAAATAGAAAAAAGATTTCAAGAGTTTTCATTTAGCAACAGCCGACAAAATGTGCTCACAAGCTTATTTTGTTGACTGTATGACATATTTATACGTCAACGCTTTGATGTGTTTTTAGTTTTTTTCTTTTGCTGCTTTTGATACAGATAATACTTTTATTTTAAAAATGTGTACCCACAAAAATTAAATATATGTATTTTAATAAAAAAATCAGTAACATTCTTAATTTTTCAATATCAATTGGTTGAAAAAACATTCTTGCATTTTTACGCAGAAAATCTAAAATTGTTTACTAAAAATGTTTTGCATGTAATTAGATTGGTTAATTTATTAATGGTAAAGTGTTTTATTTGGTCAGTTCTTTTGTATGGGGTGGAATGCTGGACTTTAAAAGTTAGCTTAATAAATCGGATAGAAACATTTAAAATGTGGATCCATCATATAATGCTGGGGGTTCCGTGGACTGATCTGCTGTCCAATGATGAAGTGTTGAGACGAGCCAGGGTGTAGAGACAAATAATGGTCACAGTGAAATGTCGCGAGATTGCTTACCTTGGCCACATCTTACGCGTAGAAAAGTATCATCTCCTCCAGTTGATTATGAAAGGAAAAATAGAAGGCAAATCTCTTGGCTGAGAAACATCAGGGAGTGGATAGGCATCCGAAACGCTGTTGACCTGTTCAGAGTTGCAGAAGATAGAGACGCGCTCTCTGTAGTATTCGCTAACGTCCGGGCGACCGGACATGGTACATGAAGGAAGAAGAGAATTTATTAATTTATGCTGCTTTCTTGTAATTTCTATACAAAGATTAGCAAAATTAATTTCTTTTGTACTGATTTACAAATTCACACAATCATCAGTAAAGGATTAGTCAGGAACTTAATATTTTTATATTCATGTGTATTGTAACGATTTTGCCATACGTCACTGGAATGTACGTAAGCAAGCTGTGCTGTATACTGTATACGTCACAGCCAATGACAAAGATGTTGCTGTACCTTCCGGACCAATCTCGAATTTTTGATAGAATAGAAACTTCTCGTCTTTTCTGGTTTTACCGATAGTTTATAAAGTGGCCTTCGTTCGTAGAAGTTAGTCAGTTATGATTGTGTTCGCTAGTTGATATAAATTGTAACCAATTAAATTTTATTAAATTCAAATATAAATATAAAGAGTATTTGTTTGACTGTAATGAAAGGAAATGATTGAAATCTTGTATAAAATGGATAAACTACATTTTTTAATTTAAGTGTTTGATCGTATTCAAATTATAAACAATATTTATGTAACGATCACTGGTTTTGTTTTCTTGAACTTTGTTTCTCAAAACCTTAATGCAAATATATCAATGTATGTTTTATGTTTATTTTATGAAATAATAAAGACGATATATTATTATTGTATTGTTACAAATACATGTGCATATAAATTCAAACCACGAGTTGAATTTAAGTAAAACGTTACAGTATATACTTATAGCAAAAATTAACACGTAAGGTTTAAAAAAATAGGATTTCTACGTAATTGGTTTACTAAAATAATAGAATTCTCCTAATCTGCAAGTGAAAAATTTGCAAAATAAAAGGTCACAAAGTAAAAATAATAACATTATAAGCAACATTTCAGTTACTATTTTTTTTCTACAGTGATCTCGTCTGGAAAGACCACAAACGACTTGGCGTATTCCATATTTCTCTACGATTATGACTTCACAGATTAACAAGTGTGCTTTTAAAGTTTAAATTCATGTTGAATGAAACTTATAGGCAATTATTTTTGGTTTGTAAATTAATTTTTTTACTTAATCAACATATTGCGATTGGGGCAGTTTCTAAGCATACTTTTTAATGGGATAAGATCGAGTTCTCGCACGGTTTGTTTATGTTTATCGTGCTTATCTTAAACCTGTTTATTTTTTAAATTTGTTTTGGGGAATATTTTGAATCTAAAGTAGATGAGCATTGTAAGAGGGAAGGTAGGTTCAAGTATAAGCAGAAAGTCAATACATTTTAGAAAATTCAATACTACTTATGTACTACATTAAACCAAGCCATTAAAACATATAAAAAACCCATTACAGTTAGGTTACTTTTTTTTTAGGTAGTGCATAAAATATTGTACACATTTGCTTTTTAAATACAGTTTAACAAAGAAACTAAAAACATAATAAAAAATAAGATAGTTAAGCTTAACCATCGTAAGGAAATAATTGTTGCCATCGTTTCTAACAACCAATAAAACTAAACGATGTTTATTTGCGCTCCATTTCCTTCTACCTTTTTGGGAGCAACTGTTTTTACGCTTCATGAATCTTATTTTTGCAGTTGTTATCTTGTAATCCTTTTATTTGTTATAGTCTATTTTCTATTATAGAACTTTTTTGCTAAGTATTATAATTTCAAAGGATTCTACATTACGCCTTTTATTTTACTAAAAATATCATGTTAATAATTTTTTTAAAATAATTACAAACAAAATCGAATGTACAACAATGTCAAAAAAGTATTCATAATTTTTTGTTTCTAAACACTTCTTTTACCACAAGAAAAGTTCTTCTTTAATTTCTCTTCAAGTTTACTAAAAGACATAGTAATTACTCTGAACTTAAAAATAAGATAAATGTAGTACGATCTTAAAATAAAAAGGTTGTCAACGTTACAAATTTTTAAAGTTATTCTAATTACATCCCAAAAAGAATCAGCATGACTTTTTTTCAATATTTTTTTTTGTTCTATGAAAAAATGTGTAAAAAGTTTTTTCCTGTACACATATTTGAAGTTTGGACTTGCTGTAAACAAGAATACGAAATTTACATAATCTAATATGCCTCGATACAACTCTCAGTGGCATGCTTACGATATTGAAGTTTGTAATAAATGTAGGTACAACTTCATTGAATTTGAATAATTTTTATTGTGATAGTTTAAAAAAAAAGTTTAAACAAACTCCTTTCAATAAAAAATAATATGTATTTTTTTTAGTGTAGCTTTGTTTAACCAGCCATCGGGAAATGAAGATGTAGCATTCAAATGATTTTCGCTTATTTAGGGGTAGAATTTCATAAGAAAGTAGAATCCATTGCCTGGATGATTAGATTGATCATACATAAGAATATCTAAAACACCGCGCCGCGGTCTTGAAAATTGAAAATTCCCAACCTTTCATCAGATAGTTATTTCATATGCACATAATATTTACTCCGAACGTTTACCAAAAGAATTTTCTTCGCTTTTGCGAATTTTCTTCTCGGAATTGTTTTTAGTCGTAATGGTATCATTAATCAAGAGGAAAAATTCGGTCATTTAAATATGTGACTCCATATTCCTGTCATTTTTTTAGTACAGGAACATTTCTTACAAAATTCTTTTACTATCTATGACCTTAAAAATATGTGCGCGTACACCTACCGTTAAGAGTAACAAAAAATTGAAGTGAAAACCGAAAACATTGACTCAACAATTCGATTAGAGGAACTATAATAGTCCAGTCAACGTTCACACCGATCGGGTTAAAAATTGGTTTAGTATGAATTATTATTAAATAAGTAGATATCCTTTTAGTAGGTCAATAATAAAACTACACGTAGGTACTTACATAAAATTTAATGTAATGTAATGGTTGGCAACCTAAATAATAATATTCTTTTATGTTATTCTTCTTATCCATTCTTATCTTTCCTGGGCGTGATGTGCTGCTTTAGGGAGAGTGTACCCAGTGAAACTTTTTATTTAATTTGCCCACCGCAGTGGCGATCTTCCTTAAGTTCTTTTACCCTTTACTTTGCCTTCAACTACCAATCTCTCCATACCTTCCCTTCGTCTAGTTATATGTCTAAAATATCTCAACATGCTTTGGTTTATAGTTGTGGTGAGTCTATTGGACCAGAATGTCCTCCAGATCTTACCTCTATTGATAGTCTATCAATGACAATAGACGAAGTCATGAAGGCTATATCTCAGCTATAAGACGGCAAGAGACTCCTGGCCCGGATGGCACGTACACTTAGTTTCTAAAGTTACTTGACGCGGAAGGCATTAAACAGCTTACACGAGTAATGAATAACATATACTCTACTGGAGTGATACCAAAGATGTTGTTGAAATTGACTTTTATACTATTGCCAAAAACACCACATTCCAAACGTTGCAATGATTACCGTGCCATTAGTCTTATGAGTCACTTTCTGAAACTCTTCTTAAAAATAATAAATGGGAGAATTTTAAAACAAAACGAAGAACATTTAAGCCGCACACAATTTGGATTTCAAAACCTGCTAGGTACTACAGAGGCCTTATTTAGTGTTCAGGTCATTTTCCAACGATGCAGTGATGTTAGCTGTGATATCTTTGCATGTTTCATTGATTATCAAAAAGTATTTGATAACGTTCAACACAACAAACTCATTGAGATTCTAAAAGAGATTGGACTAGGCAAAAAATATATAAGAATCATTTCTAATTTATACTGGTACCAAACAGCATCCGTACTCATTGAAGGAGACGAGTCGGAAGATATTATAATTAAAGCGAGGGGTCCGACAGGGCTGCGTGCTGTCGCCTCTACTTTTTAATGTATACTCAGAACGTATTTTCCAAGAGGCGTTGAAAGATACAAACAGCGGGATCAAGATTAATGGAAAGTATATAAACAACATACGCTATGCAGATGATATGGTAGTGTTTGCAAACAGCCTTGAGATTCTTCAGGAGATGATGGCTTGGGTGGTTAAGGTCAGTCAAAGATATGGACTCTCTCCGAACTTTAAAATAACAAAATATATAGTAGTGTCAAAGAACAAACAACCACGCTGGCCAACTCACGATAAATAATAAACAAATAAAAAGAGTACAGACATATACTTACCTCGGAACAATGACGAGTGAAACACGGGATCATTCTCTCGGAATCAAATGCAGAATAGAGAAGGCCAGATCCGCATTTCTGAAAATGTCAAAATTGTTTAAGTGCCTCGACTTATCACTGCCAACCAAGATCAGACTGTCTTTCCAGTGCTACTCTACGGTGTCGAGTCTTGGACTGTTACTGAGGCGTCCTGTAAAAAACTTGAATCGTTTGAAATGTGGTTGTACCGACGAATTTTGAAAATCCCATGGACAGACCATATCACCAATCTTAGTGTCCTAAAACGAATGGGTAAAGAAAAGGGATTGCTTGTTTTAATAAAAACGCGCAAGCTGGAATATTTGGGACATATAATGAGAAACAACCAACGGTATGAACTACTACAACTGATATTGCAGGGCATAGTAGAGGGCAGAAGGGGACCTGGAAAAAGAAGAATATCATGGTTGAAAAACTTGCGCACGTGGTTTAATACAACAACAGTAGGCCTTTTTCGTGCGGCCGTCGACAAAGTAGGCATCGCCATGATGATCGCCAACATCCGGAACGGATAGGCACCACAAGAGGAAGAAGAAGTCTAGTGGTGATGTTGGGTTCTGTTAATATTTAGATATTTGTTCGGAGTGCGGTCCAGGGTATGCGCATCATTCTGCGATATACCCACATTTTAAAAGCCATTTTACGTTGTGAATCAGACTTTTTGATGGTCCAAGTTTTTGCCGCGTAATTGGTGATAGGAAAGACAAAAGTGATCCTACCAGGCGCAGTTTGGTGTTCTCAGTTATGTCATTATCTTTCCAGATTTTAGTATGCTTGACCGTTGCTGATCTAGCCATTATAGGGCGTCTGCGTATTTCTTATTCGCAGCCTCCGCTGTTTGTGACAACAGAACCCAAGTAGTTGAAACGACTCACTACTTCATATCCTGCTACATTTCGTTTCTCCGGTTGGTTATTTCTGCATTTGTCTATGATCATCACTTTAGTTTTTTATGCATTAATTTGGAGCACATATTCTCTACCAACAGTGTCTAGTATATTCATAATGTGTTCGAGTTCTTATGTTAAGGACGCTACTATTTAGGTATCGTTTGCTTAGCGGAGGTTGCTGAGTTTTCTCCCACGGACTGTTATTTCTGCTTGCCATTTATCGAAGACAGTGCGCATAATGTGTTCGCTGTATAAACAGTATGGGGGAAACAATGCATCCCTGACGGACGCCGCCAGTCTTTTCTACGTGGGCGAAAATGTGCCAGTTTTCAATTGTCACTCGCTGAAATTTTTCTTCTGACAACTGTCGCACATCAGCTAGTTTAAATGAGACATTACATGCTGCTACTTTATTATTTACTAGTGTTCATATTTTTTCGTAGAGGTTAAGCTTAGGATGGTATGGTATGGTATGAGCAGTGTTAAAATGTCATGTTCCGCTAGAAGCCTGTCAACAATATATCTTTTATGAGCTGTTTTATGCGTATCAATTAATGTATATGATTCAGCTTTTAAAGCATTGGCTTTATATGAAATACCTCGTTCCATCAGCCATTGCTGCATCGCTGCTTTTTTTCATGAAAAATTTGGAAAAGGATCAACTTGTACATTGTGGTAGAAGCATTATTTATTACTTTAACGCATTTTTTTTGGAGCATTAAGTATAAATTTGTCTTTTAACCATTGCGTAAAATTTTTAAGTTCATTTCGTCGTGGTAGTCGCCTGTTTTACTTCCCGATGTAAATATGTTTAACGCATTAGGTACGAAATCTGATGCACCTCCTGCATGTAAGTTGATGAAGAAGTCTTCCTTTGGAGACTGGAGATTTTAAACATTAATTTCTGCCATCGTCCCACGCCTGTGGTACCGTATGGAAACTGTGGATGTAGGTTTCATCGCAATATATTAAGATTCGTCCTTGCTACTTATATTTTTTTAATTTTCGTAATTATGCAATGCGTTTAGATTTAATGTAAAATTTCTTAATTCACACTTCTTTATTGTCTTCTGTTTATCTCCACCTGAATCCCATTTTTTTAACTAATTTTCTTAAAGAAATTATCTTACCTGTTAAATTAATTCACTCTTCATTTTTAACAGCTTCAAATATACTGTTCATGGTAGGCCTTCTTTTCTGAATGGCTGTATAAAAGTAAATAATGTTTTCCATTATTTCTTCCTAAAATTTATCAACTGATCCCTTGGAAGTTAAGGGTTTGTTTATGGAATTCCTTTCTGTCGCAGTGAAACCATTTATAGCTATAAACATTAAAGCTCCGACAGAGAGTAATTTAACTAAGTTCTCTTTCAACGGTGGCTTTAAAATAATACAATAAAATAAGTTAACTTAAGACGAAAATACAATTCGACTTAACGCTTATAGACGCGCACGCCAAGTCGATCTGCTCCAGAAGCTTCTACAAATCAAATAAGTACATTTTTCAAAGCGCCTAAAAGACGACAGTCGAAACCTGTAAATTTTAACTTTGTGCCTGTATGAATCATAGCCGATAACAAAATCAACAAGCTTTTATAAAAATATTTAAAAAATATGCTAAATATCTATTAAAAAATGCCCCTATTTGCAATTATTTTGCAACTATTTAAAAGTTGATGGGAGTTTTATCACAGTTGCTTTATACGATATATTTATAAAACGGTAAGAATAAACGTATCTCTTGAAAACTTTCCTAACTTTTTACAAATTTAATAGAAACACAAAAAACTTGTACCTAGTTCTTTACAAAGGTAATGTTTTTACTCACATAATTCAGTTTTAAAGTTTCCCGTAATGAAATGTATATTTTGTTGTTAAACTAAAAAAGGCGTACTTTCTCATCAAAATTCGATCCAATGTTTTTCGATTTAAAATCAACTTATTTTCATGCAATGTAAAGTGTCAACTTTTTAAAAACACCTACAACGTTACCAAAAGATAAATGAAATAAAAAAAATTATGTATAACATTTTTTTATCAAATACTACCTACTATGGATGTCTCACTGAATTTGTTTTTAGTTACGGCTGTTGAAAGAGCATTAATGTTAGTCGTAGTGTTTGAAGGTACTTATGCTATTATTCTGATATTATTATTTTTGTGCATTTATGTGTTTTATAGTAATCTTTTTAAGTTTATTTGAAATTAAATTTACCTGTCGCATATAGTCACATTTCAAATGAAGAGCTCTGGAGAAGAAAAAACCAGAATCCGACCGACACAGAGATACGGAAGCGCAAATGGGGATGGCTGGGTCACACCCTTAAAAAAACCTGAAAATAATATAGCCCGAATGGCCCTGGAGTGGAATCCCCAAGGTAGCCGCGCTAGGGGCCGTCCAAAGACAACCTGGAGAAGATCGATATTAAGTGAAATACGAAAAATGAATAAATCATGGCAAGAAGTCAAAATGCTTGCCAAAAATAGAGTCCGATGGAGAAACTTTGTTGAGGCCCTATGTTTCGCCATGGAATGATGGGAATATATATATAGTCACGCCTTTTTCCTGTAGTGGTACACAGAGACCAATTCCTTTCACTTCCGCTACGATTCTTACACACATTTTTCGCTTATTCTACATTTCTATTCTCATATATGATCTTTGATTGTTGGTTCTATTGACCTGGCCTTTCTTCAAAACATTGTATCTGACCCAGATACGTTCGCCGAGGTTGACCTTTACCGACTCGCTCATTCACACTCTACACTAAAGTTATGAAGGCCCCATTCATTTTCTGCCAACAACCTTCACTTAATGTCACAGTGATACTTTCCGTCTCTCGTAAACTTTGAACCCAAGTATATAAACTCATTCACTTGTTCCATTTTTTCTTCTTCAATCAACACCTCTCAGTTTGTTATGTCAAGAAAAAAAAATAAAACTAGATCTATTGACATATAGTGGGAATAAATTTTACAAGAATAGTTAAAGAAAAATGAATCAGATTGTGAATTAGTAGATGAGGTATCAGAGAGTGATCACAACACAGAATCTAAACAGGAAGCCCTTGATACTGATAAAATGACGTAATTCATATTAATAAATAAGCCAAATAGATCGTAATACTTTAAATCTATACAATTGGAGCCACCGCTCTTCTACTATTGGTGGTGTTAGAATACCCCGACACAACATTCTAACACTATTAACCACATATTCTTTAAACCTCATCAAATATATATATATCGCGTTAAAACGTGCGTCGGCGTCTTGCGATTCCTAATCTCCATTCCTCTCTATTCGTCCACATGTCCTCTCTCAGATCTCTCTCTTCCATCTCTTTTTGTATGCCTTCTCTCCAGCTCTTTCGTGGTCTTCCTCTTCTTCTTCTTCCTCTGGGGTTCCACTGTAATATTTTCTTTGGGATTCTGTCTGGTGGCATTCTTTGAACATGCCCGTACCATATCAACTGTTTAGTTCTTATTTCGTCTGTGATGTCGTGCTGTACTCCCATTATTTGTTTTATCCTCTCATTTGTAACTCTTTCTAGTCTTGATTTCCCCGCTGCTCGTCTCCAGTAATCCATTTCTGTGGCTCTAATTTTTCTTTCGATCTTTTCTTTCAAAGGCCATACTTCGCAACCGTACATTATTATGCTCTTCACTATCGTGTCGTAAATTCTTTTTTTGTTGTTGTTGCTTATTGTTCTATCCCACAGTACTCCGTTTAACATTGATATTGCTCTTCTTCCTTTCATATTTCTGTCCAATATTGCTTCTTCGAGTGTCCCATCCTTTGATATTCTCATTCCTAAGTAATTGTAAGCTGACGTGTGTTTGATTTTTTGTCCATTTGATAATTGTAAGTCCTGTTGCACTCCCCCAATACACATATATTCCGTTTTTTCTACATTAACCTCTAGTCCCCAAATTTTATATTCTTCTATAAGTTTTCGTGTCATATACTCTGTGTCGTCTATGTCTTGGCCGACTATAATTTGATCGTCTGCGAATGAGAGTGTGTATAATGTTGTGTCCTCATCTAAAGGTATGCCCATGTTTTGGCATTTCCGTTTCCAATTCGCTAGTGCCCGTTCCAAATATATTTTAAATAATGTTGGTGACAAGCAACACCCTTGTTTCAGCCCTTTTGTGATATTAAACCCTGTTGTTAGGTTTTGTCCAACTTTAATTCTTGATTTGGTTTTATTGTATAATGACTTTACTCCTTTTATCAGTTCAATATTAATGTTGGAAGTTTCCAGAGTTTCCCAAAGTTTAATTAAGGGTACGCTGTCGTATGCTTTCTTTAGGTCAACGTACAGTATATGGATCTCTTGATTGAATGCTAGTTTTTTTTCTATAATTTGTGTTAGTGAGAATAGATGGTCAATCGTTGATCTTCCCGCTCTAAATCCGGCTTGCTCTTCTGCTTCCATTTCCGTGTATTCCCTTTCGATTCTGTTTTTTAAGATCTTGCCATATATTCTACTGATTGTGTTTGTTACGGCAATTCCTCGATAATTGTCGCATTTGCTTTTGTCCCCCTTTTTGTGTATTGTTGACATATGTGATATTTTCCATTCTTCTGGGACTTCGGACTGATTAATACACCTTTGAAATAGATCTTGCAGCATTTTATATAATTTATCTGTTCCGTATTTAAATAATTCTCCTACAATATTTCCTGGGCCCGGGGCTTTGTTATTTTTTAAAGATTTACATACTTCCTTCACTTCTTTTGTATTAATTCTAATAGGGGATCCTTGCGTATTAATTCTATCATTCATATATTCTGTGTTCTTAAATTCTTCTCTGTCTTCAGTTAACATTTTTTGGAACCTCATCAAAACTTATCCAAAAGATCCTGTCACCCTATAGAGTGAGTTTTTTATTAAAAAATATATTTTGTAATGTTTTTAAATATATAAATTTGGGAAGATTTAACTTTTAAGAAGAGAACGGTTAAGGAACTATAGATTTTCATGGAATTCCGGTTAGCCTATGTGGAGAAGTACGATGTTTCGTAGGTGATCCCGGAGGTACGGAAAAAACCCTCTTATCATTTTTTGATTCATCAACAAATGTTCTATGACAATATATCCTTATTATCCAATGGAAGTATTTGACACAAATTTAAATATTCATATTTGCTGCGCGTGCGTGCGCCCCTTGTGTGGATTTCTAAACGGAAAACGAAGGGCAGTTGCTTCGCGATTGCCGGCGAAGTAGCGTTACTAGTTTGGATACAGCGTTAACGACAAACGCGCTATCTCGCGGAGTGTTTACGTTCCCATTTTTTTTTTAATTGTTCGCGCCAATTTGGATTTTTCCATTGGAATCGTTTGGAAGTATGTTGGTTATATTTGTGTTGTTCGTAGAGATATTAGTATAAAGAGTCTGATTTAATTTTTTATTGGAATACATTTTTTTTATTAATTATTTTTAATAAAATCAACTTCGAAAAACCAAAATAAAAACCTAATGATAAATGTATTTAAGGAAAAACATAAAAAAAGGTTACCTCTTTTAGCTTCTATTAAAAATCGCTAGTAAAATTTGCTATACAATAAAAGAATAATTTTCAACTATTTTTAGAGACCAAACATTGTTTGTAATGTTAAATAGTTATCGATTATAAAACTACAATAATTAATTTATGACAAATATAAATCTTTTATTTACCAATATAATAAATTCAGTTAGGAAATTATTGTCTAGATTCGTTTTTTTTAATGTAGCAATATTTATTTTGTTTTGTTAAATGTTCAATTTAGGTACTGTTTTAATTTAATTAAAAAAAATGAATACATTGCTTTATTAAAATTTTACATTTCACAACAAAAAAATCTTTTAATAAGTGTACCTATTCGATAAGTAAGAAAAAATAATACAAAATAAAAAAAGCTAAATAGCCCCTTTTTTATATAAATTAATTTAATCTAAATATTTTAATTTTTTTGATTCTTTAAAAATAGTTTTTTTTTGTAAGATAAGTGATCTTAAAAATTCATAAATAAATGGTTTGCTAGCTCTAAATATTTGATTACCCTGCTAAAAAAATTATTTAATTGTTACATATCAAAAATAAAATTTAATTTAAACTAAAGCTAGATTTTTTCCAAAATTGTTTGCCTGTTAAAAAGTTGTTGCAACAACTTATCAGTGTTATTGTTTTTAAAATAAACTAAAAATAAACAAGAAATAAGTTAATTAATTTATCACTACTCGTATTAGCAACTATTTTTAT
The DNA here is from genome assembly GCA_950111635.1 of Agelastica alni. Classification (NCBI taxonomy): domain Eukaryota; kingdom Metazoa; phylum Arthropoda; class Insecta; order Coleoptera; family Chrysomelidae; genus Agelastica; species Agelastica alni. The sequence goes on from OX467709.1 coordinate 84,110,977, forward strand.
TAGTACGTACTTGTTACTTGTTGGAAATCCTTTTAATTAATAAACTCTATTATATAAAAAGGGGTAATATGCTTTTTCTGTTGAAGCATCTCCATTGTAAGCAATGTTTTTAATAATGTGATTTGTGAAACTTTAAAGGATATTAAAAAAATTGATGGACTGACCGTAGGGTAAGTAAAATCCTTTAGTATTAGTAAATGTAACGTTTATAAAGTATTAGGCAATGTATACGGATGAGTATATAGCCGTAATACCAATACAAGGAGTTGGTTAAAATGCTAAAAAAACGAGAAAAAGTTATTAATTATTATCAAAACAAACAATAGCGATATCGTTTGGTAGAGATAAGAATGCAGACAAAATATTAAAAATATTTTTAACATTGTAGTCATGTTTAATTCTATTAGTTAGAAGAGTCAAAAATCTTCTGAAGCTAGGAAGTTCCACAGTCCATTGGACCAGTTTACCTAACTGTTGCTTTAGTTAAAAAAGACAAAGGTGTTTAAGCATCTGGTGTAAGGATGAAGGCTTTTTATAATTTTTTTGGTACAGTCCAAAAAAGACCTACCAAAAACAGCTCGTCGGAGTTTAACATAAATTTTTTACATAAAAAAAAAGGATCTGATATCATTTTATCATGAGCCATTAAGGAAAGATCAGCTATTCGTTGTTGATTAGGTGATTAGCACAGGAAATAATAAATTTGCAGCGCTTTAATTATTGGATAAAAACTCTTGGCTTGGTACATTTGTAGTAGATCGTTTGGTTTTTTTTTGGTTCAAAACACAAACCCAACATGTGGACGGCGCTGTAGCCAAATCAAGCTGCAAAAATAAATCTCAAAACCTATTCAAATCTTTAAAACGGTAGGCATAGCCAAAAATCTAAAATGGGGTTGGTGAAATTATTTGATCAATTTCAGAAAGGGAAATATAAAAAAATCTCATGGGTGAAATATTGAAATGTCCTAGGGTCAATCGCCCCTCTTGTTATCTTCATATTACAATGAATATTAAATAGAATGTCGATACAAACGTGAAATGAAAGGGAAAGCTCTTTTTTGGTGTTATCTTAGGACGAAATACGTATTTTTATGTGCAGATAAAAATGTTACATTCATAAAATCAATTAACGAATGGTTTTTCTTTTTGTATTCTTTACAAATTTAGAAATAATCCTTTAATTATGTTTTTTTTTTAATTCTGCATTATCTACGTAAATATAACCTTTGTGTTTTATTACGATAGAGTAAGTAAAATTAAAGTTTTTTGCATTTAAAGGTTAAAGTTTCCAAAATATTTTTTTTAATTTATAAATTACGTCAATAATTTAACTAATTTGGTCATAAAATGTATTAATTCAAGTAGTTAATTACAGACAATTTCTAATAGAACGTGTTTATATTCCGATGTTCTAAATATTAAAGAATATTATTTAACAGGCAAGAAACATCAAAGTTATATAAAATTGCTTATGCTTCTGTTAATGAAACTGCATTTAATAAACTTATCCAAAATTACCAATTTCTCCTTAATCTTCGAACTTTAATTGGAAATATAGCGATATTACGAGAACCGGAAGTAAAGCAACTACTAGCAATTAGTTTTCCATTTCCAAAATTGTATCCCTAAATAAAAAGTTCAAATAACAAAGGCGTGTTTAGTTGCAATGTTTATAATTATATATTTGAAGCATTTTTTAGTTATAAAACTAATATAAAGTTGGATTATTTAAAGTTTTATAAAAGTTGTTCATATAGGTTGTCCTAAAAATGTATTTAATAAAAAAGGTTACTTCACCTGTTGTTCGGAGAAGAATATATGCTAAAAAAATTAAAAGCTAAATAAATCTTTCTGGATCCCATCACACCTTGTACCTACTTAAAGCTTAAAATTATAAAGTTCACAAGAAATTATTAATTTAGTTACCAATCACTAAGAGAAGAATTTAAATGATAGTCTTTAAGCAATTTATTCATGACTTTTTTTCGAAAGCGAAATTTTTTTGGGTAAAATTTTGTAAGTAACTTTAAAGCATACGACTATAGAAAAAAGCATTATTTTTTCTGAGCCGTGTCTATCTTTTTCCATAAAAATTGTTTTTGCCGAGTCCAAAAGAGTCCTGTACAAAAAATATATTCAATTTTGGCGTAACTCAACATTCTCATTTGTAGAAAATTATTTATTAGTGAACACAATTTACTATTAATACACCAATTATATAATTGAACTGGTAAAATTTTGAAATAAAAAACAAAACACCTAATAATGAATGTAATATTTTCGGAAAAATTATTTTCTTTATTCTTTAAAGTTACTATTTTATAATTTGTTAGATAAAATACTAAAATTAATTAATTAAATAAAATAAAAATTAATTTGTATTTATTACAATCCAAAATTTATAATGGATATCAATCAAAAACTTTTGTGATATGTAAAAATAATAACGGTTTTCTTAGTACCTGCCATTTTAATTTTTGATAAAATACTTAGTCTGATTAAAAAAAAAATTATTAAAAAGCATTTATTGACGCAAAAATTTAATTTTTGAAACCATTTTCTGCGGGTTGTTAACGTACCCATGAGCGTTCGATATCTCATACTATACCATAATTATTACTTTGTAAAAGTATTTAAAAAACTCTTTTGGTTGTATCACATGGACAAAATCTTCAGACCACTTAATATATTTGCAATAGATTTATTTTTGTTAACGCATGGATAAAATTTCAACATTATTCTTACAAAAATTCAAAAGTCAGAGATTTATTTTACTTTATCTTGCTTTTCTGTTCCTAGAAGTTAACAACTAAAAAAAAATATTTATTTAAAATGCTTGGTACAAGTGTAAATACCAAAATTATACGAATTATTATAAACGGGATGATGTGGTTTCTGAGAATTTATCACATTTTTATTTCTATTGTTCAGGTAGTGTGCCATATACGCCAATGAGGGTTTTCTGTAATAATATCTAGGATGTGGCAGCACTGTAGCGAAAGGTCTAATCATCTGTCAAAATACATGAGCGTCTTTTATTTTTTTTATTTAATTATCTTTTAAATCATTAACAGAGAAATTTTCTTTTATAAAATGCCACAGTGTTGTGAAGTGCCTATAAAACAGGATGGCGTAAGTTCTCCTTAAGAGATAAAACCCGATTAATGGCTTGTAGCCATTCGCAGATCCAAATTTACTCCAACGAAGTCTGTAAATCCACTACACAGCGGATGATTATGAGTTACCGAAGGATTCAGTATTAGAAAAACGAAAGAAAATTTTTGGTACTTGCATCATTATAAATTATTTGTAAATGACTTCATATACTAATACTTAATTAATCTTTTTATTTAATACTTCAGCCAGACCTGTTTTGAACAAAAATACCGTGCCAAGCAAATTGTGAAAACAAGCATGTTACTTTTCAATACGTTTTTCCTTGGTTAGGTTAGGTTTGGAAGACTAGGATAGAATAGACTAGACTAGGATACTTAGGGATTTAATAAAGGCAGAATATGTGGAAGAGGAAGAATAAAGTGGTTTTAGAAGTGGAAGATCTTGCAGTGATAACGTGTTTAGCATAAAACAAATAATAGAAAAGAGATCGGCAGTGAACCTAGAAACACACATGCTATTTATCGATCTTACAAATATACCCACGTGCCTACTCTGGGAAACACTACACCATAGTAACATAAATCAGACACTAATAACAGCAGTGAAAAATATCTACGCTAATTTTGTCTCTAGGATTAAAATCGGTAAGGAACTATCAAAACCCTTTAATACAACAAAAGGCCTCCGACAAGGCCCACACAATAGGTCTACCCTTTTCGCGACTATTTTCAGTAAAAAAAAATCAAAATCAAAACTTTATAATAATTGGAAGAAAAGTTAAATTTGTGGATACATTTATTCAAAGTAAACAACTTTCATCGTGTTAATCAAAGCATTAAATTATATCTACAATACGCTTACATTGGTGTCATCTTATTGACAACCATGATATACAGTCGATAATGTAACAACTTAATTTTAAAAATCTTTTAAGAATTAGTACCAATGGATTTGGTAACGTTATTAAAAAATTTCCTTGTACAAGATATTTACAGATATCCACGGCTTTACGATGATCCATAATTACTGCATATTTACTACATCCAGAGCATTTTTACGGTATCGCGGAACCAATGCCTTACGCTCAGGATATATCGAGTTTCTGTTGGATATCGTTGATAAACCTGACATTTCACTGTTATTCTTACAAATCTTCTTTAATTTAGGCTAATTGATTGTAGGTTTCCAGCTAATCTTGAAGACGTGGTGAGTAATTTCTAAAATCAGCTGACCTGGGATGAGAGGTCAATTTTAAGATAATAATAGTAGTAATATATTACTAAAATTATATTTTATAAAATAGTCGGTAAAAATACTCAAATTAAATTCATCTGCAACAAAAATAAAATGAAGATACTCGTTCGCGGCGTTTGAAAAATCAGTCAGTATACAATCAAGGGTAATAAACGGAAGTTAGTTATTAATGCTGACAACCTCTCGAGAGGCGTTTTATCCGGAAATCAAAAAATTTCGTTTGGAAACTTCCTCATGACGCTACTACCGGTGACTTTTAATTCCACAATTTGACATGAAACGATTTTGGACGGGAAATTCAGTTTAAAAGAGATTCGAAGCTTCCTTTCGTTTAGAAAATATTTCGTAATTACACTAAATTCAAATAAAATAAAACGATAAATTCTCTTTTGACGATAAATCCAATTAATAAACATATTCCACTTGCATCTAGAAGATCCTTGTTCATTTAACAAAGTTCTTTATCTTATATCCGTTTTATAATTTATTCTCTATTGCTATTTCATTTATAATTTACAAGAGCGTAGGGTGAATTTATATCCATTGAAGTAATTAATTAATGAATAATCTTTAATTGAAAGTTAAAAAGGATTTAGAACGTTTTTGGTATTAATAAATCGAATGTGTAGTTAAAACAATTCTTTAAAATATGTTTACCTCATAAACAAATAAATATGAAATTTCTTTTGAGAACAAAAAGGGGGCCATTATTTTAGTTTTTTTACCTCCTTTTCTTTTAAATGAAATCGTTCATAAAATAAAAATGAATTATTTTCTTTTCACCAAAACGTTTACTCTCGTGGTATGTTATCATTCTTTAGTGTCTTTGAAATAAAAGGAACACGCTATTTTTTCATAGAATGATGCTCATCTGTCATCTGAAGGCGTGCTATGGTAAAATTTATTAAAATAAATACGTTAAAATAGTAATTATGTAATTAATAGAAATTTTATTTTGCCTAATAACTATAATTCTTTACTTACAGGGTGGCCAACCAAAAACGAAACTGCGCCATTAGCAGGAACCTCTTCAACATTTTAGAAAAACGCTCAGACCCGTTGATTTTTGATTAAAGGAGGTATTTTTGACTCCACTACTTTGAAGCCCAAGCGAGGGTAAAAATTACTCCAAAATTTTTAAATGGCATTGGGGATCGATTAAGATGTCTTTTGAATGCTCTGACAATTCTCTTTACACTAGACTTTAAATTTTACATTTCCTCCCAATACTTTGAAAAAATTACTTGTTAAAATTCCAATTATTTTAGTTGCTTACTTTTTACTTAATTGATTAAATGTTCAAACTGATGGCAGCCCGTTATCATACAATAATAAAGATTTTGTTCAAAACGTTCACGCACATTCCGAAGAATTTCGGGAGTATTCGATGGCTCTCGTCAACGATTCTTTGACGCAAATCTTCTAACGATGCTGGTTGTGTTTTATAGATTTTACTTCTTAGATGTCCCCACAAAACGAATATGGGGGGCGATAAATCTGGAGATCGTGGAGGCCTTTCAATGCTGCCTCTTCTCCCAATTCAATGCCGTGGAAATCGTTGGTCTACATACTGACAATGCGATTAAAAATGTTGGTGTGACTGTTACCCTCCCTTGGGGTTGAAAATAGTGAAGTCAAAAATACCGGGAAAGAGTGTCCCACTTTAATAAAAAATCGAGGGGTTTAAGCGTTTTTCTAAAATGTTGACGAGGTTCCTGCAAATGGCCCTGTTTCGTATTCGGTTGGCCACCCTGTATGGAATGTCACATGAAATATAAAAATCTTTTTATGGTGTTTTTATCGTGTTAAATATGCAATGTTGTTAAAAATAAGCAAAAATATGCGATATATGCATCTTTATGCATTTTCATATATTTCGCTCTCTAATTATGACAAATTATTTTAATAAAATTAGGGATCTGGTATACAGAAATATTATGAGACAATAATAAAGGTTTTTTAAGCAAGAAATTATTTAATAAATGTAAAAAAATATTCGTATATTTTAAACTTACTGGAAAACTTTGGTAAAATAAAAAAAATAGTTATCAACTTCGTTAAAGTTTTATCATTCTTTCAAATTATTTCGTGGAACTAAAATAAAAACTGTTTTATCGAATGAAAATCAAATAAGTCATCGATATCATCCTAAAAATAGAATAGTTTCAAATTATTCATCATTTTTGTCAATTTTTCAATTTCCGGTGCTCGGTGGTTGTTAAAAGGTTGCATGACCAGTAGTAACTAACCATTGGTATAAAATTTGTAATTTTGTTTATAGTTTAATAAAATTATAATACCAACAATTTATATTTATAAAAAATCCAAAGCATTAATTGCTATTTGCTTTGGCAAAATTCAAAATATTCAAATTTTTTTTACATCTTCTTGATTTTTGTAGATTCATTTTTAAAGAAATCTTGCAAGAAGAATCGGTAGAGATAGTTATTAACAGAGAGGTTATAAATAATATGCGATATGCTGATGACACCCATTTGTTAACGAACAATCAAAGGAAATCAAGAGAAATTAAATGACCGATGTAACAAATACGGTCGGTCTATCGATAAATCTTAAAAAAACCAAGTTAATGGTAGTTACAAAGTTCCCCCGAAATCACAACCATATAAACGTGTCAGTAGCAGACATCTTAATAGAGAATGTGCAGTCATACAAATACCTGGGAGCCTGGATAGAACAATCGGGTAGCCAGGTCAACATTTACGAAAATGAAAAAGTTGTTCACCAGTCGAGATATCAAGATTAGACTTAGCATGAGGATGCTGCGTTGTTACGTGTTTTCCGCGCTTTTGTATGGAGTAGAGGCATGGACTCTTAAAAAGAATCACACGGATAATTTACAAGCCTTCGAGACCTGGTGCTACCGTAGAATGTGGCGTATCCCCTTAACAGAAAAGATCTTTAATGTGGAAGTCCTAAATCGGATGAAGAAAGAATGTGAAGTCATTAACACCATAAAAAAAAGCTTTAATATCTTGTTCATATACTGAGAGGACCCAAATACGCACTTCTCTAGCTAATAGTTCAGGTAAAGATTAGTGAAAGAAGGAATATTGGAAGACGCCGTGTGTCTAGGCTTAAAATCCTAAGGGACTGGTTTAATTGTAGCAATGTTGAACTTTTCCGAGCTGCAGTCAATAAGGTCCGGATAGCTGTGATGATAGCAAACCTCCGGTAGGAGATGCACTATAAGAAAAAGAAGATTCAAGATTTAGGAGGTAGTGTCTGTGCAAAAGAAGGTACTTACCATTAACTCTCAGCTGATCAGCAGGGCGTGGTATGATTTACACAATAAAAATATATTAAATAAAAGAGGATACATTTTTTGTGTGCCAATGATTATCCAAAACCTGGATAACATCTGATAGCATATGGGGTAAGAGAGTTAAAAAATAATAGTTATTAAACCTAGAATCTATTCATAATTCAACATTACACTTTTAGACTCAACGAGCATTCAGAAATATCAATAATAATTTGAGAGGCAGTCTGAAGAACTACTACAGGCATGCAATCATATTGTTAATATCAATTAAGTGTTCTAAGCTGTGTCGTCATCATAATATTTTACAAGATGATAATATTTAATATGTTTGATAAGGAACTTTTACTTAAAGCTCTGAGAGGATCCTAGTTTTTTATTTACCACTCAGGTGGTTTTTTTTATTACTGAAAATAGTCGCAAAAAAGGTCTACCCTTTTTGCGACTATTTTCATAAAAAAGGGTAGACCTATCCTGTGGGCCGCAGACGGCCCGCACTGCGACTATTAGAAGGAGAAAGGATTATAGAAAGGAGATGTTTGTGGACCCACTTTTCGAAAAGTTGCAGAGCATAGTTCTATGGAAAAACTGATTTTGAAAGCTTGTTTCATTTCGTAGCAGCCCTGTAAAAGAAAGATTCTTGATGGAGATTGATCCTTGTAGTGTCAATCTAGAGAGTAAATGGGTGAGACTGATCAGCGTGCCGAGTTCTTTGGCCGAATGTGGCCAGTGGTATTATTAGATTTTGTATTTTTTTGGGGTATCTGCCATGGAAATATCTGTAAAGTAATGTCTGGTCTGCAACTCTTCTTCTATGTTCTAGTGGGTGAAGGGTATATGTGAGAGTTGAGCTGTTTATCAAACGAATGGCCCCTTTCTGAATGGAATCTAGAAGACGAGGAAAATGCTTTGGTGCTGAACTCCAAATGTGCAATACTTCAGTAGAGGATTTTAGCCTTTTACGTCGTCAACAGTTGATCAGGAGTAAAAAACTTTTTAGCTTTCCACTGAAAATCCAGCTGATTAGATTAGTGGCTAAGACCTTTTTACATAATATGTGGCAACGAACTATCCAGTATTCTTGCATTTTCAAGGGATATTGGAAAATGTAATAGTCAAACGATAACCTAGGTGGAAAACTGAAAACGTGACAAAAACGTATTAAAAATACCAACCTTAGAAATAAGGAGAGCTCGTTGTGGCTCTGATGTTAAAATTTCTGTCTGTTTTCCTTCCACAACAGTACTTGTCTTACACAAAAAATATGACTTTCAAATCTTCTAATGCAGATTTCTGATTTTTAAAATTAAAAACATCCAATAATGGTATGATAATTCATGTATCATATTCTGTAAAAATTTCTCAAATCCATTCAGAGATGATCGAAAATTCTTTGAAAAAAATTTTAATCAGTTATTTAGTCCCGACACAAAGTTCGATCGGACTAATCCACTGACATGAAAGAGATGGGCTATCCTCTTCTATATCATAGGATAAACAAAGACCCATCAAATTTGAATGAACTGATGCATGAAATGAAATTTACTCGTGCTGCTAGTTGTGTCAAAAGGATTCTATGATTTCTGTGTTCTACCAAGTAATTATTATCCTGTGCTTATTCTTAAAATTTTAAATGTACCATATGAGTACTGAAACTGGAATATTCCGATTGTGTTATACATAAAAAGAGTATCAGGATATGATAACATTTTTTGAATAATTGAAGCAAGTAACTTGGCAAATAAAACAGTTGCGAAATTAAATTATAAATAGAATACTGTTGAGCTATTATTGACATGATAGCTAAAAACACTGAGTAACCAAAACATAGCACAGAATAGAACCATAACAATATTTTAGCAACCACCACTACTTTTCTTAATAATTAATTACTTATAGTAAAATATGTCTGCAACTCATAGTTTATGGGGGCAAAATATTAAATTCATCTATTGATCTTATTTTCATGCTCTGAAAATAAACTTTAGAATATAGCCCATAATTGTTTTTAGATATACAATAAAAGAATGGACAAAATTAACAATCCTTTTAGATTTACTTGGGTATATTTGTCAATAGACTAATGAAATTAATTTTTAGAAGCGCTTTGTTCATTAATCCAGAAAAAAATAATAAATAATAAAAGAAAGGTAAAAAAAATACAAAATTTAAGAATCTTTGTTTTTGTTAGGTTAATAGATAGTTGGAACAAAAAGAAGACTTTAAAAAAACACATTAAAATTTACTTATAGAATAAGTAATAGGAATTGAATTCATTAGTGATTTATTTTTGTAGATGTACGCCCAAATTACCGCAGCACTATTTAGAAAAAATAAAATTGGGTGTTGTTTTTTTAGCTATTTAAAAACAGCGGTTGTTTTTATAAATTTTTTCATCATCGTCACTGCTAAGTGTTATTTTAATTTGGACGAAAAGTCCAGAAAGTCTAACAATTGGAAAATAAATAGAAAATCCCTGTCCACCATTATTTGCAATTTATGTTAATGCAGGTGAAAGCTTTGTCATCAATTTACACGAGCTGCTGTTGTCCAGGTTTTTGAAATTAGCACAGCCAACTGCTGTACATAAGGTTGGTGTATTAATGTATGTTTATCTGAATAATGTACGTTTATATTTGAATCAAACTTAAATCCCTCGTCTAGGTTAAGTTGTCAAATTACTCTGCTAATACAGTTAAAACAAATGATTTTATTACTTGATTTTAACCAAAAGTTCCTTTACATTACTTTTAATCAAAGAATACAACAGGTAAATGATTTTGAATTATTTTAAAAAAACTACATTTGTTAGGAAATCTTTGCGATAACTTCTTGTGCACAATTCTGCAATCCAGGGTGCTATATATTCAAATTGTTAGTGCTTGACAGTTCTGCAACAATTATTAATTTAAAACAGATTAACAATATCTTCAGTACCAGAGGTATATTTGCCAACAATAACAATATTAAAACAAAATTAAAACATCAAGTTTTTAAAAATATATCCAGTATGGGAACGTTAACTTTAAATGACTGTTTTAAAAAAAAAACCTGAAATCTTTTTCAGCATTTAAGCTTTACTGAGAACAGAGTTAAAGAACTTAAACTGTGATATTTTAAATAAATACAAACTCCTGGAACGTTATCGTAAAAAAGGCTACGTGTCCTAACTGAAAGAGTGACCGGACACTGCTAGCTACGGTAGCGTTTTCATAACTTAAAGCAAAGTAAAGCACCTCTTTGAAAATGCGAGCAAGAAGACGAGAAAATAGAGCACTTGATTTGCGTCAGTTCTGCCGTTACGTAAATCAGAGAATCCACACTGGAAGAAAGATGTCCAACTAGTGACATAAAGAAATCCTCCTTGTGTTTTTATTTTAACATAATTGCTTGGTTTAATGCCTTCCTCCAAGGAAGACGTACAAGAGGCCTAAAAAAGCCTAGTTGCTGTGGTGCACTGCGCGACTCTACTTCTTATTTTTAATTTAGACAAAATACCTCGGGGTATTTCCGAAACAGGAATTGTCATGGAATACCTCAATATCTCAAACAAAAGCAAAATAATGCTAATGGCCACAAAAAGAGTCATTGAAAAGTCTTGGGGACTGAAACCAAAAATAGCTTATTGGCTATATCCGGCTGTGATAAGACCCAAGATAACATATGGCTCTATTTGTTGGTGGACCAAAGTACGGCAATTTCAAACACTCAGTAGTATACAAAGGCTGGCTTGCCTATGTATTACGGAGGCTATGAGAACAACCCCCCATTGCTGCTATGGAAGCAATGCTAAACCTCCCACCTCTAGATATTTATATTTGGTGCGAGGCAAGACAATGCGCTTATAGACTAGAACAACAGAACTGTTGAAAAGGTACTAAAACATATGGGCATACAAAATATAATCAGACACCCATTTCTGGAAATGGCAACTAATTATATAAATGCAGAAAAATCCTTTGAGACAAACTATGAGGTTCACGCAAGACTCAGGGATGACAAAGGAAATGATTATTAACCTGGTAAACTTACCTGGTACACAGATGGATTAAAAACCAGCGAAGGAACTGGCTTAGGCGTCTACTCTTCAAAACCCAAATATGAACAAACAAACTCATAGGAGAGACATGCCTCGGTCTTCCAAGCTGAATTACATGCCATAAACGCTTGTGCTGTTAAAAATCTGAGACGAGGATATAAAAAGAAAACGATCCTCATCAAACCAGATAGTCAAGCGGCACTCAAATCTTTGGCTTCACGAAGAATAGACTCAAAAATTGTCCGGGAATGTGCCGGAAACCTACGAACCTTGGCTAACCATAACAAGGTTACCTTGTCGTGGGTGCCAGGGCATAAAGGTGTTTCTGTTAACGAAAAAGCGGACAAACTAGCTAAGCGAGGCTCTGAAATACCATTAATTGGTCCAGAACCAATAATAGGGATACCCAAGGCCAGCGTTAAAGCAGCGATCAAAGGCTGGATTCACTCTTAGCCTCAGCTGAAGTGGGAACAGACAGAGGGAGCTAGACACAGCAAACTAATGCTAAAAGAACCCTCACCCAAGCAGGCAGGAAAGCTGCTCTCGCTGAGTAGGGAAAAACTTAGAACAGTTGTAGGGCTTTGTACCGGAAACTGGTCTTTGAGGAAACATCTGCACAATATAGGCGTGTTTAGCACAGAACCTATATGCAGATTATGTAATGAGGAGGAGGAAACAGCCACTCATATTATCTAAGAATGTGAAACCACCTCGCAATGGAGGTACTGCCTGGGTTGTATACAAGACCAAGGGAGTGATCCACCTGGGGCAATAGCAGTACATGAGCTTCTACTCTTTAACAGGAGAATTAAAGAAATGGGACCAAACTAAGGAGCTGAAAAGGTATAAAAAGCAGAGAATGCTGAAGTGCCTAGGAAAAAATTAGACCTCTTCCAAAAATCCTATTTACTCATTTATTCATTCATATACACCAACTCCTGCAAATCCACATAATACTTTAAGGTTTATACTAAGGGAAAAGTAATTGGAAACTTATCCATATTACCTTTATATATTTTAGTATTATGGAATAGTTAACCGACTATGTAGCACGCCGCGTGTGTATACAAAACATATTGTGTTGAAAACCTATATCGAGAAGGAGTCAGTTGAAAAGCGCCACGGGGACCCTAAATTTCTAGTTAATTAATATCCCAAAACATACACCCCAGGTAAAATCTTTCATCGGTATATTAATTAATGATGAAACTTCGAAGTGATTTAGTTTTTTCTAGATGAGATTATGTTGCCGCCCGCAGCTCGAAATATCAGGGACGGTTTTTTTGGATTAAAAAATTTCAAATTAACCTAATAATACGTTTTCGTAGTAGATTTTACATGGAATTTTCTAAAAATTTAAATAACACTGAAATGAGATGATCGACTGGCTTTGTTTTTATTTTACACAATTTAGATGATTTATTTTTAAACCATTATAGGACTTTTACAAAAATTAACTTAGGCCCCTAGTGGGTATTTATATTTAATAATATGGATAATATTTGAAGACAAGTAAAAAAATAAACCTGATATGGAGGTGTGTTTTATAATCGTTAACCTTTTAAAAATAAACATTAATTTAATCTCTGCCTTCACATTAATATTTTACGGCTTTAATAGGTATTATTATGATTTTGAATTGGTTCGAATTTTCTGTAAAAAGTCCATAATTCTTTTTATGTTAAAAATAAGGTATTTTCTTTTCTTATTTTTAATGTCGTTTTGTTCCTAATATAAATCAATAAACATTAATGTCTCATTTGTGTTGTAAAAAATATCTACTATAGTTTAATGGCTCTTAACATAAATCATTTATATATACTATCCTCAATCGTACTACCTAACAAACATTATTAATTCATGTCAATGAAAGGTTTAAAAAAAGGACAATGCTATTGGTATATTTTGAGGAAAAACAACCCATCGTGAAAAGCACAATATATATGTAATAAATGTACCGTAGTAAATTAACTTCGAAATTACCATACAGCTGAGAAAACAATAATGAAAATGTTATGATTTGACCGAACCTCTATCCGCTTTGTCAACTGCAATACTAACTGCAGAAGAGAAATAACTCCAGGACCTGTTCCGTACCTCCAACAAGAATCAGTGGTGTCGCTGTGTAATCATCACTTGAAACAACAGGTTGGAATCTTTGTGGTGTATGATTTACCTCAAAGATGATGTAATGAGAAACAGCAGTCGATGTTTTAGGTTTTAGGTAATTGTAAGTATAGTGTATATTATTTACGTACTTGCTATATATTTTATTGTGTGTCCAGTAAAGTAAAAAAAAATGCATTTAAATAATACATTTAATATAGCAAAATAAATATTAAAAATTATTTTACATTACAATGAACCCTAATAGCATTAAACTTTACACGAAGGTGCTGTACAAAAGTGTTCTGTGGACGTCTAAATTAATATGGGTGGTAGTTTAATAATATGAATCTTAATAAGTGAGTGGTTGGAACAAAAATTCCACTACCAAGATCAGAGTTAGAAGCCTATGTGATACTCATCAACAAAGGCAGTGCTTATGGAAAAGAGCTTTTTATAAAATGTCTTCCAAAAATGCAAAAAAAAGACCCTGTACCTATTAGCAAAACATTTTTTCTTGACCGATAAACCTTAAATTAGGGAGCTAATAATATTTAATTTTTTTAAAACGGTAAAAATTTAAAAAAAGATTGTAGTTTAAGTTAAATTAAATTTAAAAAAATCATGAAAGCCATTCCTGATGATAAAAAGTATAACTATATTCCTTTTGAAAAGAAATCATATTAGATTTGACGCAGCGGGAGTTAAAAATATAATAAATTCTTAAACGACTATAAATTTGAACGCTGCATAGAAACTATCTTTGAATAACACGGAAAGTGTGTACCTGGGGTCGAATCAGATAATAGATGACAGGATTTTATTACTTTTTTGGAATGAACATAAATCTAGTTGACACACTTAGAATGGATAATGTATAATCTTTCGCTGTAGCTTTGCTCTGGTAATGCTTAAATTTATTATTTAATAATTTTGAGCCAATAGAATAAAAATCTGTCATTGCTATTTAAAAAATATTTAAGTGATTATAATTCATTGCAGTAATTACCAAAAAAAAAGGTATGCTAAAAAAGGTATAAAAATAATTGGATGCTTATTTAGTTGTTTTTTTTTTTCATTTTTTAAACACTAAATACTTGAGAGAGAATAATAAACACGTAGGTATACATGATATGCGTTCCAAACAAAAAATAAGGTAAAAATTCAATCCAAAGATTATACATATTTATGTGTATAGAGTTGTCGGTCGCTGGAAATTTTAACTATATATATATATATATATATATATATATATATATATATATATATATATATATATATATATATATATATTTGTGAAATATAAGTATCTGGGCATAGGAATCTCAGGCTATGGTGATGTTGAGACAGAGGTGAGAGACCAGACAACGAAGGCAACAAGAATAGCAGGATGCCTAAATGACACAATATGGCGAAATAAAAACATTAAAATAGAAATCAAATTAAGAATTTACAAGGCAACGGTAAGACCAACTATGACATACACGGCAGAAACTCGACCAGAACAGCGAGAACTAAACAACTTCTAGAGACAACCGAAATGAGAGTACTTCGTATTATAACTGGAAAGACGATCTTGAACAGAGAAAAAAGCGAGAATATAAGAAGGACATGCAAGGTAGAAAACATTATTGAGTGGGTTCTTGGCAGAAAGAGGGAGTAGAATGGACAACGAAAGAATAGCCAGAACAGCACGCGACAAATCACCAATGGGTCACAGGAGTTTAGGACGCCCCCGAAAACGATGGAGCGACAACTTAGCAGCGCAATAGGCAGAGGGAGGATGAAAAGAAACAGACGATCCGTCTAGGTTAAAGAAGGAAGAAGAAAAAGAATACATATTTTGATATACGTACAGTACTTTCATTTCAAAACCAGCCAGTCCAAATAACGTTTGATTTTGCGTAAATGTAAGAAAAACAAAAAACTCGTCGAATTTTAAATCAAGGTAGAAGTTAAAAAATATTATTCTGCTGTTTTCTTTAACCCTTTAACATCCTCACCGCTTTTTTAAAATGTCAAATAGCAACCCCTACCTGGTGATACATCAAATGAAAACCCAAGAAAAATGCAAATCTGCCATATAAACACCAATTTATACTATCAATTTATTTTGCTGATAACAACAAATTGTGTGAAATAACATGAGACCATAACAAAAACGATCTTCGCCAATGTTGGATAGGTAGATGTTTAATATGGATCAATTAACTTACTTCTGAATACATACTTTTTTGTCATTTAGTTATTTGTGACGTTAAATTAGCCATTGTTTGTAGCTGTTGCATCTTGAGTTATTTTAAAATGGTGTATTTTCTACAAGTACAAATAGAAGTAATATTTAATTACGGTCATCAAAACAAAAGCGCTCGAGGAACAGCTCGAGTTTTTAATGAAAGGCGTCCTGATAGAAATATAAGTTGGTACAGAAATTTAAAGAAACTGGATCCGTTTGTAATAAAAAAAATAATCCCAGAGTTCTCGACAAAGCTACACAAATTAAAGTACTGAGTAATTTTGCTATAGATCCTACTTATTCGATTCCAAAAGTATCAAAACTTACAAATTTTTGTTGGTTCCATAAATTAAGTGTTAAAATTGCATAAGTTTTTTCCTCATAAAATTTGATTAAAAATATTTGTTTCAGTTTTATTTAAATGGCTTTGTTAACAAACATAATTGTAGGTACTAGGATGACGAAAATCCTCACGTGTTTCGACAGGATAATACTCAGTTTCCAGCAGGTATTCCAGAAAATAAGATAATTGGACCACTTTTTATCGACCAAAACCTAACGGGAGAATTGTACCTACAATTATTAGAAAATGAAATTGATTCACTTATTACTAAGTCAATGTGAAAGTTGATGAAAAGGGAAATATGGTGCTAGATGAACAGAATATATACCTTCAACAGGACGGAGCTACACCACATTATGCACTAGCTCTAAGACAATTAACTGTACTTTGAGTTGCAAATGCCGGGTAGCTCTCCATCCTCTGGTCAGCCCGTTTATAAGAGAAAGAAAGATATCTCCCGTCTATTTATCGCGGCAATATTTAAATAACAATACACAAATTCTCAGCTCTTTTATGCAAAGAACAATTAATTATCCTCAGTAGTTTTTATGTATTTTTTGTTTTTTTAAAAGAACATAAGTTTACAACATCCCATTAAAAAGTAACTTGGTAAGCTTTTACGATGTTACAAACAATTATTTTAATTTTGAACCATAAAACTTTCTTCCCACCAACAATGTGTAAGGTACAAAACTTAAATAAACTTAAATTTATTTTCCTAATTTTGGCGAGCTGCATTTCATATTTTAAACTGTTGGACTTTGTTTTTACAAATTCGGATTGTCATTTGAAGAAATATTTTTGATAGTCTTTTCTTTGATTGGGCCCTAAAAGTTCTTCTGGTATGCACAATAGCAACTTATACAATTAATCCCAAAAATCTTTAATTATTAAAACTGGAACCTTCTTATTGTTAAAACTCTCTTCAAGCAATGAAGTTGTTAATTAAAATTTTACGAATAGGCAAGTCATATCGAATTTTTGTTTTTTATTCCACTTCAATTAAGTTCACTTTAGAGTAAATCATATACACGCATTCATTGTGTTACAACGAAGTTGTAAAATTAATTGGATTGAAAAGTAGTAAAATGCAATTTACCCGTTTTAATTGCCTTGTCAATGTTTCAAAACGTAAATTTTATTTTTTTGTAAATCAGATAGTGTTATGATCGGTTTTTATTTGATTAGTTTTTTTTTATAAGGGTTTCTTGAAAACTAGCCGTGTGCCCAATGAGAGAGACTATCTGACTTTTCTTGAATGTTACAATGTTACAAGTAATTAAAACAAAAAACCACCAAATTCTCAGTATGGTTCCGGACATGTCATCTATAAAAATATACGTAGAAAAATCCTTTAAAGTCCTCTTTCCGAAGAGAGATAAACAGGTGGGGGGAGATATCCTAATCCCAGAGACTGAATACGTAATATACACAGATGACTCAAAAACCACAGATGGAGTTGGGGCCAGTGTTTTCAGCAGAAAACCAAAGATTAAAAAATCTACCAGTTTTGGCAGGTATGCTTTAATCTTTCAGGTTGAAGTCTTCGCTATCGAATTGTGTGCAAGATAGCTGACTAACAGACCTCTGGAAAAAAAAATAAGTATAAGTATAATATCAGACAGCCAGGCTGCTTTAAAAGCACTGAGCTCCAACAAGATAACTCCTAAACTTGTATGGAATTGCATCGAATCCCTGGAGTACCTAGGTGCGAACAACAGAGTGACTCTGCTGTGGGTACCACCAGGGGGTGAAGGGCAACGAAAATACCGACACCCTTGTAAAACAGGGAGCCAAATTTGCGTTCACTGGAGCAGAACTGGTCTTTGGAGTCACTAAAAGTGCCGCCAAAACATTTATTTTGGACTAGACGGAGAAAAAAAGACTCACGCACTGGTCCAATATACCAGGGTTGATACACTAGAAGGTTTTCTTACCTAAACCTTCGAGAAAAATAACTAAGAAAATTTTAGAATGGAGCAGGAACGACCTGCGAATTCTAACGGGAACGCTTGCAGGACACTGTCGTCTAAGATACCACCTCGGAAGGATAGGTCTAAATCAACAAAGGGACTGTCGGTTTTGCTGCGTGGAGGACGAAACTGCTGAACATATACTATGTCCATGCCCTGCCTGGGAAGAACAAGGTTCAACATATTTGGTTATACTAATCTAGAGCCTGCCGATTTCAAGAAAATCTCACCCCATACAACCATGAACTTCGTGAGTAGGGCTGGATTGTGCGGTGAGCTGGGGTGAGGGTTCTTTTACACATCAACGACCTCTTAAAAACCACCACGAACCCCATTTACAGTTTCGCAGACGATAGCACACTTGTATAAACTTTCACATCCTATCGATCACTTTCGGTGAATGATACAAATAGACTCAGGCAGGAACAGGTTGATTCCATCAATGGAGATCTTGAAGCAATCGTCGAGTGGGGAACCAACAATCTTGTTCAGTTCAACGCCCAAAAAACACAAAGTGCCACGTTTTCCAAGAAAGTGAATGCCTCAAATCATCCCATCACAATGTCCGGAAATACCCTCAAACCAAGTCCCTCCATCTCGATTTTGGGAGTCGCGGTGTCCAATAATATGTCTTGGCATGACCATGTTGCTAACATCGCAAAGTCGGCAAGCCAGAGGCTAGGTTTTCTGTGGAAAGCTAGAAAGTTTTTTACTCCTGATCAACTGTTGACGACGTACAAGGCTCAAATCCGACCTCTACTGGAGTATTGCTCGCACATTTGGGGTTCAACACCAAGGCATTCTCTTCGTCTTCTAGATTCCATTCAGAAAAGAGCCATTCGTTTGATAAACAGCTCAACTCTCACAGATACCCTTAACCCTCTAGAACATAGAAGAAGAGTTGCAGACCAGTCATTGCTCTACAAATATTTCCATGGCAGATGCTCCAGAGAAATAAAAACTCTTGTACCACCATTGGCCACATTCGGCCGAAGAACTCGGCAAGCTGATCAGTCTCACCCATTTATTCTCAAGATTGACACTACAAGAACCAATCTCCATCAAGAATTCTTTTTTTACAGGGCAGCTACGGAATGGAACAAGCTACCAAAATCAGTTTTTCCAGAGAACTATGACCTGCAACTTTTCAAACAAGCGTGTCCACAATTATTTCCTTTTTATAATACCTACCCCTTCTAATAGTCGCAGTGAGGGTCGTCTGCGGACCAAATGAGAGGTCTCTACCCTTTTTGCGACTATTTTCATAAAAAAAAAAAAAATGCCACAATAGACCTACTAAGTGTCGCAGTGACCTACGCCACACTCGCATGATACATAACCTAACCTAATCTAACCTGTGCTGTGCTTAATTTCATTCTTTTAGACTTTTAACACTAACACTATTTAATAATAAAACAGCCCATTTAACATCTTTAAGGAAGATATTTACAAAAATTCTTTTTTAGTGCTCACCTACATTATGTAAGAAACTCACTTACAAAATTTTATGCTCCTAGGCCCACAATACTAACTAAAACTATTATTAAATATAACCCCCTATTTAACCCCCCCAATGGGATACATTTTTTAAAATCTTGTCTTAAGCTGTGCGTTGTCTGTCTGTCATTCAGTGTAAAATAATTTGTGTAGGTACATATTTTTATTAATAGTTAACGAATAAGATTACCTGTTTAGAGCTGTACGGTGTGCGATTGTGTTATTTTTCTGTTAGAATAGCTGATTATTTTATAGTTAAATCAAAATAAAAACTCTTTTTTTACTTCTACGTAACATGTTTTTTCAACTTTCAATTGATAAGCAAAACCCCAGTGTAATATTAAAAATTTGATAAAATGTCACATTTGAATTACAAATTTGTTTCATTAAAATAACGAATTGACAATTAACGAAAATACCACCGAAAGACTACGCTATTTTTCACTGTTCGCATTATTTTTTTTAATTGCAAGCTATTACTCTTTCTTTTCAGTTTAAAAGCAGAAATAATTTAACAACGCGGCTCTACGAATTTGATCCGTTACACAAATTGTACTGAACGTTTCAGATTAACACCGAATATTGTTTGGAATAAATTATTCAATGATTTTGTTCATTTTATTTTATCAAGTGGAAGGAAGTGGTCTTTGCCTACCACTACGGAAAAAAGGCGTGACTATATGTATGTATATATAATGCCCTAAAAACCAAAGAGATGAAAATAATTTTTTTTATTTTTTTTACTGAAAAGAGTCGCAAAAAGGTTAGACCTATTTGTATGTATGTATGTATGATACCCTGAAAATCAAAGGGATGAAAATAAATGTAAACCATACAAAATTAATGGTTTTTGAAAGAGAAGAAAGCGTGACAAACTGTGAAGTTCTGATTAATGGAGAAATAGTAGAACAAATGAATCTGTATATATGGGTTCAAAGTTTACGAAAGATGGAAAGTATGACAGTGACATTAAGCGAAGGGTGTTGGCAGGACAACAAATGAATGAGGCACTGTCAGCTTTATGAACAGTCAGAAAGTGTTAAAAAAGGTACGTCTGGCTGTGCATAAAGGAGTGTTGGTTCCTACATTTATGTATGGTAGTGAATGTTTGGCAGAAGCATAAAAATGGGTTAAATGCTGCGGGATGAGTATTCTGAAAACTATGGCCGGAGTGACTCGGTTGGATGAAGTGAAGAATAGTGAAATAAGGAAACGCTGTGGTGTAAAAGAAGATTTGATTACAAAGATAGATAAAGGAATGCACTGATGAAAGTAGAGGAAGCAAAAGTGTATAAGAACCGCAGCAAGTGGTCTCTGCCTACCCCCACGGGAAAAAGGCGTGACTATATGTATGTATGTATGTTTATTTTATATACTGTTTTTTTAATTTAAATTGTATGTCATGTATTTATTATTGTTTCTACTTTAACACAAAAAAAAGCTTAAAAAACATTTTTTGTCATGGTTCTATACTAAAGAAAATGTGTTGGCATTGATATGAGCTCAAAGTAAATCACATAAATTTTTGAATTAAACATCGAATGACAATATTTAAACCGCTAACAAAAGTTGAGAGCCAATGGTTCAACAAACAGATTTAGGGCAATCATTTTGCACATCTCAAAGCGTAATTTCTCGCCTAAATGTATCTAAGAGACACTCAAAACGCACAAGATTTTTAACCCATGATAAAGATCGTTTTTACAATTAGCTGCAAGAAGAAACCCTACGGTAGCGGCAACATATATCAAGAAGGTTATTATCAAGTTTCTCTATATTTTTGTTGACATTTTTTTGAAAAAAAAAATAGGTTGTGGTTAAAATAAGTTTTGTCAGATTTACCTTTTATATTTATTAATTGCAATACCTCAATTTAGTTGAAAATATTATTGAATTTTTTTCTGTGAAAAACACCAATTGGTATAATTTTTATAAAGAAAAATTATTTTTTCTACACCAAATTCATATTGCAGGTTATTTCAAATAAAGTTCTGAGATGCCTAAAAAATACTTTATATTTTTACCTATTATTTGTTAAAAAATATTTTATTTATAAATAAATTATTTTTTAGTTATTACTGTTACTACGCTAAAAGAAAAAATCAAATCATAAAAATGTAGTTGTTGAGTTTTATTAAAGGTAGCGAAAAATTAAGTTTTTTCAGCTCATTTCTAATTTTACTTTAAAAGTTCGCTCTGTTTGGCTGACCAATTAAATGTACGTTTATTTAAGGTTGAGATGTGTGTCTAGTGCTGACGTTTAATTAATCGCACCCTCTTCGTTACCTTTTACATAACTTAAAATTCAGCCTTCTCCAACTAACTATCTTTCACATCTTATACGCCATTTTCTTGTACAGTCCCGTTCAGTGCCTATGACATTTAAATAAAATATTTTCATAAGTTCTCTTATTACAAAGTCTCTCAAATATAAACAAAGTAGAGTATAATCTACGCGCTCATACATTTTCCAAAGATCATTGCACAATCTCATGTATTTTCGTTATTTAAATATACGTTTGAAAATAATAAGAATATTTTATTCTGCGCTAAATTAGTAGTATGACAAACTTTATTTTAACCATTACCCATTTTTTTTATAAATATTTTTAACAATAATATACAAAAACTTGAAAATACCTTAAACGTGTCATAAATAAAACTGAAATTAAAATATAGTTTTATTTCAAAATAATATAAAATAATAATTGGTGTATCCTTGGATACTTGTGTCCCATGTGTTTGCAACAGCTGCATTTGTTACTCAGATGCCATTACCGTAGGGTTACTTGCAGCTTATTGCAAAAAACGATCTTTTTTATGGATTGTATATCTGGTGCGTCCTTTGTGTCTTTCAGATACAATATCTTCTGTATCTACATCAAGCGAAAAATTACGCTTTGAGGCGTGCCAAATACCAAATGTTTATACTACTTATGTTTGTCAAGCACCATTTTCTAGCATTTCAATGGATTTTATCATTTGTTCGGGATTTAAATGGTGACTGTCCATTTTTAATTTCAAAAATTTATGTTTTTTACTTTAAACTCAAATTAATACTAACACGTTTTGTTGAAGGTTTAAAAATGATAAAATTTGGAACAATAAAAAAAGAAAAAAATGTTGCAGGCGTTCTAAATATAAAACTGCAATGCCTGGTAATTAACTGAATGTTTTTAAAATATACTAATAATACAAGTTATTATTTAAAAAAAAAAGGAAAACATATCTATATAAATAAAAATCAATGTAAGTATTATAAAGCGGCGTTACTAAATTAAGTAAAGAGTGTGGTCAGTGGTCAGTGGATTCTTTGAACCGACTTGCGAGTTTCTACTTTATGATATATCAAGCAAGTGAACTTATTTTAATTGGGTGACAGAATTTTTTTATTTAAATAAGGATAAAAATTCAAACCTTTTAATATGCCAAAAAAATTCTTTTTATAGATAATAAAAAAACAATATAGTTCATGAAACCTTAATTAGAAAAAAAATGTGTTTAAAAAAAAAATTTTACAATTGTTGGGATCTCTTACAATTTTGGAACCCTGTCCTATGATAGTCCAGGGACTTGGAGGCTTATCAACATCACCCGGGTTTTTGGGATTATTTTTCGGTTTTGTTGATAATCCAGTTTTGATTAAGGTGGTATTAACCTCTTGGATAACTAGCTAGACAATATTTGACCAGAATTAATTCACATAAAAAGTTACAATTTCTTAATTAGCCAATAAAAATTGTATAGTATAGTGTAATAAATTTAACTCTACTGAGTTATAAAAACAATGAAATAAAGTAACTAACAGCCAAAAAAAAATACTCATGTGGTGCACACGCAACATATCGAGAGGATCACAATTACAAAGTAAATCAACAGTTTAAAATTTATTATTTTTTATTAAAAAAAATCAAGTTAACCTGATCCTGTTTTTATTAGATTATCACCCTTATATTCTTAAAAGATAAACCTTTTATCCAACGGTAAATAATCTATTTTCTGTTATGTTAAGATTATCATTCACTTTGAGTTTCGGAGTTAAAAAAGAATGATAACGTGATACTACGGCTGATATTTGTGCCGAATTCTTTGTGCGATTTTAATCAAAATTTTGTAAATGTGTATTGATTGCTTCAACTGAGATGGGATAGTTTTTATACCGATAACTGTGAGAGGGGGTTAAAATATAGAAACAATCAAAAATGGCCGATATTATTGTCGAATCCATAGTTTTTGGGGTCGCTGAGTTTGATAGTGACATTTCCAATTATGTTAGCATCCATACAAAAGAAGTGGGAAGGGGATGAAATATAAAACTAATAAAAACGCTAATATTAGTGTCGAATTTATAGTTTTCGGGGTAACTGAGTTAGAGAGTTATATTCCAAAAGCAGACAAGCCAACGTTCGGGCAGAACAACGTCTGCCGGGTCCGTTACCTAAAAAGTTAAAAAAAAACAGATTTACTGTAATGAACTTTTAAATGGGTCCAAACATATTCACTAAAATACTGGAGAACAGTTTGTAGTCAGTCGTGATAGAAATGGTGATGGGTTTATTTGAATTGCATATTCATACGAAAAACCAAAAGTGTTGACTATCATAAATATACGCAAACAACCAATCTTTAAAAAAAGTGAATTTTGGAAAGCGTTATATTTAAGTTGATTGTTAAAAAAAGTTACCCTAAAATTATTACATAAATTGCCAATTATTAAACTGGGTAAAAGAAAGAAAATAGCATCTAAAAGGTGATCACATATATTTTGTTGGTTTATATTTTTATTGTGGTATTAATACAAAACTTAGCGTTGAAACTTTAAATTCAATGCAACAAAAGTTTTATTTATTATTGTTTTGTTTAATAACTATTTTGGAAAAGCTTGTTTTGCATTTGTAATAATATAAAATGTTATAAAATAAAGTTTTTGCGGTTTAATAACATTGTTTTTTTGTTTCAGGTAAATGCAGACATAATTCAACGTGTAAAAAATTTGGTTTAACAAAATGTGCCAAAGTTTCTGGACTGAAATTACAAACTGATAAAGACAGTCGACTTAACGTGCTCCGATTCAACTCAATAAAGTGTCTGGTGGTTCTTTTGAAAAACATTGCGATCATTAAATTTATCGTTCCGAGTGCTTTCCACGAAGCTGAAGAAAATGCGGTCGTCCCTATCAACTCTGGTGATTTTTCCGGCTTTTCTATTACAAGGTAAGTTTTTTAACAGATTTGCATGTGATTCGTTTGTTGCGGTTACAACTTATTTTACTTTTATGGGACATAAAACCACCTTATTCGAGAGTCGCGCTAGTCCCAGAAATACCTTGGGGTTTCTTTAAGGAAAATTGTAACGTTGCCTTCCTCGCAAGTGTATATCTTTTATTTCGATTGTGTCTTGCGATACAGTTGGTACAATTTCTTTTACCATTATAGAAAAAGAAAACGAAACAGGTTTATTGCTTTAACAAAGGAAGACATGGAAGTTTTTTTTTAAACCAACGAATATTGAAGTGGTTTCAAGAAGATTTTTCTATTACTTTTGTTCAAAAATAATGTTGCTAATTTTTTTCATTTACCATTTTGACCAAAAATATCAATACAATATCAATGTTTACACAACATAAATAATAACTACCTATGTTAATGGCGGAATCACTGTAAATGTTACTTAAAAGTTTAAGTTTTTATACGATTTGTTATTGTGTCAAATGGCGGTTTTGATGTCTTTTTATATTTGATATTTATAACTGCATTAAAGCTTTTAGCTGCAAATGTCATCAAAGTACAAACAAATAAATGAGTCAACGATATTATTAGATGTATCTTCCGAGTTTTCTTATTTTAATTGTACATTAAAATAATTTTTTTAGAAAGTGTTTGCATTGAAATAAATATTTAACTTGAAATATATTTTTATTAATTTTAAGGAAACAATGAAGCGACCATAGTTAAAAAAAACACCCTTTTAAATTTTTTTTAAATCAATTAAAGGCAATATTTAAAAAAATCATTAAATACCAAACTTTGATTTTTACCATTTTTTAAATTTTAAAATTCTGCCAATTTATTTAAAATATTTTGTTTAACATTCCCAAAAATCCCCCCATAACTAACTTAAACCCCCTTTTTTAAATGTACCTAATACTTTTTGAGTTATTTAAAAAATAAACTTGAAAATATATAAAAATGGTGAAATTTCGCATTACTTTCGAAAAAAAATTTTGTAATGTTTGCTTTGGAAAGACTTCGTTTTATTATAAAAGAAATAAATTTATCTAAATCGAGGGGGGTCGATTTCAAACATTGGTTAATTTGACATGGAAATATTCAAGTTCATATTTAATAAAATTTACTTAAAATAAAAAAAAACAGCGTTTTATACCAAATGCATTTTCTATATATAATATTTTTACTGATTATGTACACAAGGAACATTCCTAATTAACCTTTAAATAGCTCTAGTTGAAATGGATCGTCAAAAAATAAACATTTTTATAAGAATAAAATCCATGCTACTTCACAGTTATATATATATATATATATATATATATATATATATATATATATATATATATATATATATATATATAACGGATTGTCTACAGCTGTTGCCGTCTCTCCGTCCCCAATCTCCATCTTGCTCTGTTAAAGACCTCGTTTTCTTCCAAACCTCTTTTAGCCATTGCCTCGTCTATATCGTCTTTCCAACTTCTCCGTGGTCGTCCCCTTTTCCTTCGTTCTGTTGGTATCCATTCCAGTACCTTCCTTGGCCATCTGTCAGTTGTCATCCGCTTTACATGTCCGAACCAAGTTAACTGCCGCTTTTCTACATCCTCGTGTATGTTTCTGTCCATTTGCATTTCATTTCGGATAACATCATTTCTAACCCTCTCAAGTCTAGACCTACAACAGCTCCTTCTCAAGAAATCCATCTCTGTTGCCAGAAGCTTATTCTTATTAGCCTTCGTTACGTCCCATAATTCGGAGCCGTATAGGGTGACACTTTGAACTAGACTCTTGTATATGTGTTTCTTTGTAGTTTTTTTAATTTTCTTGTCCCAGAGAAGAGAGTTCAGGGTTCTAGTTACGGCTCTACCTTTGTTGATTCTATCTTGGATTTCGTTATTACTGTTACCTTTTTTATTAAAAATTATTCCGAGATATTTACTCTTATTTTTTCCGTATCCAATACAAGGTCATTTATTTGGTCATCTCCTACCACCAAGTATTCGCATTTTGATAGATTCATCTGTAGACCCGCTGCCTCATATTCTTCCTTGAGCTTTCTAATCATATAATTGAGGTCATCCTCATCTTCGGCTATTACTATCTGGTCGTCCGCGAAGAAAAGTGTGAATAGCGTAATTTACTTAAATAAATAAACGTTGCATTAAAAATTGTCAGAATTATCAGAAAATCACAACGCCAGATATCGATTATTGCTTCAGATGGTACATTTAAATAATAATTTGGCCGAAATCTCCATTCCGGCGTAGTGGTTATTGGTTAAAATTTGACGTAATAAACGGATGTCATGTTTGATTCAGTAAACTGTCACTTCGACCAAATATAATGAAATTATATCCGACCCTTCATTGGCAACTGACACAACAGATAATACATCACAAAAATACAAAAGAAAAGTTAGGACAATATAACAAGATATTCAATGCATAATAATTCTCAAATGTTTTTTTATTCTTTAAATATTTGATATTAAATGGTATAAAAAACATTTTTTGTTGTTTTTTAAAATTATTTTAAATATAATTTGATACAAATACAAAAACCCAATTACTCCTGAATAATTGGATGTCACAAAAGTGACCCAAATTAATGGAAATTATTGCTTAACAATTTACATGGGACAATGTTTTCTTATTATTTTCCAAACTAGTTGTTTTTTTAATTTTACGGATACTTTTATGACCTTAAAAACTTGTTTTATAATCCCCTTCTTGACTGTGCCAATAAGCTTTATTTGTATGCACCTCTAGAGACATGGATTCCAATTGTAGTTCTCTTTGTAAACAAGGTTATAACCCACTTTCATAAATTTTATTAACACATTCAAATTCATTCATACACTTATAGTACCCTATTGTGTGAAAGACATCTTTATCGTGGATTATTTACCACAAAAAATAAATTAAATTTATCAAGGAGTTTTCCAAGGTTTAAAACACTTAAATATTTAAACCAAAACTAATTTAAATATTTACCAATGTTTTAAAAAATTTTAAGTTGTAATTTTATCCTCTTGCTAAGTACCCTTGATTTTTATGAAAAGTATTTATCCTTATTGGAAAGAACTAAAGTAGTCGGAAGTAAATGTCGTTTGTAATAATTTCAGCTTCATTCTCAAACGAGTAACCTATAAACAAATTAGTTTACTAAATGGATTTACACCCTATTTTTTTACGCATTTCGTGCATGCGGATATAAGTTACAGGAAAATACTAAAACTACGACTTATATATTCCTGAAATATTGATTTCCCACACGACAAACTAACATTATCCAACTTAAAAACAATATTGCTTAACAAATAATTATACATTTCTTATGATATTTTTTTTTCGTTTTCATACTTGGTTATACACAATTGATTTTACGATAACTATTATGGCCATTAGGCAATTAAATCCATTAATCCGAAAATATAGCTTTTCTTTAAGAGTAAATAGTTAAAAATATATTAATGAAATTAATCAAATGTTTATAAAAATGTATCCAGTGATCTTATTTAGTAGACCGAATTAAAATGTGGGACAATCATTTTAAAAGAGATATTTAAAAAATTATATGTTTAAAGCAAAGATTTTTTAAAAAATATACAAAAAAGGATAAAAAAAAATAGGTAGGTATCTTAATCTTTAAAAAATGGTTAAAATGTTTTTGAAAATAGTGCAAATTCCAAACCAAATTTTTTTTTTACTGAAAATAGTCGCAAAAAGGGTAGACCTCTCCTTTGGTCCGCAGACGACCCTCACTGCGACTATTAGAAGGGGTAGGTATTATAAAAAGGAAATAATTGTGGACACGCTTGTTTGAAAAGTTGCAGGTCATAGTTCTCTGGAAAAACTGATTTTGGTAGCTTGTTCCATTCCGTAGCAGCCCTGTAAAAAAAGAATTCTTGATGGAGATTGGTCCTTGTAGTGTCAATCTTGAGAATAAATGGGTGTGACTGATTAGCGTGCCGAGTTCTTCGGCCGAATGTGGCCAGTGGTAGTATAAGACTTTTTATTTCCCTGGAGCATCTACCATGGAAATATCTGTAGAGTAATGTCTGGTCTGCAACTTTTCTTCTATGTTTTGTGGGTAAAGGGTACATTACAAAATAATGCTTGATCTTTATTGATCTGTAGACATTATTAAAATAATTTAGAAATTTCTCAAGAATTATACAATGGACAATCCTAATTTATACATACAAACACCTTTTTCCCGTAGGGGTAGGCAGAGACCACTTCCTTCCACTTGCTGCGGTTCTTACACACAACTTTTGCTTCCTCTACTTTCATCAGTGCTCTCATACATGCTCGTCGGTTGTTGGTACTCTTGACCTTTCTTTAAAACAATGCATCCATTAATCCTATTTTCATGCTTCTTCTGCCAAACCCAACATTTACTACCATTACTAACCAACCTTTATGCACAGCTAGACGTGCCTTTTTTGATACTTTCTGGCTGTTCATAAAGCTATGCAATGCCCCATTAATTTTTTTTCTTCCAAAACCCTTCGTTCAATGTCACTGTAATACTTTCCATCCCTTGTAAACTTTAAACCCAAAGTTTCCGAGAGTATCCTAGTTTAATGTTTTGTTAAAAAAATCTTTACTTGGATGTTACATGTCCCTGATTTTTTGTTCGTTGGTTAAAATAAACTTGTCCAGCATTTAGAACAGTTATCACCTGTTTTAATAAAAAGAATTGTTAGCTTTAAATCAAAAAAACCCTTGAAAGGTAATAATTTTCACAACAACTTTTATTTATCGACCATAAAAACTACAGCGGACTTTTCAAAACGGTGACCGGATTTTTCTTTTCTTTTTTAACGAGTAGATAAGCAAAGTGTTATTGCTTGGAAACTGTAATTTACTTTAAAAGTAGTCGTTAAAATTATCTTTTGTTAAAATCTTACAGATACTAGACTAGTAGTAAAACAAATTAATTAATTATCCTTAGAATAATGTTAAGGTAAACAATAAAATTTTAAACTCTTGGAAATCCTTGTTATTAACTCGTAATGTTACTTTCTTTCATAATAGTTAATCGTGCATGGAAGATAACTATTATAATAGCAATAATTTATAGTAAAATAAATAAATTTCTTTTAATTTGTGTTCGGTTGCATTAGATTTTTTAATTAACCCACTATTAACTTTCCAATGGGAAGTTATAGTTATGGGTCCGATTTTGCGAAGCCCGAATTATGACATATCCCCATATTTCAAGGTCCCCAGAGTCGAATACAATAGTTTTTAAGTGGACGTCTGTGTGTGTGTATGTACGTATGTGCATTCGGAATTATTTTTCGTCTTAATTATCTCGAGAACAAAAAATTATATCGACGTGGTGTTTTAAAGCGGTGCTTTTTTTGTGCGGTTGAATGTTCTTCTGTCGGCTGATGCAATGCGAAAGAAGGCGAGAGACCGAAAGTCCGGTCAAACGTGGCTTCGTTTCTCGCGTTAAATTAATCGTTTTTATTCGTCAAAAATCGTAACCATCTTTTCTTTGCGCATGATCTTATAGCTGATTACCAACATTGCACACGACCCTTTTTTTCTAGCCGAATACTAATTTTCACGTGACAAGATGGTGATCGGATATTATAGTGGGTTTCAGCTGATTTTTTTTTGTCGACGTCAGGGACGTACTGAGTGGTTTTAAAAATCAAGGAATTTGTCAGAGAGGAATTGTGAAGTTGGAAGTACTAATTTTCAATAGCATTCTTTTAAAATGTTTTTTACATTCGAAATAAAATCAAATTTTTTAATATTATTGATCATTAAAGCTTTTATTTGTTCGGTCATTTTCGTCTTTATTTTTTTTATCAAATAAGTTTATGCCCAATTTAATTTTAAAAAGTTCCTTAAAAACACCGTAAGTACTTAAATAAATGTGAGTAAAATTCACATAAGGGTAGCAAGTCCAAATAATACAGTTTTTTTTGGAAGAGTAGACAAGATTCCAGGACAAGTCGTAGGCGACTCTTTAAAGTGTGTGGGTCCAAAAAAATAGCAAGAGTCTGAAATAACAAATCTATTTAGCGTGTTTCTTTGTATTATTTTTTGTTAAAATTACCCTTAACATTGATTTGGTTTCATTGTCTGCTTCTCTAATAAATTTGTCGATCTGCTGAACGTTTCCAATTCATTTGATTTGTAACTAACGTTTTTTCTTTTAAAAAATGCGATAACCTTTGAATACTATGTTTACATTATTCTTTACTAAAATGGTACTTTTTAACGTGACATATCTTTACATCTTTACATTTCGTAAACAAATTATAAATGTTTCAGTGATTGGGTAAACTTTGTTTTTTTAGGCAATATTTGTGCTGCAGCAGCAACTGCTGCGTTGGAAATTTCGCCAGGCACATTTTTAAAATCGTTTTTGCTGCAGAAGTAAATTTTACCATATAAAAACGCTTTTTACAAATATATAAATTCGTCAATCGGTCAATCCTTAATTAGCACATGCCAAATCCAATCCATATAACATTCAAAGGCCAAATTATCATTGTTTTCCCCTAGTCTTCTTCGGGACTAATTACAAAGTCCACACTATTAATGACGAAAAGACTTTTTTATTATTGTTCCTCGTAACCTTTATTTTATATTTTAGGACGGATTTTAAATTTCATTCCTTGTTTGTTGAATAACACCATGTGTTTTGTACACGCATCTTTAAAACAAAAAAATGTTTCTGTTAATAATTTTTGTCATCGCATTTCTTAGTTTAATTTTTATGTTACTATTTGTTAATTAAATATTGAGTTTGCAGAATTTCTGTTCTTTGTTCGAAATTAGTATCATTATTATAGTTGAATGCATACGATATAATTGATTATCGTTGAAATTCTGGAGGCGTTAATACGGGAAAACACAAATTGCGGAGATTAGAGATCGTGACGTCAAACGCGTGAGATATCCTAACGAAACCAAATACTCCACGTTAACAAGACCTCACAGAATTTAGAATTAAATTTGGTTGTAATGTTAAGCATTCAACGGGTGCAAAATAACAAAAAAACAATACGATTTTAACTTAATAGTCTCAGTAGCTAAAAATGTTTTCGATAAGAATAAACATACATACATATAGTCACGCCTATTTCCCGTAGGGGTAGGCAGCGACCACTTCCTTCCACTTTCGCTACGGTTCTCACACACATCTTTTGCTATCTCTACTTTCATCAGTGCTCTTATACATGCTCGTCTGTTGTTGGTACTCTTGACCTGGCCTTTCTTCAAAACAATGTTAATCTGATCAAGATATGTTCGCCGAGGTCGACCTCTACCGACTTGTCCATTCACACTCGTTTTTTAAATTTGTTTCGTCAATCTTTCTTTATCAATCCTTTCTATGTGTCCAAACCATCTTAGTATTCTTTTGTCTATCTTTGTAACCACATCTTTAACACCTCAGCGTTCTCTTATCTCACTATTCCTTACTTTATTCAACCGAGTCACTCCGGCTATACTTCTCAGACTACTCATCTTCGCAGCATTAATCCTATTTTTATGC
Source organism: Agelastica alni (assembly GCA_950111635.1). Taxonomy (NCBI): domain Eukaryota; kingdom Metazoa; phylum Arthropoda; class Insecta; order Coleoptera; family Chrysomelidae; genus Agelastica; species Agelastica alni. The sequence goes on from OX467709.1 coordinate 84,143,582, forward strand.
TTCTTCTACCAGACCGAACATTTACTACCATACATAAGTGTAGGAACCACCACACCTCTATGTACAGCCAGACGTGCCTTTTTTGACATTTTCTAGCTGTTCATAAAGCCATGCGGTGTCCTATTTATTTGTTTTCCTTTACTCAATGTCGCTGTTATACTTTCAATCTTCCGTAAACTTTAAACAAAAGTACACAAATTCTTTACATGTTCCACTTTTTCTCCCTTAATCAAAACTTTACAGTTTGTCATGTTTTCTTCTCTTTCAAAAACCAATACTTTCGTTTTGCTTACATTTATTTTCATCCCTTGATTTTCAAGGCATTATGCATAACATTAACCATCGCCTGCAACTCCTCTTCAGATGACGCTAATATGACTTAATCATCGGCGTAAAGAAGCTATTTGACGATCAAATAATTCATTTTCAATCCATACGCACTCTCTTTTAAATCTGCTAAATAATCGTCTATGTATAAGTTAAACAGCCATGGCGAAGCCACACATCCCTGTCCCACACCTCTTTCGATGTTAAACCAGTCCGTGCAAGCTCCGTTTATCCGAACATAAGCAGTAGAATCCTCGTAAAGTAATTTCAGTGCGAAAAATACCGTTTTTTTGGACGAGTGAAAAAGATTCCATAAATACAGTTTTCAGGCGTGTTGCTTACAACTATTCTTTCGGCAATTGTGAGGAATAACAGATCAGTTACGAGTATCTACGTTTCTCTACCTAATATTTATTTATTTGTATAACAAAATAAGGAACATTCTTATTTTGTTTTTAGTAATATTTGTATTAAAACTTGCTAACATTAAAATGAATAAAATTGTTTAAAATGCTTGGTGTTGCGGTATTTTGGCTCGAAGGACCAAAATGTATGGTGATATTTTATACAAATTTTGAATGCATGATATTTAAGTAAGAAATAAATAAATAAAGTAAGTTTTGTGAATAAAGTATTTGATGAGAAACATTTGAATTATAATGACAATAATAAGCATAAATAACTTGGTATATTTAAATTCCTGTTGTTGAAGTCAGAATATAAAGTAAATTTTTAATTTTGTTTGCGAGTTTGTAAAAAATGTCTTTATATCTCGGTAAATTTTAGATATTGCCACCATTTTCGGTAAATAAAGTCGCCGAAGGTAATATATCATATATTATTTCAAAAATAAAACAAAACCCTTACGTTTGGTTAGCATAAATAAAATATTACCAGTACATAAGATAATTTATGTAAGAAGTATGTTCAGTGTAGAAAAACAAATGTAATATTACCTACATAATTAAAAGATTTCACTTTGTGGAAAAACCTTTGTATAATCTGAATATTTGTTTGATAAATAGTAAACGATGTACCCACGTACTACTAAGTGTGAATATTATAGAATTATGGTAAATAATCATTTTATTATGAATGATAATGTTTGTACAATGTACTATGTAAAATCTCTTTTAGAACGGCTAATTTGGTTGGTTGTCCGCATCAAAAAACCTTTTCCCTTTTGTGCTCTACTCACAATATTACACTTTCATTTTACGGTTTTTGCTGCTCCCGAAACAGTTTATGTCGTCACAAAATTTTATTGCTCCTCATCTCAGATTCCTTAATTATGATTTCGTAAAGCATATGTTAATCTTTATTACACATTAGCCTTGGTTAATTCTTTACACTAAGGGATATTTTAACATTTGTTTGAGGAAAATAATATAGTTTTATTTGTATTTATACTCAATATTTAACTTTTGTCAACAAAAAACTCATCAAGCTTTCACAAAGACAAATGATATCGAACTATCATTAAGTATGCACTGAGTCTGGTAGCTAAAACGAAGCTGGTTGCCAATAGCCTGAAGCATAGCAAGAAAATAATGGGGCGACCAAACCTTCCAGTTGCTACTCAGGATGGATAGGAAAAAGCTTAGACTGATAACAGGGCTAGGTAAGGTGCACTGTTGTCTAAAGAAGCAGTATGCAGACTATGAGGGGATAGGGAGAAGAAAGCATCCCACGTCATATGTGACTGTGACGCCCTCACTAGGTGGTGAATTCAGTTTGGGGATGATTCGAGCCAGACTGATGCGGCACTTTATAGAAACTTGATACAAGTCCTGTTTCAATAAAGTGTAAAGTTTAACCTTAATCAAGCTCAGTCAGGAGACTAGTTGGCTCAATGTCACATAGGCTAACAGGTGGCAGCAGCGGAACACAATAAGCTCAAAAGCTGTAAAGTGGGCTCCTCCAACCCAACCGGTTCTTACCAAACATAAAAAAGCGGCTTTAAAGATATAACGTTTTTCGGTTTGGGAGCTCTTGGTTTTTCTAGGTCAGAAATCATAATTTTAAGAGGTCTTCATAGTTATAAAGTGTTAGCTTGTGTTTTTAATTTTTCTTTGTTTTAGTAGAACTCACATTGTAAGTTAATGGTATTAATTTGGATGATAAGTCTAGAATATTCTGTTAAAAAACCGAGTATGAATTTTATGTGTCCAGTACGAAGATACACGGTAAAAACCAGGTTTAATCATTGCCTTTGATACTTTACAGTCAAAAATTAAGCAAACAGATTTTGGTTTAAAAATTTTTTTGTTAGTACTAACTAATTTAACTAAATGCCTAAACCAGAAAAAGAGTATAAAATATTAATAAGTAAAAATCCATTATTTTAATTTTGGTAAAAACATACTAAAACAAGCAGGAAGAAAAGCTATAACTTTCTCGTATTGTTGCTGATATTTTAAAAGAATATTTAATCCAGAGCACTTTTATGTGCAAAAAATATTTTATATATATATATATATATATATATATATATATATATATATATATATATATATATATAATATATCGAAAAGCAATAAATAAAATATTCCCAACTGATGTTGCTTTATTTATTTAGATAAACCTAAGCTAAAACAACAACCATTTCTATCGCTTTGCCACCAACGAAGAACATTAAGTACTTAGTGTTGTATTTTATGGCTGAGACCTGGCTAAGTTTTGAAAATCTCCGCTTTCACGTTTCAAAATAATGCACACATATACAAACTGAACAATTTATGTATTCAGGAATTAACTCTGGCAAAGTGTGATATAAGCTGGTACATGTACAGCAGTGAAACACATTTATGTAAGGAGACATTTGCATGATGTTTATTTTCTTTATGGCTACAAGAAATATAACGTTTAATCAAAGAGGTGATGAAACAAATGGGTTAGCCAGGTGTTCTGTTTCGTTGTCGTGGACTTGCACGTAATTAAAATTATCACACAAACTAATTGAATATCCTTTGTAAGAAGAAAATACCAAAGACTTGCGTGGGTAATGCATATTTATCAAGGAGACATCTTCAAGGTAGTTTACACTCTACTAGTAAAAGCAAATTCTCGTGTTCCGGTTGTTTAAAATAGGGTCTATAGCTAAAACGATTATGCAGTGAAAAACTCTTTTTTTAATATTTAAAATAAAGTTATACTTAAAATTAAAATTTGAGCATAAGACAGGCATCGAATGATTTGTTGGGTAAAATCCATTTTTTGAATTTTATTACTTTCAAAGTTCCCCAAAAAGGATGAACGTAGTTGGTAAATTTTTCGGATGGAAATAAATTCGGAGTGCGCGAATTGTAAAAAGAATGTCAAAACAAAACTTCGTAAAAGTGGAAAATTAAAAGAGAAAGGGCGGTTAAACGACTAGGAGTTTTTGTTGAACTATCCATTCTAAAAGCAAATAGCAGTACAAAATATAGTGATGGCAGCTGTAATTAGCGTTAATTCGGATTAAAAAAAACGTGATTTATTTCTAAAGTAATAATAATAATAAAAAAAAGAGCTAATATTTCTGATGCTATTATTTATTTTATTTGTACATGGGTGTTGAAAGGAAAAGATGTGGTAACAAAGATAGATAAAGGAATGCTGGGATGGTTTAGATACGAAGAGAAAATGGATAAGAATATATTGACGAAACATATTTATAAGACATGTGTAAATGGGCAAGTCGGTAGAGGTCGACCTCAGTAAACGTATCTTGATCAGATCGACATAGTTTTAAAGAAAGGTCAGGTTAGTACAAACAACCGACAAGCATGTATGAGAGCGCTGATGGAAGTAAAAGAAAGGAAAGACGTGTGTAAGAACCGTAGCAAGTGGAAGAAAGTGTTCTCTGCCTACCTCTACGAAAAAAAAGGGGTGAATATATGTATCCTTTGTACGTATAATAGTAAAATTATCTAGTATTTAAATCGTTTACTAAAATACCCTATGCACAATAGCTATTAAAATTTAAAAAAACAAACCTAAATACACACTTGAAAATACACTAAGGATATTCAATTTAAAACCAATTTTTTTAACTTAATTTAGGTTTTGCAGTTAATAAATTAGAACTGTTGACAAATAATATCACAGAAACTAATTAACACCGTTGGCAACAGGGATTTGGGTCCAACAGATTTATTACTGACGCAATCTTTATAATGCGACAACTAGTGGAGAAGTTCATAGAGGTCAACAAGCCCCTCTTTGCATGCTTCGTAGTCCTCACAAAAGCATTCGACAGAGTACGACTGAAAGATGTAGTACGACTTATGAAGCAGAAGAACATAAATGAAATTTACATACAAATAGTCAGAAAACCCAACAGTCGTAATAGAACACAAATAAAAATGGAGCATGGACTGACCGAAGAGATATGAACATCCGTAGTGATCAGACAGGGAGACAGCCGAAGCCCGATCTTCTTTAATATGATCTTGGATGAGAAAATAGAAGGCATAAAAGAAACCAAGATTGGCTATCAAATGGGCAACTGATCCTTGGGTATTTGCTGTGCGGATGATGCAGTTCTTAGGGCAGAAAGTGAAGACAACCTCCAACGCCTACTCTTTAGATTAAATACAATAGCGCAGAAACTAAACATGATGATATCCCACAAGAAATCACAATCAATGGTGATAGCCAAGAGCCTCATCAGGTGTAAACTAATGGTAAACGAACAAATAATAAACCAACTAATGAATTTCAACTACCTCGGAATACATGTATCGTACAGCAGGCATACCACGGGTGAAGTAAAGACACAAGCCAACAAAGCAGTCAGAATATCAGAATACCTGAGCGATATAATATGGAGAAACAAATACATGAGTGTGGAAGGTAAGATACAAATATATAAGACATGTGTAAGGTCAGTGCTGACACACTGGGAGAAACGGGATTTCAGGATGTAGTAAGATGAACACGAGCACGACGTCGAGGATGGAGAGACCCTGTCGATAGAATGGACATTGGAAGGATAGCGAAATGGGCAAAAACACAGAAACTCAATACAAAAAGACCACCAGGAAGACCACCGAAAAGATGGCACGACAGCTGGACGTCCACATCACAGGAGTTAGGATGACAAATCAAACAGGATCATGTCCTACAGCAAGAAGAAGAAGAATTATAAGAAAAAGAAATTAGAACAAGTTAATTTTGACAAAGTTTATTTAAAGCACCACCTATTTTGTAAAAAAAAACACTTTCTTTAGAAAAACTTGAAGTAAAAAAATATAAACAAGTGCTGTATCCTTGATTAATTATAACAGCTCTATATTAAAATAAAATATTATTTATTTTCTCTTGAGTTATTTCCATGCTTCCTGCCATATCATAAAACTCTTCGTTGAAGCATTTTCCATACATGCTCTATTGTATTTCGCCACCATTTATTTACCTCCTTCACATTTCCTGGTAGTCTTATTCATTAAAATCGGTTAACCCAGTTGAAAACTCTGAGGTAGCAAACATAAAAAAATACAGTCGAATTGAGAACCTTTTTTAAAGTCGGTTAACAAATAGAACTTTATTTGACATTTTGCTATGACACTTGTTCTTCAGCTTAAGCTATAAGAGCATATTTTTAAAGACTGACATCTCAGTGGTCTTTTCGATCCTAATTGACGTGCAAACAACTTATCATGGTCCTGGAATAAACTTGTGTTTTATGTGTTTGCAACAGCTGCCGTTTTAATATAGATTCCGTTACCGTAGGGTTCCTTTTTGTAGCTAATTGCAAAAAACCATCTTCATTATGGATTGTGCATTCTGATCTTTAAGATAAATCTTTGGTTTTAAGCGGGAAATTACGCTTTAAGATGTTTGAAATGCTCGCAATACATCTGTTTGTCGAGCGCCATTTCCTGGCCAACGGCTTTTAATATTTGTTTGTGGTTTAAACAGTGTCTTTATGTAATTAACTTTGAAAGTGTTTAAAACCAATAAAGTATAGAACAAAAACAAATCAATATCGTTAGATAATTTCCATGTATTCCAATTTATGAAATCGTATCGTATTATTACGGTATAATATGAATATTGTACGTTTGATCTACTATCTTAAATTTTCCGTTTGTAGCTCAATGTTACAATGTTGGAAATTTTTATTAGTTTAAATAATAAATTCCTTCAGTTAGTTCTGTTTGTTCTGGTAATTACATTACCATTGTCAAGAAGTAATAATGATTTAGTTAGTAATTGTTGACTGACAGTAGTTTTTATTAAATAAATAGTTTTGTTACTCACATATAACAGTTAAAATATTTCCATTTAGCCCAAACCAAACATACAAAAGTTGTCAATCGTAAAATACAGATAACACGTAGATATGCTAATTAACTTGGTGCGTAGTAGTACTTAAAATCAATGGAAGAGCGAAGGCAAATTCATAACAATCACGAGGGGTACAGAGTTCTTTAAATAAGAATAAGAAATAAAATTAGAATTGCAGAAGAGAACTGGCTACATGGGAAGTGTTTGGAGGCTGAAAATCTTGACAGACTTGGAAATAACTTTGCTATTTCTATTAGGACCAAGCATATTAAAAAGTAGAATCATACACGCAATCAAGTTAATGAAAAATAACAAAGCTCCGGGACCCGATGATATGTACTCGGAAACTTTTCACTTAATTATTGAACAAAATCTTAAAACGATCGTATGACTTTTCAATAGAATCTATGATACAGGACATTTCCCCGAAGATTGGCTTCGCTCCACGTTTATCACACTACCAAAGACGAACAATGCAACTTTGTGTAAAGATTATCGCCTCATTAGTTTGATGAGCCACTTTCTAAAACTCTTTCTTTGATTTCTCCACACAAGGCTTCATCGAAAATGCGAAGAAGTAAGCGGAGCTAGCCAGTTCGGATTTAAAAACGGATTCGAAACTAGAGAAGCGATATTCAGTCTTCAGACATTGGTTCAAAACTGCCAAGATCAAAGAAAGGATGTTTTTGCGTGTTTTATCGATTACGAAAAAGCATTTGACAACGTCAAACACAATCTTCTGATAAAATACCTTAGTGACTTGAGATTGGATGGAAAAGATGTAAGGTTAATCAGCAATCTGTACTGGTTTCAAAAGACAGAAGTTAGAGTAAGTAACGCTGGAACAACTAAAGATTTTAAAATTAAAAAAGGTGTTCGCCAAGAGTGCATCTTATCACCAATGTTATTTAACCTATATGTAGAACAAGCATTTTTCGAGTCGATCTCAGATAGTCCCATTGGTATTAGAATAAACGGAATCCCTATTAATTATATCCGGTATGCGTATGGTACCGTAATACTGGCAAAGAGTGCATATGACCTCCATAGTCTACTAAATCAGGTCAATGAAGAAAGCCAAAGACTGGGGTTAAAAATCAACATCAGCAACACAAGGTTTATGATTATTAGTCGGAATAATATACCACACACTCAAATAAATCTTAATGGAGAGAAAATAGAACAAGTCACACAATTTAAATACTTGGGATGCGTGATCAATGAAAAGTTGAACCCGGATGCAGGATCGAGCAGGCTAGAACAATCTTTCTAAAGCTCCGAAAATTTCTTACGGACAAGAACTTAAATTTCAGCCTTAGATATAGAATGGTGAAATGTTATGTCTGGTCCGTTTTAATATACGGTGTCGAAACGTGGACGTGAAGGCATCAATTATAAATAAAATCGAGGCCTAGAAAATGTGGATCCTGCGGCGAATGTTAAGAGTGTCTTGGGTCGATCATGTGAGAAATGTGGAAGTACTCCAAACTAGCAGATCGAGAACTTTTCTAAAATATTAAGAAGAGAAAAATGGTTATCTCGGACACATATTGCGTGGAGAGCGATACCACTTTCAAGGCCTTATTCTCCAAGGTAAAATCGAAGGAGGAAGAAAAGGTGTAGGTAGAAAAAAATTGTCGTGGTTGAAAAACATTCGTCAATGGACGGGAATAAGCGACTTTCAAGAAATACAAAATGCAGCAATAAATAAACTCATCTGATAAGAAAACGATGAACGCCTACACAGGAATCTGCACGGCTTTTTTAGAAGAAGTAGTAGTAACACACTACTTAATTTTATTTAAAAAATAGATAATTTGCTACACTTTTTTACGTGTTATAAAAAATAATGCATAATCTTGTCAAATGAACCCACATCTTTTTACAGCAATCGTAAAAAATAGGGTGAAAAAGAATCAGGCGTTGTGTTTAATTTTTAATTTTTTCATCATGTTGGTTACGTTTCTAACACATTTTATGGGTTAGTTTTACGGTTTGTTTACATTTTTCAAATTTATTGAATTGCTATTTTACATACAATACAAAATCCGTTCTGATAAAATATTAATCTGTTAATTTTACAAAAAGTATCTACTATTGGATGCAAAGTTATAAGACTCTTTCAATAATAATAATTGCAGCGTCCACTAATTTAACAAACTTTACAATAGTAGTTATTTAATTTGTCATGTCAGGAAATAAGGAAATTGTAAAACATCCTGCAGCAAAAAATCAATCATTTGTAGAAGAAGACGTAAGTCACAATACGGTAATTCATTATTTTTTTCCACTTCACAAATACAAGATTATCTTTCCCTAGGCTTACGATATAATTTTTCTTTTCTTGACAAGATTTATACGCCACCAAGCTTCTCTCCAGAGCGTAGAGGGTGTGAGAACGGCATTTATAGAGCATTAAAGTGCCAAAGCTTGTATTAAAATTCGTTTTGTATGAAATTAGTGACCCGTTTTTCTTCGTGCAATAAGTAGTACTCGACAGTTGGAGATATGCCAATGATACAAAAAAAGGAGATTTTTAATATTTTATTGCATATCGGTTAAGATCTATTTTAAAAAAATAACCACGTTGTTAAATTGCATTTTTCGTGAATCACTTTTATTTCATTTAAAATTATCGCCATCTCACAATAAATAAAACTTTGGGATAATTGTGTGTAATGGGTGTTAGGAAAGTGGTGAACAATTCGAATAACTTTTAACTACGTTTGTTTATCGAGATGAAAGAAAAAACTTGGCAAGGGAGGCGATGCGTGCCAGTGTCGGAGTCCGTCAAGAGACTGTCTCCCGGTGTACGCCCGTCCGTCCTCTTTATCTTTGTCCCCCCAGGTGCCTAAGGTCCAGTGTAGATAGGCGGTGTGTTTCTTCGTCCGGTCAGGTCGACGGTTTGTAGAGGATGCGTAAATTGGTGGAAAGGAATTTAGAGCCAGAAAGAATTATATCGGTACGGCGAGTGTACGTAAGTAGATGAAGAGGAAAGAAGCTTATGGTCATAAAGGTTAGACGCGTATACGTGCATTATTGAAAAGGAACAGAGTCTAGGGTCATAAAGATTAGGGTAGTATACGTGTTTTCTTGAGAAGGACAAGACTTGTGATCAAAAAGGTCTTCAGTGAAATTAGTTGTCGGAATTTTGAGGATTTAAAAATGGAAAAGTTCTGTTTCGTCGCCTGTGCATAATTGTCTGTATGGCCACTACAAAACTTAAAAATTGGGCTCATAGACCAACTGAACAAATAAACAATCATGATAATTTTTAGTAGAAAATCCATTGTTCTAAAATAATACTATTTGTTAAAGAAATTCAGTAAACCCCTCTTTTATTTTTATGACACATATAGTGCCACATACGGTAAATATACAGTGCTTTATACCTAAAGCAAACCCACCAACTTTATTTATCGATGAAAGCTATTGACAAAGGAAAATAACCTTTAATTTTTGAGACCAATATAGTGTAAATATTATAAAGTAACTAACCTATTTCCGCTTCTATTTTTACTTCCAATCGACAGTTGGAAATATGCCAGGCGCAGAGGAAGAAATTACTTTTAAAATTTTAAGGTCGCTTCGATTTAGCTTTACCTGGTAGAGCAAATAGAACATTCCACAGTTGCATGTTATGCATATTTCAATGGCTAAAATTTGCTCGCATTTTTCTGAATTTACTTTCAATTTGACTATGTTAAATGGTTTTTTTAAGTATAAACTGCAAACAAGGACAGATAATCTGTATCTGAATATGAGGGACTCTCTATAAAAAAGTACCTGTTAAAAAGTATTTTTCCTGCGCCAATATTTACATTTGTATTAACAAAACTAACAAAAAACCACGTAGGTAAATCTTAAAATAATATTTTCTTCAGTGTACAATCTTCGTGCCTTTAAGTGGTTTTTGTGTGGAAAACTTGTTAAAAATAAATGTTGATAAAGACTGATAATTCCGTGTCGGCTATTTTCGTTTAAAAAGTTTTTCTTTTAGTGATGTCATTTAAAAACATGGAATATACATCTTTAAATATACTCATTTTTATCAATGTCAACTTGAATTTCTAAAGTTTAAGAATATCATACTTGCAAAATCGTATTAACATTGGTCTTATATTTCTAAATTTTATGTGTATCCGTAATTTTTGCTTAAGCAGGGTGGCAATCCTTTGAAGAATCTTAAATAACTCGGGGATCAAATGAGTCACAAAGGTACTTTAATTATCTTGACAAATATGTTAAAACATTTCTGTTTTGTTTGGTATTGATGTAAAAAATTAAAAGACCTAATAATTCGTATAAAGCAAGAGTATAATTACTATTATTAGATGACGTTTTTAACAAAACTGAGAGTTATTTAATTTAAATAAAATAACATTAACATAGATGTAGATACCTCAAACTCTTAACCATTTTCAATACTTACTAATATTCAAATTTTTTTAAAAAAGTATTGATTCCATCCCTTGTGCAAGAGAGATTCGAGGTGGGCACTTTTAAATGGTCTACTCAGTATAGCTTTCCTCAACTAGTAATTTTAGAATTTTTAAACCGTCATAATAACTCTTGTTATAAATTTGCAAACTTTAATATAAACTTTTAATGGAAATTTCTTCACGTGTGCTCACGTAGGACAACTTTGACATTGTTTTAGCACTAACGTAACAAAAACATAGAAGCAAAGCATTATGTTACTATTTGTAAGAAACGAATAAAATTCTAACATTTAAGGGATAAAATTTTACAATTTTTTTTTCTATTAAACAAGTTATAGACCCTAGCTTTAAACTCATAAAATACCACTTAAGTAACACTCATTTTTTTTATCCTTAGGTCTCTTAAAAGTATTCTAACATCTAATTAGTGGTTCAGTCCAATTTATTGAATTTAAAGTACATTATTGTTTACTATGCTATTAACGAAAACTTAACAATTTTTTTAGTTGCCATAAATAATCGAAACATCCAAACGGTAAAAGCTTTAAAGTGGTTTAAATAGTTTTTAAACCTAATTTTTATAGTCATTAGTCACAACTTAATAATTTAAATTCTCATTGAAAGATAGAAAATCCTAATCCACTTGCACTGTACGTACCAGATCAAATTACATTTGCTTCCATATTTGTATAACATTTAAAAAGAGAGTTATTGATCTTATCAGCGATATTCGTCTTGTTGGTCACAGTAGAATGGTAAATTCTGTTTCACACGCAACTTGGGTTAAAAAATATTTTTTTAAAGTATTTTATAGCCAAAGACTTAACAATTAACAATATTTTTTCATATAAACCAGATCTCTTTAATCCTTAAAGTTTATAATTACCAGATAAACATTTCTACCTTTTTGATACTCATAGTCTATGAACCGTTTACCATAATTCTTAGAAATATTTAATTTGTAAAATATAAGCAATTTAATTTACGCGGATGCTGAAATATACCTTGTACGAACATGGTTTATCTCAAGCAAAAACTGAAATTCGTCCGAAATTCATTATAAACTACAGGACCACCTAATCAGAGAAACTTGCAGCATCCCTTGGTTCATTTGAAAAGTTTCTGATGGTTGTTCGTGCTTATGCTTTTACTTTTAATGATGAGATTGCCTCCGGTGACCCTTAAATTCAGAAGTTATAATTAGTCTTGCGGATATTGTTTTACTAAAGATACTTTATATTTATCGATGTAGAAAAATTAATTGGTTTTTAACACCTTTTCTTTGCTATTTTTAGAAACGATCGTACTCAAGTAGTAATTTGTGTTATGTCAGTTAAAGCTTCTATCTGGTTTTATTTTAAAACATTTTTGTAATGAAAAATTGACGACTGGTTTACTCCTACTGAAGCATCCTCACAACTGGATACCATACGGTTGGGACCCCAAGGATTTGTTTCTGCAGGAGTATTTAGTTGTAGATCGTAGTTTTATTTTTTTTAACAAATAACAATTAATATCTTTTAAATTTTTATGTTCAACTCTTGCTATCGTTGTTATTTGATTTCTTTAAATTCGGCGAGAAATTAAATTTATCTACCAATCTCACGATCTTTTAAATGAGTAAAAGTAATCAGGTAAATTTATTTCAAAGAAATATTGCAAATACGGTGCAAATGGAACCAAACAAGACAAACAACGCAGTCTTAAAATTAATTTAATTAATAAGTATAAAGGACAAAAGAGAAAGCGTTTAAATGATGGTAATAAATTACTCCAGCAATCAATATTTTAGGTTGGAATACTTTACGAGATTAAAAATTCGTCTTTGGTATGTATGGGTTTGTTTTTAATATACCTTAAGAAGAATTAATAAAAATTAGATCAATTTTTTTCTGATGAAACATTAAAAACATAAAATGAAAATTTAAGAAAAAATGTGTCAAAATGTAGACAATTTTTAATTGAAAACTTTAAAACATTTAAAAAGAATAAAAAAAGGCCCTATTGGTGGATTAATCACTGCGCTCTATTTTTAATTAAATAATTTTAATATTTTGTAAATTATAATAGTTTTATAATATTTGGTTTAAGTTTTAAAGTGTAATTAAATAACATCTAATAAATTTTTAATGACAATTTAAGGTTGCCACTCAAAACAAAAATATTTAACAAAGTAACTTACTATCCAAATTGTTACAAAAAAGATTGCGTGTACGAAGAGCTGCATAATATATGTCATATAAAAGAAATTACATTACAGCATGACGTGAAACGTACAAAAATCGTTTAGAGGATAATTTATAGTCCTGAAAATATCTTATAGACAATTTTAAAAATTAAAAAAAAAAACAGAATGACCACAACAACCTGAATAAAAAACTGTTATATTGTCGATAAGTTTAGGCATATTTTTTAATAAAAACAGAAAATTAGGTGTACTTTTTTATATTTATACATATGTATAATGTTAACACACGTACTATAAATTTTAAATCTCTTCTAACAACTAAGCAAAAATATGATTGTTTTAAACAATAAAATGTAAAATATGGGTGATAAAAACAATTAGTCCCATTTTCGTTAAAACGTTTTCTAAGTATTAGATAAAATAAAATTGTCTGCTCTGTGCTTCAGAAAGTTAAACTAAAATTCTAGTCTAAAATATAAACTATTTAAAAGTACCAAATGCATTTTTGGTTTATAATAAATCTGTCAAATTATCCATTACTATATTTTACTGTATTTATATATATACATACATAAAGTCACGCCTTTTTCTCATAGGGGTAGGCAGAGACCACTTCCTTCCACTTGCTACGGTTCGTACTCACATCTTTTCCTTTCTCTACTCTCATAAGGGCTCTCATACATGCTCTTCGGTTGTTGGTACTCTTGACCTGGCCTTTCTTTAAAACAATGTTGATCTGATCGAGATATGTTCTCCGAGGTCGACCTCTACCGATTTGCCCATTCACACTCGCCTTATAAATTTGTTTCGTCAATCTTCCTTCATCCATCCTTTCTACGTGTCCAAACCATCTAACCATTCCTTTATCTATCTTTGTGACCACATCTTCTTTTACACCACAGCGTTTTCTTATCTCACTATTCTTAACTTTATCCAACCGAGTCACTCCGGCTATACTTCTCAGACTACTCATCTCCGCAGCATTAATCCTATTTTCATGCTTCTTCTGCCAAACCCAACATTCACTACCATACATAAGTGTAGGAACCAACACACCTCTATGCACCGCCAGACGTGCCTTTTTTGATACTTTCTGGCTATTCATAAAGCTATGCAGTGCCCCATTCATTTGTTTTTCTGCCAACACCCCTCGCTCAATGTCACTGTCATACTTTCCATCTTTAGTAAATTTTGAACCCAAGTACACAAATTCATTAACTTGTTTCACTCTTTCTCCCTCAATCGAAACCCCACAGTTTGTCATGCTTTCTTCTCTTTTAAAAACCATTACTTTTGTTTTGCTCACATTTATTTTCATCCCTTGATTTTCAAGGCATTATGCATAACATTAACCATCGCCTGCAACTCCTCTTCAGATAACGCTAATATGACTTGATCATCGGCGTAAAGAAGGCATTTGACGATCAAATCATTCATTTTTAATCCATACGCACTCTCTTTCAGATCTTTTAAACAATTGTCTATGTATAAGTTAAACAGCCATGGCGAAGCCACACATCCCTGTCTTACACCCTTTTTCGATGTTAAACCAGTCCGTGCAAGCTCCGTTTACCCTGACACAAGAAGTGGAATCGTCGTAAAGTGATTTCAGTGCTCGTATTAAACTACCACTCACCCTATACATAGACAATGTAGACCACAATTCACTCCTCACCACTCTGTCATAGGCCTTTTCCAAGTCTATAAAAGCGCAATAGACCTTCTGACTTCTAGCCAAGAATTTTTCGACTATACCTCGTAAGGAAAAGGTCTGATCCATACATCTCCTTTCTCTTCTAAATCCTGCTTGCACATCCCATATCATCTTCTCAGTTTCATTCGTTATTCTTTTGATCAATATCTTTGCATACAGTTTGCCGACTATGCTGAGTAAACTAATACCTCGGTAGTTCTTACAGTCCTGCTGTGAACCTTTTCCCTTGTAAAGCGGCACGATAACGGCCTTGAAGCAGTAGTCTGGTACGCTACCACTCCTCCAACAAAGGTTAAAAAGGCGGTCCAGTAGACTAGCTACCACGTTTTGTCTAGCCTTCAGCATTTCAACTGTTATCCTGTCGTACCCAGCAGCTTTATCCAATTTCATACTGTTCAACGCTTCCACAATTTCTGTCGTAGTAATTTCACTTTCATTGTAACTTTCACTCATGTCTTCGAATTGGGCCTGTACTTGTGTATCCTGTGTTATTTGCAGTCAATTTTTTTTTGCCAGAATTGAACCGGTATTGGATTGGACTTTTTTAAGTAAAGTTACCTACTATAATACACTGTTTAAATAAAACCAACATACCCAAACTATTTACCAATATTTTTTTGTATATTTTTATTAAAATTAAATTCTCGTTCATTAAAAATACACGTTGGTTCACATGAAAAGCAATTTAATACAAAAATATGTTAATATGTTGGTTTAAGTTGCTTTAACGCATTTAAAAACTACTTTTATTTGTATTAGAACCATAAATATTAAATTTTACACGTTTTTCAATATAGGGGTGCTGTAACTTAATAAAGCTTTCTTTATTGGATTATTGTAGATCCTTTTTTATATATTATGTTTGGCATAACTGCTCTTTCAGTTTCTGTTTCAACCAACCAAGAAGCTTAAATTGCCTTAATTCTTACAGCTGAAACTTTTTATTTAAAACAATTACATATGCCCAAATATTTTAAACTGTATAATTTACAAAGTTGTTAATTTTAATGACTTTTATTCGCAATGTCGGAAAAGAAGAAAGCCTAGTTTTATTGGTTGGCTACATAAGCCAATTAAAGAGCATAAAAGACAACGATTAAAAATGTTAACAAGGCAAGTAATAAGTATAAAAGGTTAAAAGGTGTGACAAAAGAGGTTGTGGCAAAAAAAAGAAGAATGATAAAGATAAATTTGATAGGTTATGTGATGACTTTCGTAACAACAATAAATTCTTCTAAAAGTCCATAAGAACAGCCAGTGGTAAAAATATGACCTCGCAACTGAAAAAAATTAGAAACCAAAATGGTAGTAAGGTAAAGAAAGGAAGGAATACTTTAAAAATTTATTCGAGAAAAGGGATGCAAGCCCAATTCGGGGTCATGAGTGAAAGAGTTTATGGAAGCGTTGAACAGTATTAAATTAAGGAAATGTGCAGGGTATGACAGGATTAAGGTTGAAATGTTGAAAGTTGAACGAGAAGTGGTACTTACCGCATTTTTAACCTTTGCTGGAGGAACGGCAGCTTACCAGAAGACTGGTGCAAGGCAGTTATTGTTCCGATTTATGAAGGAAAAGGTTCGCAGCAGGACTGCAAAAACTACTGGGGTATTAATTTACTCAGCATCATCGACAAAACTTAAAAGGTCTACTGCGCTTTCGTAGACTTGGGTAGACAGGGTAGTGAGAAATGAATTGTTTTCGACATTGTCTATGTAAGGGGTGAGAGTGAGTTTGATAGAGCACTAAAATCACTTTACGAGGATTTCGCTACTTGTATCAGGATAAACGGAGCTTAAGCGGACTGGTTTAACATTGAAAAATAGATGTGTGGCTTCGCTATGGCTGTTTGACTAATTCATAGACAATTGTTTAAAATATTTAAAAGATAGTGCAAATGGATTGAGAATAAATGATTTCATCGTCAAATGCATCCTTTACTCCGATGATCAGGTCATATAAGCATCAACTGAGGAGGAGTTCCAGGCGATGGTAAATATTTTGTGTAATGCCCCAAAAATTAAAGGAATACAGATAATGTAATCAAGACAAAAGTTATGAAAAAAAAGATATTGTGCTGATTGAAGCAGAAAGAATAAAAAAAGTAATGAGTTTGTATACTTGTGTTTACAAAAGACGGAAATATGACTGTGTTATTGATTGAAAGGTGTTGGCAGGAAACAAATAAATGGCGCCTTCTTAACTCTATGAGCAGCCCGAACGTGTAAAAAACGGCATGACTGGCTGTGCATAGAGGATTGCTGATACCTACACTTATGAATGTTGGGTTTGGTAGAAAAAGCATAAAAGTAAGATGAGTAGTTTAAGAAGTATAGCAGTAGTGACTCTCATGGATAAAGTGAAGAATAGTGAGATAAGAGAACGCTGTGGTGTAAAAAAAGATGTGGTAACAAAGATAAATAAAGGAATGCTTAGATGATTTGGACACGTATAGAGAATATTAACGAAAAGTATTTATGGGACGACTGTAAATGGGCAAGTCGGTAGAGGTTGACCTAGGCGAACATATTTTGATCAGATCAAAATTGTTTTAAAGAATGACCCGGTTAAGAGTGCCAGGAACCGACGAGCATGTATAAAAGCGCTGATAAAAGTAGAAGAAGCAAAAGACTTGTGTAAAAACCATAGCAAGTGGAAGGAAGTTGTATCTGCCTACCCCTACGGGAAAAAAGCGTGTTTGTATGTATATATTTGCAATTATACATTTACTATACAATAGTAATAACATTTAATATAAATAATATTCTTGGATTCTAAATTTTTTTAATATTTTATTAAAAATACTATTTTGGTAGAATAAAATAGTATTGAAATATCAATTAGCCGCATGTGTAGTTCATGTTTCATGCTAAATTTTTGTAAGTAAAAATTTATGTTCACCAACATTAAAATTTTCTCGTAAATTATGTTATCCAGGCTTAAAGTATTTTTATTTTTATATTCAGAACACTGCAAACGAATCAATAGATATTGACATGGATGCATGCTCCTAAAACTTTAATCTCTGTTTACATAGTCGGTAACATGGAGGGTGGAGATTTTCTCATATACTTTAGCTTATATTAATTTTGTTTGTTAATGCCAAACCTAAAAGCTATAAAATAAGGGATGATATCAATTCAGTTCATTTTTCAGGACTTATAGTGTGTTACAGCAAAACGATTGCAATGGTTTTTAAAAGAGAAGAGAGCATGACAAACTGTGAAGTTTTGATTAAGGGGGAAAAAGTGAGAAAAGTAAATGAATTTCTGTACTTGGGTTCAAAGTTTACGAGAGATGGAAAGTATGGCAGTGACATTGAGCGAAGGGTATTGGCAGAAAAACAAATGAATGGGGCACTGCTTAGCTTTATGAATAGCTAAAAAGTGTCAAAAAAGGCACGTCAAGCTGTGCATAGGGGTGTGTTGGTTCCTACACTTGTGTATGGTAATGAATGTTGGGTTTGGCAAAAGAAGCATAAAAATAGGATTAATGCTGCGGAGATAGTAGAATTACAAAGGTTATAACACTTATTCAACCTAACAGCCAATTCTCTGAACATGAAAATATCACCGACCAAAACAAAGTGCTTAAAAACATCAAAAATTCCTCGAAGATGCAAACTTGAGCTTGACGGTAAAGTAATCGAGCAGAAAATGAAATTTAATTACCTTGGCATAGAACTTTTTGGCTTTAATGATATTGAAAAAGAGGTGAGGTATTGAACAGTAAAAGCAATTAGAATAGCTGGCTGCCTGGATACAATATGGTGCAATAAGATTATAGGAACTGACACTAAATCAAAGATTTACAAAACCGTCGTGAGGCCGGTGATGACATATACCGCAGAAACCAGACCAGAAACAGCGAAAACCAAGAGACTCCTAGAGACAGCTGAGATAAAGATACTCCGTAGAATCACTAGGAAGTCACTGCGGGATAGAGGAAGAGAGAAGCAAGAATATCAGAACAACCTGTAAGGTCAAGAACATAAATAACTGGGTAGCAAACAGGAAGAAGAAATAGAACGAAGACATAGGTAGAATAAACAACCGCAGACTTGTGAGAATTGCTCGTGACAAGTCCCCATTGGGACGAAGAGACGTTGGGCGCTCCAGGAAACGTAGGAGCGACAGCCTCACGCAAGTGGACGATAATTGAACAGGCAACTCGTCTAAAATCAAGAATAAAGAAAAAAAAAAAGAAGAGATGGGTAGTCTTAAAAATATAGCCAGAGTGAATCGGTTGGATGAAGTGAAAAATAGTGAGATAAGGGAACGCTGTGGTGTAAAAGAAGATGTGCTTACAGAGATAGATAAAGGAATGCTTGGATGGTTTGGACACGTAGAAAGGAATGATAAAGAAAGATTGACGAAATAAATTTATAAGTATGAATGGACGGAAGTCGGTAGAGATCGACCTCGGCGAACATCTATCTCGATCAGATCAAAATTATTTTAAAGAAATGCCAGGTAAAGAGTACCAACAATCGACGAGCATGTATGATAGCACTAATGAAAGTGGAGGAAGCCAAAGATGTGTGTAAGAACAGTAGCAAGTAAAAGAAAGTGATCTTTGCCTACCATTACGGGAAAAAGGCGTGACTATATGTATGTATTTATATATTTGCAATTATACACCTACTATACAATATTAATAACATTTGATATGCATAATATACTTGGATTCTATATATTTTTTTAAAATTGTATTAAAAATACTATCTTGGTAAACTAAAACAGTATTAAAATATCAATGAGCCGCTTGTGTAGTTCATCTTTTATACTAAATTTTTGTAAGAAAAAATTCATCTTTACCAACATTGAAAATTTTCACGTAAATTATGTTATCCGGGCTAAAAGTATTTTTATTTTTATATTCAGAACACTGCAAATGAATCAATAGATATTGACATGGATGCATACTCCTAAAACCTTAATCTCTGTTTACATAGGTGGTAACAAGGAGGGTGGAGAGTTTCTCATATACTTTCTCTGGCTTATATTTATTTTGTATGTTAATGCGAAACCTAAAAGCTATAAAATAAGGGAGGATATCAATTCGGTTTATTTATCAGGACTTATATTGGGTTACAGTTATCGAAATATTGACGTTCAGATGCACAACACCAATTAGCGAGATGTGGTTTTTAAAGTTCAATCGTTACAAAATATGTTGTTCCATTTAAGGTTTTTATATTAGCCACATAAGTTTATCAATAAAAAATTGTTTGTTCCAATCCAATCTAATCAATAAACGTTACAAAAAAAATAAACAATAATAGTATATGTACACAATCTAGGAAAAATTTTATACTAACATGATTTAGGAAGAATAAATTTCATAAACAATAGTAAAATAAAGCAAAAATAAAATATTTAATATTCTTATTTCTAACTTAACCATTTTTTAAAGTTTTTTAAACCACGATATTTCATGTCGTTTTTAATCTTTACTTAACCACGTTTGCTTCATATTTTGTTAATGTCTATCGTTTGTTAATTTAGTCCAAAATAAATTTTTGATCCAAAAGTAATATTATTTTATTTTGTAACGAAAAGTAATAATGCGTTGTAGGATCATAATAATGTTAAATAGTAGCAATGATTATGCCAAACTGTTAAAATGTTTTTATCGCCAGTATATTTGAAAGAAGGTAATAATTTTCTGTTTAATCGTTTATGTTTTTTTGTTTTTATAAAATTTATTAAGGCAGTTTTTAAATTGGTGCTACGTAGATAATGTATCATCACAAAGTAAAAGCACGTTGGTTGTTTTCGAAAAACATATTTGTTTTCGTTTTATTTACTGCCACAATATATCAGAGGTATGACATTAAAAGCTTGCTTTTTATTAAAAACACCTAAGCTCAAAACTCAAAACACAGTTGAAATTATCACACTAGAAATGAAGGATAATTTTTCGTGAAGTTTAGATCGTTGATCAAGCAAATTGCCTTTTTGTTTGGATAGATTCCAAATATGGGAAAGATATCTGGAAGCTTAATCATATTATAACATTTAACAAATAACTTCTATTTTTTGCCATTATAGGTTTTAAATCCTTAATAAACGATCGGTGTTGTGAACCACATTCCCTTATTCTTTTGTTTCTTTTTTTTTTCTTTGTTTGGTATGGCCTGGAATATTTCAATAAACTATCATTATTTGAAAACACAAACCCTTATCATTTTGTTTTTTCTTTTTCATTGCCAACTTTATTTTTGGTTATATCTATTTTTACTCTTTCTTTACTGTCTTGTTTTTATTATTCTCTTTGTAGAGTGAATGGCTTGAAATTCGTATTGTAGGTGAGGTTCGTATTAAGCTCCGAATGATGAGATAAAAATAGTTTTGGTGATGTTTAATTTTCTGCTACTAAATGCTTTTTTAAGTTACTAGGTGTATTTTTAATTTTCCAATGGAAAGTTATAGTAATGGGTATGATTTTGCGAATCCCGAATTATGACATATCTGCACATTTCAAGGTCCCCCGAGTCGAATACAATAGATTTTAAGTGGACGTATGTGTGTGTATGTACGTATGCGCGAATGTTCGTATGTTCGTACATGCGTTCATAATTATTTTTCGTCTCGATTATCTCGAGAACAAAAAATGATATTGACGTGAGACCAATTGCATTCGACGCATAATTACGCTTCTTAAAAGTGATTAGATTTTCAGCAAAATCGGTCACGCTGTTTTTTATGGACAATCAAAAACTGAAAAAATGGTAAACTACCTGAATTTTGCAGTTTATAAATTATACAATTTTTAATATAGAATCTTAAGATCTTTTGAATAATATAATTATTGCACTGATATTTAAGTTTGTTTGTATGTCGTCTAAGTAGTAAAGCTACTTTCTTTCCAGGATATAGAAAGAAGTTTTGGTCACCTCACTAAACCATAGGAGTTTTCATTATCTCTATAGGTTGTAGCTGGTTCACAGTAGTGGAGTTTTTTTTATTCCTTGCACTTTAATTGTAAGTCTTTATATTTAGCATTAGAGTTTCAATAATACAGTTAGTTATTCGATAATATTTTAATATTACAAACAAAAAAACGTAACAACAAAAATATAAGCGGTGGACTTATCTCGTGTATTTTTATTCGAGTCTAACTACTTCTTTTAGTCCAAAAATAGCACTTTTATATATCCTAGAGAGAATATTATTCAACTGATAAAATTACAAGAATACGAGATGTAATTTTTTACAAGGATGTGTTTTATTTCTAGACTATTATTATTTTCAACAACTTCTGCATCCTGTAAAAAATAGCACTTACCAGAGTCGATGTTTGTTTTGACCGACGGTTGTCCCTTTGATGTAAACAATGTTTTCGTACCAAGAAAACAAATTAAAATAATTGTTTGCAAATGAGTTTTGCAAGTTTTGCATTACAATTATTTTTATTTATATCTTTTATTAAATGTACTTTAAAATTACGATAATTATATACACCTTATATGTTGTTGTAACATTTTTTACCACTATATTTTATGTACTTTTCAAAATATCCCTTTAATAAGAGACTTACGACAAGCCCATGTGCAAGACTCACCGGATATTGACGTATGTGCATCTATCACAAAAACTTAATCTCTGCACATATGAAGCGAATAAAAGTTCCCATTGAGTTGGAACATATTTCATCTTGTGCAAGATACAACTCTGAATCGAATTTCCTAGGTACACGTCTGGCCAGAGGCATTGCTTATCAGAAAGTTTCAGAAGTTGACACAATAAGGCCCTACAGATGAGTATTTGGCAAGCGGTATTGTTAAATGTTGGAAGGTAAGCTTTGAATCGATTGCAATTAACCACAATACCGCGAAAAGTCGAGAACCATTTTCGTTGGCTTTTGTGTCTCGTGAAGAATGTGAAGTGTGGCTTAGTTCGACATTGTAAATCAGTAAAGTTGGAAAACATTTTTAAATAGCATTCTTAATGACGTCTCAAGAGAATTACTTTTTTGTTAAATGCACGATGAATTTTAAAAAAGTTTTCTGTATTTTAAACTTTTTGTCTTTTTTGCATTTTCAACCTAAAATCGAGCTTAATTTAGTTTTGTTTTAATATAAAAATATACATACATTGCATCATAGTTCAGTAAAGGTCTTGTATTTCGTTGTATTATAATAAATACGAAAAAATTATAAAAGCAAAATTGTTATGCATCCTAGGATGCATAATCCAAAATTATTTATAAATGTACCGGGTGTCTGATTAAGACGCTATATCTCAGAAACTATTTAGTTTAAAAAAAAACAATTCTTTAATCAACGTCACTAGCGATCGTTTAAACCACGGGAATAAAACGACGATATAATATTTTATTAGACATTAAATTCCCTTTAAAATAATATTAAGTTTGTTAAAATCCATAGAGCGGAACAGAAGATGTAACTGTTTTATTAAGTCAGCTATCGCACTCACCCCTACCAGTTATTTTACAAGATAGAGATAAACTTACATAAAATGATCTGAATTAAATTTTTGGTACCATTACTGTGCATTTATCATAAAAAAATGATGTTCTTGTGAATTACGCTCACTAGCGGTCAGTTTCTCGTATGCGAATTTGTAATAAAGATTTTTTCCCTAACTTGTACAATACATAGTTTCTAAGAAAATACCTCTCTTAATCAGACACCCGGTATAGAAAATGCAACTACAAATCTAATCAAACGTTCTCTTTCTTAGATAACATCGACTATTTATTATTTTATATTTAAACTAGTGTCGCTTTGGTCTATTAAGTTTCATTGAGTAGGTTGAACTGTTCTGTATGTCCTACTCGATCAAAAATGGATATCGAATGTTTTATTTTTGCATTTTTGAAGAAGTAAATTAAGTCCAAACAGTACTTCTTTAGTTCCATCTGATATTAAAGTGTTCATCTCCTACATTCCTACATTGGTTGTTTTTAAAAAAATCATTTGGGAAAATAATAACTTTATAACATCGTTGTATTTAATGTTATCATGATACATGATTCATGTTTCATGTTATAATAGTAAGCTACCAATCAAAACATATATTTACCATTATTATCTTTTTTTCTTAATTTAATGATCCAAATAGCAGGTATTTTCTTCTGTTTAAAAAATCGATTTTTGCAAACAACTAATAAAAAAAAAGTAATAGTTCATTGAAAATTTATACTAGTCGTGGAATAAAAACAAAGAAAATGGTTATTTAAAAACATCTTTGGGAAATCGTGTATATACATACTCGTTACATAGTTTTTATTATTTTTGTTAATGTGTATTTATTAGACAATGAACGTTGAAAATAACAAACATGTACAGTTCAATTTTTTACAAAAAAGAAGTTGTTGAAATTTAAAATGTAGAAAAACATGTTGTATACAATACATAACAAATTAAATTTGTTACCGATAAATTGCATTGTTTTGAAAAATAGGAGGTAGTATTTTTTTGTGCTAAAAAATAATTAAAAATAATGATTAAGTTAGTTGTAATGGCACCTACTTTCTAAGTTTTTTAAGTTGCAATGGAGAAGACTAGGCTATGACTCTAGACAGTTACATACTGCTCATGAGGTTGCTGAGCTTTGCAAAAAAACATTAGCTTAACAAAATAAATTCCAAAAAAAAATTTTTAAAAATATCGGTTAAAATTATGTATGTAATAAATAGAGACAATTTAAATAAAACAATAACTATAAAAATTTTGTATTTATTTTAGTTTCGTTGTACAATTTTATTTTAAAATTAGCTAATAAAAATATAAAGCAAACAAAATTTTAAATAAAGATTAAGTTGTAGCGAAACTAGCTTGTCGGAAGTGTCATAAACATAATAGCGACTTTGTTTTTCGCTTTTGTCCAAGCGCATACTGGCAATGCCACCATTTTTTGAAATAAAAGTCAAGGAAATTACATAAATGGAACTAAATCCAAAACAAAACAGAGTAATAAATTTATAAAATTAACGATTTACTCATAAACTCAATTTAATCGTACTCGTTAGTTACAGTAATGCCAAAATCGATTAAAATATTAAACTTTTGAATCGTAATTAATACATTTTTGTCAATTAAAAATATAGTGCTTCATAAAGAAATCATACCGATTAAAATACATATTGATTCACATAGCCAAACCAACATTAAATTTTATTTATTTATAATTTAATTAATAATATTAACAAATAACTATAAATTTGAAAATATTATACTTAACTTTTTTTTTTGTATATTTTTGTATTTACCTTTGAAAATCTTAAACTGCAGAAAGTGCAGCGGCTAGATTGTCTGGGAATCACAGGGGCAACATTCACGTGCCCTACTGCAGCCGTAGACGTAATGCTGAACCTTCCACCATTACACTTATGTGTGATAAAAGAAGCAGCAATCAGTGCCTTCAGACTGAGCCAGACAATAAATTGTAAAGCAGGAAATCGGATTGGACATTTAAAGATTTTGGAAAATATTTCCCTAGAATCCATCTCTAAGCCGACAGATATTATGCCAGTTAGGTACGACTTCAAAATGCAGTTTGAAGTGGTCATAAACAACCACCAAGTTTGCAAAGAGAGCGGACCTCAACTAGAAAGGGGTGCTTTAGTGTGGTACACTGATGGATCCAAGATGGATGAAAGGGTTGGGGTGGGCTCTTAAAATCCCTTGGTAACACCCCAACCATCTTTCAAGCAGAATTACATGCCATGGAGATATGTGCCCAGGAGTGCATCGAAAGGAACACCCGAAGGGCAGATATCTATATTTTATCAGATAGCCAAGCAGCACTAAAAGCTCTGAAGTCATACACTTGTAAATCTAAGCTGACTTGGGACTGTAAACAATCCCTGAGACAACTGGCAGCAAACAATTAGGTTACTTTGATGTGGATTCCAGGTCATAAGGGTATCTGCAACGAAGACTGCCTTGCCAAGGAAGAGGCAAATAAACAATTTTTTGGCCCAGAACCCTTCTGTGGACTCTCCAAAGTCCACTTGAAAGAAGAGGTTCGACGCTGGGAAACATATGAAATGAAATCTGACTGGCAGGACAAAGACAAGCGAAAAGGCTAGTAAGCCTTTCGCCAAGGAAAGCTAAACAGCTTTTTGAGTTGGACAAGAAAGACTTAAAACTGGTAACGGGACTTATCACTGGACACTGTTTTCTGAGGTATCACCTTAAAAAGATAGGCAAGGGGCCTTCTTAATGCCCTTCGATGTCAGGAACTTAGCTCCCAGGAAACTGAGAAACTTTGTACGAAGTCTCGGAATTCCGGGCCTTGAATAGATTAAGGGTTATGCACAAAAGATCTAATAAGTCTAATAAGTCGAAGTTCTTGAGAGGCAGCATAGCCTTCACGACCCCCCCCCCCTACAATCTTTAATCTACAATCTATAAAAAACTTGTTTACTGTATAATTTTACTGGTAATTGGAGAAATAATTTTCGGATTTACACTACCAATATGGGTAACAATTAGTCGTCGACCCTTATCTGTTGGTGCCGCGAGACGAGTTAAACATCCTTGCAGAAATGCTTTACGAGCCGTTTTTATGTTTTTGTCTTTCCCAATTCTTCCTATAGAATGCTGTTCATTAACTCACATTTTGTCTAAATAAAAAATGTTCTTGTTTCCTGCCCTTTTTTTTTCTTAGGTAGTCTCGTCTCCAACATTCAATATTTTCGGAATCGATAAGCATTGACTGTCTGCAAAAATTTTCGTATTTGAAGTTTAATTCATGTAAAACATTTTAAAATTTAGTTCTACTTATTGTGGTCATATCAGGATTATAGGTAATAACTTTATCTAAATTTGGTATTTGCTTGTTAAAAAAATGAATGGACTATCCTACGAGCCGTGTTTTTAAAAAATCATCCAGTTTCACTTTTGATAATTTTGGTCTCCCTGGTTCAGGTTTGGGTGAGGTTATACCAGCCAATTTTTCTTCTTTTAAAATTTTATATATAGTTAATTGTCCATATCCCATTGCTTTAGACGACAATTTAACTATACTTTAAACAGTATTAGAAGGATTTTGTTGCTTAAAATAATTGTAGACATACAGTATAACACACTTTTTGTTAAGTAATAAATGGTCTTTTTTTTATTTAAAGAAACCGCATCAACCGCGAAGGTTATTAGCGGGTATGGTACAATAAATGTCATATATGTTGTAAAATCATAATGGATTTCAGAAACTTTAGTAACGAGTAAATATTAATCAGGTTCAAGGCATCACTAAGTTCTTCGGGCAGTCCTGATGTTAACTTTTTCTCTCTATAGTCGGGACACTCCGATATTAAATGTTTCACACTCAGTTCTTCATAGCAGGAGACACATTTTTTGGGATTTTCTTTCTTCAGTAGATGCTGATGTGTGTACCTAGTGTGGCCAATCCTGAGACGGGTTAGGATTGTCTGTTGCTTACGAGAGATTGATTCGTAATTCTGGTGGCTTAAGTTAGGATTGATTGCTTTGAGTTTGTTATTCTCAAGAACTTGCCACCTTTCCCTCCATGTATTTACTATAAGTTGACGAATACTGTGATTTAAATCTTCGTGTGGCACACGGCGAATCAATTGACTGAGAGGATTTGAGCTGGTCTCTCTGGCTAGTGTGTCAGCGGTTTCATTACCAACTATCCCTACATTTCAACAATTTCAACACTTTTGCCTATTTCAGATAGTTTTCCTAGTTCTGATTTGATTCTGAGAAGAAGGGCATTACGAGGGTAAAGCTGTTGAAGACCTTGCACAGCACTTAGTGAGTCGGTAAAGATGACAACGTCTTGTTCATATTCATGGCAGCGAGCAAGAGCTTTGGCAATGGCGTACAGTTCTCCCGTGTAAACACTTGCTTCTGGTGGTAGTCGATAACTGTAATTAGCCTCGTCTGTAATTACGGCAGCTCCTACACTTTCACTAGTTTTCGATGCATTCCACGTATTTGGAGACCACTTCGGAAAAAGCTCCTCTTATGAGTGCTGCTGGAGTATCACTTTTGGGATAATGAGTAAGATGCATATCACATTTGGAAAGGGCTGTTGTCCATGGAGGAGGTATCTTTATATTTAGAGGAAGAATGTTTTGATTATGTATAGGGTTGTTTGGTTATTTTTTTACTGGCCTATAATCACAAGTTAATAACATACTTCATAAAATCACCATCAACTATCGCAAAAATCACAATCTCTTCACTCGCCTATAATCGACTGGACAAAACTATTCTAATAATAACGAAAGAACCCAAACAAATAATGTAATTTCTGGAAGTACGCCCAGGACCAGCTGAATACTCGGTATACAGGTAAATACATTTTATGATAATTTACTCTACGTTATTCTTGAAATATACTATAGGGCCAATATTGTTTACAAATTTTTTACATGTTTAATAAAATAATATATATATATATATATATATATATATATATATATATATATATATATATATATATATATATATATATATATATATATATATATAAATGACAAACTAAAAGGTAAACATAACAACATTATTGGTAATAAACAGAGTAAACAAACAAAAACTATTATGGGTCAAGTTTCTAATTTTTATTTAATAGATACTAAGACGGCCAGCTTAAAACAAAAGACATAAAATGATAGCATTGTGTGTACGGTAATAAATCTATTTTGAATTACATATTTATTGTGACTTATCTCTGTTGTGTTTATTTGTTGGTATTTCTTGTAGTTTTTATGCCATTAATATTTAAGCTCATACCAACGATGCTACCACCACTTTTGTAAATAATAGCAGAGAACATTACATAAATAGAACAGATTCATTCCAAAGCAAGTAATAAATTACTTAAATTAACGATTTAAACATAAACCCGATTTAATCACAGTGCATTAACTGCAACATTGCCAGAATGGGCCAACTATTTCATTAAACTTTTGACCCCCAGATTAATGGGTACTAAATCGCAAAATTAGACCTTTAGCAGGTCTTCAGGTATATTGATGGGTGATTTCAAATTTTATTTTATTGGCAATTTTCATTCGTATATGTATCTAAATCAACGATTTTTTTATGTCTTTGTTATTTTCTGTGGGCAGTTAAAAACGTTAAATTACTGAGTTTAGTGACTATCTTAAATTTAGTACGAAGCAATCTTCTTGCTTTATTGGGTTTCCATATACCTTTCCCCTTTTTCAACAAATCAAAAGTACGGACGCCATCTCACGTATAATTTATAAAGGTTATTTGTAAGTAATCATAATACAGCATATGTTTGCATTCAATCTTCGTCATCTGCCTATCCACACTATTGGATGTTGGCGATCACATTTCTGTGCGCTTTACGGTCTGTTGCTGTGTGTACCAGGTCTTTTATTCTATTCTTAAACCTGTTCATTTCCTTAGATTTCAGGACATTTGCTTTATTCCCACTCCTCTTCTGCCTTTAATCGTGCCTTCAACTATCAGTTGTAGCAGTTGGTATTTAGGATTTCTCATTAGGTGCCCAAAATAACTAGTTTTCCTTCTCTTTATGTTTATTAATATTTCTCTTCCCCATTCGTCTCAAGATTTCCTCATTCTTTACTCGGTCGGCCCATGGTACTCTCAGCATTCTTCTGTAAGTCCACATTTCAAAACTTTTAATCATTTTTATGGAGGTTGGTTTTAGGTTAGTAAGTATTTTTTTAAATTTGAAGAAATAATTGCAGGCCGTTTCTATTCTAGATCTAATTTCCTTATCGTTATCCCATTCTTCGTACAGCTAACTACCCAAATACTTGTAACGTGAGATACGTTCTAGTATGGTATTGTTTATTGTGATTTGAGAATTGGAATAAGGTACTGTCTGCCTGCTAACTATTATGAACTTTGTCTTGTTGCTATTTATTTTGAGTCCATTTTTATTACTGATGCTGTTCGGTTGATTGCATTCACTAATGTTTTTATTTCCTTTTTTAGTGCTGTTCTGTGTCTGCGAGTTATTGTAACAAAAATAAATACTAATATGTTGTTAATAAAACTACAAAGTAGTTTTTAATTAGAGGATTCACAAACTAAACCAAAAATAATCTAAAGTACATCTGTTCTGTAAGAAAGCTTACAATAATTCAGCAAATACATTTTTAAAAAAACTTACACTAAATAAACAAAACTCAACAGTTATATTTCCAACTTAACTACACAGGTATTCAATTAAAATTATATTTGTTACCAACGAAAGATTCTCTTCTGACCCACAAACTCGGATTTTTATACTATTAAACAAAGTCGCTAATCGCATATACGTTCATCAGACTAGTATACACCATACTAATAAATACAACTTGGTGCATTTTAAAAATATGTCATTTGTATTTTCCTGATGCTTAAGCTTTACATGTAGATACAAATGGTAGTGTTTCAATTTTCTTTGGAAGAATCCAACTCTAACCACCCAGATATTTCATGAAATGCGGTGGTTTATATGCAAAGTGACATAATTTTTATGGCTAAATGTAAATACACTTCTTTTGCATTGGATTTTTCGTAACAGATTCCACTTAAAATGTGTTTTATATTTGTTCGCTCTCTATGAAGCATCAACTATGATGTGTTATCTCCAGATAACCAGTTTATACATTTTTTTGATCATCCATGATACATTGTTAAATTATTAGACATTTTATTATAATCATACTTTAAAAAGTGGGGCATTAATCTACAGATTAATATCCCACCCTTTTTAAAAAATAACCAAAGTACTTTACAGTCCTCCATATTTGTTTAGGTCTCGCAGCATCCTCAAAGGCAGTTTTAATTCGTAAATGATAATCGTTAAAATGTAGCTTTTTATTTATCAATCTACTTAATTTAAAAAACAATTTACTGAATCAAGTTTGTGTAGTCGTCAAAAAAGGGAGCTAAAAGCATTTACTTACTGCTACTCATGATTGGTTTTTTAACATAAAATTTTACCTCGCTGACGAAAGTAAAACTTAAAACATTTTTATCCTTTGTTTCAATTAAATATTGATTTTTATTATCAATTAGATTTAATCATTAGGAAACCTGTTGGCTGCTCTAATTTAATGGCAAATATAAATCGCGAAGTTAGAAGCAATTGTCCTAAAACAGTACGGTCATTCAAGAATATCCAGATCACTTGCATTATCGAGCCAAATTCAACAAAGAACTACAGAGTCGGTCTTTTACTTTTGCTTACCCAATCAAGTAAAACCTTAAACATATTTTTTTTGTTGGTTACCCTGTTATATGTTTTTTCTTATATTTTGGTGAATAGTTTGCTTTAAACATACAGTAACATTTTTATGTATTTTGTTTTAAATATAATTTTTAAACAATATCATTTGACATTCGTATTTTTATAATTATCAACTACCAGTAGTTTTTAGCTATGAAAGTTTGAATAGGTAATTATGTTATTAGTTTTATAAGTATACAGTAAATAGTCAAATAGCAATGTTAATGGTGACAACAGGAACTATACCAGAGTATCTGGTGTATCTCATACAACAATTATATGATAACAATTCTGCACGGATTAGGGTTGATAAATTCTTGTCTGATGAAGGTGCCACATGCAAGGGTGTGAGACAGGGCTTTGATCTCTCACCGCTTTTTTTTAATATCTATAGTGAATTTATTAAGAGAGAGGTTTTAGAGGACTGGCATGGTGGAGTAAATATTGCCTCCCAGAGAAAAATTCTGGAACTCCTGATGAGACTTGAAGATGTCAGTGCTCTTTACGGCCTAAACATACATTATAATAAAACCAAAATATGACCATTGATACATAACATAACAACTACCCTGAAACTCGGACTATTGGACACTGTGAAGTTGTCAACAGTTTTGTCTTGGAGCCCTTGTAGAAAATACCGGGAGATGTGATGGCGAAATAAGACGGCGTATTCAGCTTGCCAGATCAGCAATGACATAGGTAAATAAAGTATGGAGGGATCGGAATATCACAAAGCAAAGTAAAATCAATCTAGTGAATACCGTGGTCTTTTTGGTCTTTCTATATGCTTCAGAATCTTGAACTGTCAAAGAAATAGATCGTCGTCGGATTGATGCATTTGAGATGTAGGCGTAGCGACGAATGTTCAGAGTGTCCTGGACCGCACATAAAAAAAATGCTTCGGTTTTACAAGAAATTCGTCCGTCAAAAGTTTGTCCAGTATCGTGTACTCTCTAATTTTACATTTTTCGGACACATCAGTCGGAGTAAGCATATGGAAAGGCTTATTGTACAGGAAAAACCTGAAGGAAACAGAAGGCGTGGCCGATCACCAATTCGATGGGTGGATGTTACCAAAAACTTATTAAATGCTACTCTCCCACAAGCTGTTCACATGTCATCTAATCGATATAAATGGCGAGATGCGGTCAAAAAAGCCATCCAAAACATTGAACCTCGTTAATATGGGTCACAACACATTTGTAAAGATGTTATGATTAGGAAGAAGAAGTTTGAATACGTAATTATGTTAATAATTTTATAAGCTCACAGTAAATAGTCAAAAAGCATTGTTAAAGGTGACAACAGGAACTATATTTTGTATGCATAAAGCTCCAGAAAAGGCAGTAAGAAAATTGGTGATAAATTTTGTATGAATAAAACTATTTATTTTTAACATGTTTTTTTTTGTGCTACGGATTAAATGTAAATAAATATTCTTATTGTTTGTTTTTTAATTTTAAATTTATTGCACACTAAAGTTTGAAGCCAATCCTGAAGCAATGAAAGGTTACGAGCGCCTATTCTCAGTTCGGTACATTTGCTATATCGTTGCCTTGCTATTACAACTGATTGCTAAACGCTGATTGGATTCTGAATCAGATCCCACCGACCGTTTTTTATAACACTACCAAGTTTCATATTGTTGATTAACAGCAGCTCTTTAGTTGTATTTAGGTTAACCAAATTATTAAATCTATGGATCGAACTGGGGTTTTTGTGTGGACCTTAAGGTTAGGTGTCTGTGGACACTAATTTTAATAAAAATTTATTTAAATTTTATATTATTTATTTAAAAAAATGGTTTTTTATTTAACTAAAATATTAATTTTATTATATTGCAAATCAACTATTAAAAACCAATTAAAAATTGAGATCTCATTTGGAGTATAAAATTTATTTATTGCCTGTCAGCTTCTTATATTTGGAGTTTTGTACTCTGTTCATCACTCATTCTATTGGACTCCTTCCAATAAAAAGAAATGTGGAACACTCATTTATCATATCGCAAACATAAATTAAAAATGTTTAAAATGTGGAACTTTTGAATCTTTGATAAGGTATTTATTACCTCTCTTCTGACTTTAAACTGTATAAAAACCTTATTAACAAATTCTTAGTTACTTTATCTTCAGACTTGGCTCTTTGTATGTTGGAAATTATATACTTTCCCGCTATTTATTAACCCAGCAATTTATTTTAGCTGCTTTAAGAGTTATAATGGTAGTGTGATTGATTAACAAAAATGTAAAATTACACTTATCTAGAGTAATAATAAAATACTTTTAGTGCGTTAAGGTAAACATACTTATTTACTTATTTCTTGTATAATAGCGTACTTCTTAACCCTAGAACGGTCGTGTTATCTCGTGTTATCTATGAGGTCAGGCGTAAATTTTTTTTAACATTAAAAAACCGAGGTTTTCTAGACTTTTGTACAGCTTAGAAGTAAGTTTAGATGCAAATATGCAGTATGGTAGTTCAAACCAAATATATTCTTTACAAAAGAATATATAAAACAATTTTACTTATAAGTTAAAAAAAAATCAGAAAATTATAATTAAATTAAACTAAAAAACAAAGTAGGTAAAATTAATGGACTAATGGATTAGAACACGTAGCACAACTATGTTGGGTGAATCTATTATTTTTCAGTGGGAAATAACTCAGGCGGCAGTTCTATCATTATATCACAAGTTGAAAGTATGTAAATGCTGCCTCCTCAGAACTCCTGCCATGTACAAGACTCCAATTTTTTTATTTCATTATAATCTTTTGGAAGGCAGTCCCTTTCACGATATCTTCAATGACGTTGTCCGAGAAGAATAGTTTCCAGCAACCCATAATTGTGGTGACATTTTTAGCAATTGGCCCAATATTTGCTTTTGCATTACTTGTTTTTATTCCATGAGGCATGTGTTTTAGCCAAACCGTTTTTTTTTCTCCAAACATTCTTGGTAATTCAGAAGACATATCGGTAACGTTCAGAATTTTTAAATCATTGTCAAATTCATCCAACTGTTCACTATCAGTATTTTCTTCTAAGTGATCTGAAGGAGCTTCATCGATGTCACTATCTGAATCTATTTTTTCATCGCCACTTGAAATTTTGTCATACCTCTTGAGAAGCTGCTGTTCTTTTTTCGAATCCATATTCTATAATGGAATCGAGATGTATAATAGCAAAAAAGCAACAAAATAACAAAACTTACTTTATAATTTCGGTATCGTATTTGGTGGCGTCGTTAGATTTTTCCTAACACTACACATAGTGTAAGTGGTTGTGTGTTAGATTTTATGTAACAATGAACAACGAACTACTAAGCACCGCTTTGCACAGTCGTGGACAACCGTTAGTCCAAGGAACTTCAGCGGCAGAGCCATATTGCAAAATTTGTGTGAGAAATATTGAAGAAAATTAATAAATGTTAGATTTTTTTCAACAGCGCGACCGTTCCCGGGTTAAATTGTTGTACATACATACATACATATAGTCATGCCCCTTTCCAGTAGGTGTAGGTACTTTCATCAGTGCTCTCATGCATGCTCGTTGGTTGTTGGTACTCTTGACCTGGCCTTTCTTCAAAACAATGTTGATCTGATCGAGATATGTTCGCCGAAGTCGACCTTTACCGACCTGTTCATTCACACTCGCCTTATAAATTTGTTTCGTCAATCTTCCTTTATCCATCTTCTCTACGTGTCCAAACCATCTAAGCATTCCTTTATCTATCTTTGTAACCACATCTTCTTTTACACTACATCGTTTCCTTATCTCACTATTCTTCACTTTATCCATCAAAGTCACTCCAGCTATACTTCTCAGACTACTCATCTCCACAACATTAATCCTATTTTCATGCTTTTTCTGCCAAACCTAACATTCACTACCATACATAAGTGTAGGAACCAACACTCCTTTATGCATAGCCAGACGTGCCTTTTTTGACACTTTCTGGGTGTTCATAAAGCTATGCAGTACCCCATTCATTTGTTTTCCTGCCAACACCCTTCGCTTAATGTCCCTTTCATACTTTCCATCTCATTTTGAACCCAGGTATACAAAATCATTTACTTGTTTCACTCTTACTCCCTTAATCAGAACTTCACAGTTTGTCCTGCTTTCTTCTCTTTTAAAAACCATTACTTTTGTTTTGCATATATTTATTTTCATTCCTTTAATTTTAAAAAATTTTAAAATTAATCATCGCCTGCAACTCCTCTTCAGATGACGCTAATATGACTTGATCATCGGCGTAAAAAACATTTCATGATCAAATCATTCATTTTTAATCCCTACGTACTCTCTTATAAATCTTCTAAACAATCGTCTATGTGAAACAGCCATGGCAAAGCCACACATCCCGGTCACCTTTTTTAAAGTTAATCCAGTCCGTGTAAGCTCCGTTTATCCTGACACAAGCAGTTCTTGTAACACTTCTTTAATTTTATTTTTTAACTGCTGTGGCCATAGGGTAATTAATGTTGTTAGTTTAGGTTAATTAAGAGAACTATTAATAAAAACGTTTCTTTAATTTCAATGAATAAATAGTTTAAATATATTTTTCCTAATAACCATAATTACTTTTAACAACTGTAATATCACGCGCATAATTGTAAATTAGAAAGTATAAACACAAGAGGCTTAAAATTATATTGTAAATTGTTCGATGTAGGAATTAAAATATCTTACCTTCTTAAGCCAAACATTTTAGCATCTTGTAAAACTTTATCAAAAAGAGATCAAATTTTAAATTCGCAACTTTTTTCCAAGTATTTTTAATTGAAACTTTTTAGTCTTTTTTTTACAACCTTGCTGAAGTTTTTTGCTCTGACAAGTTCTACTTCCTTTATTTTTTTTTTTTGAAAATTACCTTTATCGAGTCTTGAAAGTTAAATAAAAAACGGCTAACCAATTCTTGTGGTATCGATTATTCGATGAAAGAGTATAAAACAAACCATTTTTTTTACCTTTCATTTCGTTAAATTCGATTAAAAAACGAATTAAACGACTCATTTTAACAATGCATTTCTTTTACCGTTCACTTTAACATTAAGCATTTTCAGTGGCGCATTCGCTGTTTTGTTTCTCTCGGCAGGTAAGTGTTTTTGTTGATAAATTTAAACAAAATGCAGTTACTAATCTTTCTTTTAAGTTTTGTTAGTTTATAATTATTTTTTTATTAATAGAATAAAATTAATTCCATTAAGTTTAAAATTAAAATTAGTATAGTATTAGTATTAGTATAGTGGAAAATTTTGGGTTCAAAATAATAAGATTTAACCCAATTGACTTTACAGAGTGTTTTATTTAATAATGTAAAAATGATTTTTTGCCATTACTTTTAAATTGTTTGACTAAATATTAATGTTTTTATGTATGTACGTAAATGATTCAGGTAAAATCTTAAACACGACTTAAAAAACTAAATCATTTAAATACGAAATCTTACTAAAATTATTTTTATTATTAATATTAATATACCAGTTTATGTAACACAAGCAAGTTCTGGAGATACCTTTCTTCAAAGTAAGTTTTCATCCTCTGACCACAAATCATCAACTCGTAACTTCAAAATTAATTCTTGGCAATTAACCTGGTCTGAAATGACAAAAGAACTCAAAGAAACTAAAGGACTGGTCAATGAGAAGTTATGACTACCCACGAGGCATTTTTACCAAGGTGTTCTCTTCGTCTCCTAGATTCCATTCAGAAAAGGACCATTCGGCTGATAAACAGTTTAACTCTCACATATTTCCTTTGCCCACTGATCAGTCTCACCCATTTACTCTTTAGATTGACACTACAAGGACCAATCTCCATCAAGAATCTTCTTTTACTGTGCCGCTACAAAATGGAACAAGCTTCCAAAATCAGTTTCTTTAGCGAAAAATGAGTTGCAACTTTTCAAAAAGCTGGTCCACAATCATCTCCTTTCTATAAACCCTCCACCTTCCGCGGCCCACACGATAGGTCTACTCTTTGTGCGACTATTTTCAGTAAAAAAAAAGAAGAAGAGAACAAGTCATTATCAACCGACTCCGATTAGGACATAGGGACTCTCCTAACTCATCAACATATGTTACAAAAGGATCCTACTTTCATCTGAAAGTGCTAAATTTCCTTAAATACAATTGATTTTAAGATGGCGTCAACTGTGTAGGACGTGTTTAAGTCGCTCTCTGAGATCACTTGCATATTCTTGTATTATTCGCCCAGTGCAAGGTAACTTAGTGTTTAACATATAATGCCAGTAGATACTCGTGGAAATATGTCTACTATGGATAAAAATCAAAACAAACACCTCACGTTAAGGATCGAAAAACTGGAAGCATTGCTACACCAAGGTTT
The DNA here is from genome assembly GCA_950111635.1 of Agelastica alni. Lineage (NCBI taxonomy): Eukaryota > Metazoa > Arthropoda > Insecta > Coleoptera > Chrysomelidae > Agelastica > Agelastica alni. Next base: position 84,181,092 of record OX467709.1, read on the forward strand.
AATGGATATTAAAAGTCAAATGTCGTCGAAGGAAGCCGATCAAGGTAATTTAGTTGATTTAATAAATGTTTTTGAAAACAAATTTCATGATTCAATTAATGATATTAAGTTAGAATTGGATAATATCAATCAAAAAATGATTAACCAACAAAAAGATGTGGAAACACTAAAGCGAGACCAACGGTCAAAATTCCTTGTCATAAATGGTATTGACGAGAAAGAGAAGGAAGATTTACAGGATGTCGTTGTTAAATTAATTAACCAAAAACATAAACTATCTATTTCAAATATTAATATCGATCACTGCTATCGGATGGGGAAAAAACGTCAAGATAAGAAGCCCAGGCCACTGGCAGTTAAATTTGTAAATAAATGGATGAAGCAGAAAGTGTTTGTCATTAAGAAAAATCTAAAGGGAAGTGGTATTGTAATCAGTGAAATGCTATCCTATGAAAATCGAAACTTATTTTTAAAAGTGCGTGAATCTGTGGGTGCTAAAAACTGCTGGACATATGAAGGTAACATTTATGCATTTCTGAACAACAAGAGGAAACTTATAAAATCGTTAATTGACTTGAGTTAATAAGATTGTCATTATTGTTGATTTGGTTGTTATACTGTATACGTGTGTGATTTAATATACTAAACAATATATTTCTTCAGATATTATCTACTATCGGGAGAAATTCTCTTTTTTCTTATAATTAATTTATTGTGATCAACACAGGGCACGATTTTTGACAGCGTATTACATTTTTATTTTATTGTCTCTTAGTATTACACTCATACTACATAGTGTTATTAATATAGAAAAGAATATACATTATTATTTATCAGTAATTTATATCTGCTTATTCTTCTTTAGCTTTTAATTTTATTTTTTAAGGGAGTTAGGCCTATCTAATTAAGACTTTTATCGTCTACTCATTTAAGTTTAAATTAAATTTTGGTTTAGTCAAACTGATAGTTTATAGTTTTTATTGTATAATGTTATTTTATTTTTAATTCGTAATTATGCAGAAATTCCTGCAATGCGGTCATTTGAATGCTCGTTCATTAGTAGCTCACTTTAATGAAGTAAAAAATCAAATATTGAATCTTAATTTAGATTTATTTGCAGTAAGTGAAACATGGCTTAAAAGTAATATATCGAATGATGTTATTAGTATACCTGGTTATTTTTTTGAGAGAGTAGATCGTGGGCAAAATATCAGTGGTGGAGGTGTAGGTATTTACATAAAAACTAATATAAAACATTCACGTATTCCTAGTACTAAAGAAATAGAACAGATGTGGTTGAAGATTTCCTATAATTCTGGGTATTGTGCTCTAGGCGTATTTTATAACCCTCATGAAAAATATTGCAATCATTTTTTCGAACATTTCGAATCTGCGATATCATCCATTCAACATACAGTGGACTATATTATCTGTTTAGGTGATTTCAATGTGGACCTTTTTGATATAAATAGTGCCCCATGTGAATTAGTGACTAACACTTTTGAGGGCCTAGGGCTAAAACAATTAATAAAGGAACCAACACGCATTACCTATCATTCAGCCACTTTACTGGATTACTTAATAGCATCTGATGATAATATTATAATGCAACAAAAAGTTAAACATATCCCACAAATAGGTGATCATGAAATGATTTTATTTAATATTGGATTAAAATTAGAAATACATAAACCTAGATATATCATTAGTAGAAATTTTAAAAATCTAAATTACATTCAATTTAATAGTGACCTACAATCAATACCCTGAAACATTATATTTGAATTAAACAATGTTGATAGCAAAGTGCAATTCTTATCTAACAATATCATTAGTATCCTGGATCTGCATGTCCCTCTTCAAAGCTTTAGAATTACAAAAAAATACGCCCCCTGGTTAACCGATACAATCAAGGCTATGATTTCTGATAGAGATAGAGCCTTAAAAAAATTCAAAATTACCAAAAGTAACAACGACTGGCAATCTTATAAACAATTACGTAATTTCGTAAATGTTACAATTAAAAAGGAAAAAAAAGGTTATATCAAATTTAAGCTGAAAAATCAATCACATAAAGAGAGTCTCAAGACGATTGTGGGATTTAATAAAGATCGTAGTGATATGGATTTATCAAATAAGTGGAATGTGAATGAAATTAATGAATTCTTCTTAAACGCTGTTCCTAAATTGACTCCTGATTATGACACGCAACATTTCTATGAGCATAATATAAAAAAAATCTGTACATACAACCCTCACGTTTCAGCCAGTAACTGAAATTGATATTCTCAATATAATAAAAAGAATTAAAAGTAAAGCTGTTGGTCCAGATGGCATTAATATTCTTACTTTAAATTTGTGCTTACCATTTCTGTTACCGTATATTACCCATATAATTAATTATTGCTTATTGAACTCTGTGTTTCCTCAAAATTGGAAAAAATCATTTGTTACTCCCTTGCCTAAAGTAAATAATCCCCAAATGTTACAACAACTACGACCAATCAGTGTATTGCCAACTTCATCAAAGATCTTAGAAAAAGCTATTAACATACAACTTCAGAAACACTTGATTAAAAATTCCATAATACCATCAGTACAGTCTGGATTTAAAACTGGTCACAGTTGTACATCAGCACTATTAAAAATATCTGATGATATTTTGGCAGCACTTGATAGGAGTAAATTAACTGTGTTGTTCTTATTTGACTACTCGAAAGCATTTGACACTCTTAATCATAATTTACTCTTTTCGATCTTATCATATAGTGGTTTGGATATCAAAGCTTTAGATTTATTTAAATCTTATTTATCTAAGAGAAGTCAAGCTGTAAAAAATCAAGAAAGTGTATCAAGTTTTTTATCTGTGGGTACCGGAGTACTCCAAGGATCAATATTGGGCCCTATACTCTTCTCTGTTTATATATCGAATTTTCCAAATATTTTCTTTTCGTGTTTACAACATTACTACGCTGACGATACGCAGTTATATATGTCTTTTTCCTTGGATGAAGCGAATCAAGCGGTAACTGCTATCAATTATGACCTACATAATCTTTATACATTTTCAATTAATCATTGTCTACAACTAAATGCATCTAAGACCAATGCAATTATTTTTGGAAATAAAGTTGATTCGCAGGTGTTCAAACAAGAATACTCATCAAATATTATAATTAATGGTAATACTATACAATTTAGCGAAAAAGTAAAAAACTTGGGAGTGTGGTTTGATGAAAACTTAAGATTCTCGCACCATATTAGTAAATGTTTACAAAAAGCATATGCAGCTCTAAAACTTATATATCAATCTCGCCATGTGTTAGATAAATCGGTCAAAATCCTACTATGCGAATCACTAGTGCTATCTAAACTGAATTTCTGTGACATTTTATATAATTCTTGTTTAAATTTATTTGATATAAATAGAATACAAAAATTGCAAAATTCATGCCTAAGACTAACTTTTGGTATTCGCAAATTTGAACATATCAGCCATACATTCAGAATTACTAAATGTTTACACATGAAAAGTCGTCGAGAATTGCATTCCACCATGTTTTATATTAAGCTACTGAAGGAAAAATCTCCACCATATCTGTATCATAAAATAAAATACAGAACCGATGTACATTCTCTAAACTTAAGACATAGAAATACTCTAACTATACCATGTCACCACGTCTTTCAAACGATCCTTTTCTTATTGTATTGTTAACTGTCTTAATAATTTACCTCACGATTACAGTAACTCATCACTACATAAACTTAAACGAGCTCTCTTTGACTATTATTTTTCTCAACAATAATTTAATTTTTTGGATTAAAATTGCTAATTTATTGCTAAACTATTATTTTTTTTCTATTATTTTAAATTATTTTTCTATTATTCTATTTGCTGTCTTTGACTTTCTTTTGGGGTTAGATGGAAGAGCAGATGTATGTTAAATACCAAGTATATAGTTATATTGTACCTTATTTATTATTACATACAAACTGAATCTCGCCCTAAATATATGTAAACAAAATGTAATTCTTTTTTAAAATTGGTAATAAAGACATTTATTATTATTATTATTATTAATAATATTTATTATAGAATCTAAATCATTTCGTGTTTTGTCTTTCCCTGCTAATAACTCATAGGAGTTAATGCGGGCTTTTTATGTAAAAATAAAAAAATAACATAAAACAAAGTTCACAAAAACTGTAAAATATAACTGTGCTAAATAAAGTTAACTGCATATAGTTGGTTTTATTATTTGTTTAACGAATGCAATAAACTTAATTGTTGGGTTATTTTTTGTTTAAAATTATTTTTGCTGATCTTTCAATATGGTTTTATGCAGTGTGAACCTAGTATTTATTTAAAACCTTCTTCTTAAAGTGCCATGCAGATTTCCGCGTAGGCATCCATCGCTTCTCTCATTATATGATTCTATTAATTGCAGCATTTTGCAGTGCCTGGAAGTCCCGTATTCCTGTCCATTGTCGTATGTTTCGTAGCCAGGATAATTTTCTTTTACCTACTTATCTTTTTCCTCCTTCCATTTTACCCTGGAGAATAAGACGTTGGAAATGATAACGTTCTCCACGAAGTATGTGTCCAAGGTAGTCAGTTTTTCTTCTTTTAATGTTTCCGAAAAGTTCACGGTCTACTAAACTAGCTCTTCTCAGTATGTCCTCGTTCGTTACATGGTCAACCCACGATACTCTCAGCATTCGTCGCAGGGTCCACATCTCGAAGGCCTCAAGTTTGTTGATAATTGCTGTTTTCAACATCCATACCTTGACTGCTTACAATTTATCAAACACTAGCGACAGCAGTTAAATGTAAATTTTGTTCAGTGAATGCATCCGTGCATAAAAGTTACTGTTTATGCTCAGTTAACCATGCCTTGAAAGAAAAAAGTACGAGTATAGGACGTAAAAAGTATTATAAATATTTAAAAAAATTTAAAATTCATTCCTATGACATATTTATAAATCCACCTCAAAGGTGAATGCGGTAAATTTTTTGCATGCTTTCAAAACATAAATGAAAGAGAAGCTTAAATATAAACGCCAATTTATTTTAAAAAAATGCATGACCACCTTAAATTTTTTGTATAAATGTTAAAATATTTTGGATTAAGAATTACAACTCTTTCCCTCATGGATATAATCATATTAATATTAAATTCTAAGTTGAAAATTTTTAACTAAATTGAATTTTTGCATTTATTCTCTATTGGATTTAAGTTCAATGATTTCGCAGGCCACAATACTACGATATTATTATCATTAAGAAAGCTATCCACTGTTGCCACAACTTGTAATCGTGCAGTATCATAAATCAGGAATACATTTTCTCCAATTACTGTAGCTTACGCAAGTACAATTGTTTGAAGTGTTCAACAGTGTAACTATTGGCATTTAACACACGAGATCGGTTCTACCTCTGATGCTGATTCCGCCAAAAACCGTTATAGTACCTTCTCTAAAAGACAAAATTCATGATTATCTCTAAAAATCGATGCATGGAAGGCCAGCTACTGATACATAACAGACCCATCCAAAGAGTTAATAAATATGTCTATTTGAGAACAAATAATAACGAAGAATGGGACCACTCGGTTGAGATAAGATGCCGAATTGAAAGGGCTCGAGCCATATTCCTTAAAATGGCAAAATATTGAATATTTTGGGCACATCACGAGAAATCCTACAAGATACCGGCTTTTACAGCTTATATTTCAAGGTAAAATATGAGGTAGAAGGAGTATAGGAAGAAGAAGAATCTCATGAATGAAGAATCTATGAGTGTGGTTTAATACATCAACTGTGGGTTTATTCCATGCATCAGTGAATAAAGTTTGTATAGCCATTATGCTCGCCAACATACGTAACGGATAGGCATCGACAGAAGATCTGGTAGTCAGCACACTTCTACACGACTAAAGTTAGGATGTATCCCAAATCTTGACTCGTCTGAAAAACAAATAGGACTTTATTGGACATTTTGCCATAACACTTGTTATATAGCCCAAGCCAAACGGTCAGCATGATTGCCTTTCATTAAAAATTAACATCTTAGCGGTCTTCTCGATCTTAAGTAAGCTATGTGCAATCGACTTTAAGTCTATATGTTTGCATAAGCTGAATTTGTAACTCAAGTGTTGTTTTTGCTATTAATTACAAAAAATTATCTTTATTATAGATCTCTATAAATAACGTGCATTCAAGCTGGAAATTACGCTTAAGATGTGCCAAATGCTTGCGCTACATTAATATCGCGTATCATTTTCTAGCATGCAAATGGCTCTCGGCATTTGTTCGCGGTTTAAATGATATCTATCCATCTTAAATTAAAAAACTTATTTGAACTCAAATTAATACAAGCACATATTCTTTAGTACTTGAATCCAATAAAATATAGAACAATAACAAAAATGTGTTTATTAAATGTTTTTGTAAAACTTTTTTGTCCCAAAGTAAAAACATCAAAAAATACAGTGATTGTACTTAATGAACAATAATATACTATAAAATGTCCATAATTAACTTGCTTACGCTAATTTTTTGTATTGATAAGAAATTAACGAAATTATTTTTAATAATAATAATAATACATACAACCCAGCCCTGTTATTTGTCGGCGTCCGAGTGTCGACCACAACTAGGGTGCATATTAATGAAGCGATTTGTCGGCCTCCGTTTAGTAAATTCTCGCCGCGTCTAGAGACTTCGAGATGGTTCTGTCGCTTTTGCGAAAAAGGTCGAATTATGATTTAGAGGTATAAAAAGAACAGCGGTCGTGAAAGAGACAGTTTTTAAAAGTGTTTATAAGTTATGAAATTTAAATAGTTGTAAAAGTTGTAATTAGTTGAATATCTAAGTGATTTATAAAAGTAAAATTTATTGTGTAAAAGTATTGTAATAAAAAGTTTTTGTTACTGTAACGAGAGTTTAAAATTACCGAACCCAAGAAATAAGTAATTTCGTAACAATAATATACTATAAAATGTATTTTTTTTATTTGGACTTTAATTATTTCTATTTTTAAACAGAACAATAATAACAGTACCTACTCCATAATTTTTCATTGGCTCTAAATAAAAGGTAATATTTTACTTTGACCTCTAATGAAGAAAATAATTCATTTCTACCAAAGAAAATTGTACATTACGTTTAGAGTGATGTTAAAAAATAAGTCCTACCTTCATAATGATTGGAAAAGAACATAAAACTTTTTTATTATTTAAAAGTGGGATTTTTTTAAAATTATTAGGTACAGGTCTTCATGTTATCCCTTTATTTATTTCTTTATTTTTTTTAATAAGAGGTAAATAAAGAAAAGTTGATTGTACTAATTGTGTTTTTTTTATAGTTTCTATACGAGTGTCCCCGATAAAAGTGCGTTCCTTTATACACAAGACATAATACAGTAAGCAGAGTAAAAAAGACTTAAAACATTTTTTTCTAAAGTCAACGGTTTGCAAACAAATAATAACATAAGTATTTATATATTATCATTATTGTCTACAAAAATTCAGTTTAAACCGGCAACGCCGAACCTCTATACGAAAATAATCTGTTTACTATTTTATAGTATCATGAGTCATGACATGACACTGTCTGTTAAAAATAAAATCTTGCCTTTAAATCTAATTTAAAACAAAATTTTAAGGTTTTTAATTGACTTTTAAAAGTAGTAGATTATTTACTTCAGTAGATCCTTTTTAGAATATATCTGTTATACGGGATGAAAAGAATTAAATAAATGGTATTAGTTACGTATGCCTTGTGAAATAATAATATTAGGGCTTTTACACATAAATCAATAAAGATATTTATTATCCAATCGTTATTACACTAAAACAGTAACTTCACAACAAGTGTTCGAAGTGACCCCCATCTGCCCGCACACATGCATTTAATCGACGAATCCAATTTTTATGGATATCATAATTGTAAAATTATTTCGAAGAGTCTTAGCAGCATTAAAAATACGTTGTCGTAATTTAACTTGTGTAACAATTTCTCTCTGTTGTCATATACTAACGATTTTAGTTGCCCCCAAAAATAATAATCCATAAAATTAAATTCTGGAGATCTAGGTGACCATAAAACATGTCCATTTCATCCACTCCAACGACGGGGATATTAAGACATTGTGTAGAGGATAAAGTTCTGCATACAACCGAACAGCTGCATTAGAATTAGGTACCGTGAGCCTCTCCGTATGTAAATAATATGTAGTGATAGAAAAATATGTTCGTGGTATAAAAGTTTGGTGATTATGGGTACCTGTTTGGATAGTGGTACATCTAATATTAGTTCTTTCATAAGTAAAAATATGGGGCAGGTAGCCATCAAAAGACTATAGACAAAAAATTGGACCTTTTGTAGAGTTACTGATAAAAAATGTTTCTTTTGTGACCATTAACATGGTGACAACAATTTATCTTATGTTAGACCTAATGACTTTGACAATTTGCTAAATGCCAAGGTTCATTAAAAGATATTGAATATTTAATATAAATTATATAGTATTATTAACTTAATTAGACTTTTTGTGTTAATGATAACGTGATTGAATAAAAAGTATAAAGTACAAAAACAAGTCTAATAATAAACTGTAAACCTGCTGTTAAATAAATTTCCATAATGTGGATTTAGGATTAACAGCAACCTACAACCATACCCACAACAATGCGTACAAAAGTTTGCTATACAAAAACTTTTTGACAGCTATTAATTTTGTTTGCATTCTATCGTTAAAATTTCTAATAATAAAGTATTTACTCATTACTATTCAAACGCTAAAGGCTTTTAATAAATAACCAGTTAAGAAGTTATTGATTGCTTTTGTTAACACAGCAAATTGGTAAACAATAATGTTGCGCTGATATTTAATTTCAGTTAATAAATATATCTATGTTTTAAATGCAGAAATTGTTAACACTAACAAAATTATTTTAGGGAAATAAAATATGTATATTGTTCAGTTACGAAGTATAATAAATTAGAAATAAGTACATATAAATATTTATTAATTTTAAATTTTTTAATCTACAAAATAGTAATTACTAAGACGATCAAGTTTTTGATGTAATTTGCAATTTGTGGGAGTGATTTCGTGAAATGGGATGGAAGTGTGTAACAGGAAGTCGTGGAAGCGCGCGCTATTTGATTTGACGAATGAGCGCGCGGTGGTAGAGTTGGCCGTCAGATATTACCAACCAATTTTCTGAGCGGTCAGCCATCAGCTGTGCACTTAAAGAATTATTGTTTGTAATGAAAAATCATTTCAAATAATACCTGACTCATTTTTTTCAAAATATAATTTTAAAATTGCTTATTACCAAGGTGAGATGTCAAATGTTACATATCATATGCCACTACTGTTTTTTAGTCCAGTTCAATAAGAGACTTTTGTATATTTAATTATTCTTTTTAAATCATACTTAATTTAAATCTGTTTTGTTTTTAAATTTACTTTGTTAACAAAATTGTTACACTGTACAGACATTGTACAGAAAATTAATAATTATTATTAAAATATATAAAATTGTGTAGTCCATTGAATTCGTAGAAAATACAAACATAGGTAGTACATTGGTCTTATAATAATGTTATATCAAGACTAAACTAAATGATCGTTTTTTTTTGTAAAAATTCCAAAAAATAAATCCTATAGTTTTAGAAAGGTAGGACAGTTAAAGTGGATAAAAGAGGATACTACAAAGATGGAAGATTAGCAAATAAGGTTAGATGTTGCATATCTACCTCTTAGATCTAGGAGAAAATATAAAAGGAACTTCCAGTTGTGTCTGAATTTCAATATAATACTTAGAATTTTATATTTGTCGTGAAAAAATATTTATTCAAGCTTTATAACTCACATTTGTCTTACGAAGATATTGTTTAAGTCGCGAACAATAAATGGTACCTAATAATATTGTGCATGGTTACTTAACGTTGTTTGCTTATTTTTAAGCTTTATTTAAATATTAAATATTTATTATATATGCTGTGGTGTAGTAACAAATAGGGGAATTTTAGGTCAAGCATAAATTACGGATAACAAAAAATATAACATGGTCGTTAAAACCATTCAACTCTAGGGGATTATTGTTATCCTTTTTTATAGCCTGAATTATTTCCAAGATTATTAGTTTAAAAAAAAACGCAACTGTAACAGTATAACAACCAACATGAAATATTTTAATGTCAAATAAATACTTCTTTAATGCATTAAAACCGATTTTAAGTAGATTACATTGATAATATTTATTTTGTTATGACAATAAAATATACACCATAAAAAAGTTTAAGAAGATTCAGACTTATTTTCTCTTTTCAATTTATTTATTTCCGTAACAATATAATTAATGATAAAATATATAAATTGACAATATTAATTTAATGAGTAGGAGTAATTTGACAAGAAAGTTTGAAAAATCGCATTGAATATAAAAAACATTCTTTTTATTATTTTTTAAAGCGTTTCAGAGGACCTTTCGAAGCAGATAATATTTCAGCTTAATGAATAACAGGCAAAAGCTGAGTGATTCTCGATTTCTTTCTGTCACTTTCACACTTTTAGGGTGAAGATCGCCGGTGGCAAATGGGTATACATTTATTTTTTTGGTATTACATAAAGGAGAACTAGTGGGCGTTACACCCCACCGCACCGCTGCCAGTGATTTTTACAGGATTGGAGTTTATTGAAATGCTCAGTCATTAATCATGATGGTTGTCTCGACTGCACAACGGATACACGTTGTCTGCAGCTAAATGGATATGTCACAGATTAATTTTTTTGTACTGATATTTTTTTAAAGCGAATAAACAAAACACATTGTGACCTATTTTTTTAGAAATAAGTGGATGTTCACACTGTTTTCCAGTCCTAGATATATTTAAAAACCCCTATTTTCGTTGTCAAAAGTATCCTAGAACACACCATCGAAAACAAAGATGAACAACAAGGATTTCGGAAAAACATATCGACAACTGATGCCCTGTTTATTGTGAGACAGGTAAAAAAAAAGGCGATCGAATTCAACTAACCTGCTTATGTGTGTCTTATTGACCTATCTAAAGCATTCGACAAAGTACAGCTGCCCAATATACTGGACATTTTGACAAAGAAACAAATCCCAACATCAATCATAAACCTAATCAGAAATCTGAACACACACAACACGACAAGAATAAAAGTGGACCATCAAACAACAAAAGACATACCGACACTAACAGGAATAAGACAGGGTGATAGTCTCAGCCCATTCCTTTTTAACCTCGTTATGGACAAGATTATACACAGTGTGACAACAATGGACAGAGTATACAGACTGAACAAAAAACCAATCAGCATGGTGTGCTATGCGGATGATGCGGTAATCCTGGCAGAAACGGAAAACGATCTGCAAAAGGCATAAGTTTTATCAGACTAGTGAAAAATACAACATGTCAATCTCCATTGATAAAACAAAATGTATGACCTTCTCCAAAGAACCAGTAAGGTGTAGAGTCGTAATAGACAATAAACCAATAGAACAGGTAATGAGCTTCCGTTACTTAGGAGCGGATACATCAAGCAGCCATAACACGAAAAACGACATAAAATCACAGGTCAACAAATCCGCAACAATTTCAGGATGTCTGATAAATATCATCTGGAAAAACAACCACATGCGCATTGATAGGAAAGTGCGTATATATAAGTCCTGTGTTAGACCGGTGCTAACCTATGGTATCGAGACTAGAGCTGACACGAATAAGACAAAGAGCATCCTCAGAACAGCGGAGATGAAAACCTTAAGAACCATCGTAGGGAAGACACTTAGAGACAGGGTGAGAAACAGCGACATAAGAGAGGCATGCAAGGTGGAGGACATAGTGTGATGGGGGAGGAAAAGAAGAAGATATTGGCGTGACCACTTAGACAGAATGAACCAAGAGAGACTAGCATACATCGCTAAAGACAGAAAACCAGCAGGCCGACGACTGCTAGGAAGACCACCTAAGAGATGAAGAGATAGCTGGAAATCTGTCTCATAGGATAACCAACCGAATTAAGCCTTGACAATTAACAGACCTTAAGGTCTTTTGAAGTATAAGAAAAAGAAAAATAGTTGTTTTGCTTCTTTTTAAAGGGATTACATTTTCTTAAATTATTTTTTTTTGTATAAAAATCACAAGTAATAACTCTGTTTTCTGTTTCAGGTAAGAACGATTATTTTTACTGATCGGTAAGTCCATTAACATTAATTTTAAATATTGAACATGGTCTTTTTTTTTAAAGAAATTATTACAATTTACTTATTACTTTTTGTTTAAAAGGTTTTTATCGTATAAATGTCGCAAAAATACTTTTTCTAATTAATTTGTAAACCATACTTAAAAAATAGTGTTAATATTTATATTTTTTATTATTGTTAACATACTTTTATAAAAATCAAAAGTCAGTTGACATTTTTTCTTAACAAAAAAAAATTATTTTTATTGAAATCGTATTAAAAATAGGGGCTGTTATTTTATATTTGAATGTATCCATAAATAGATTTAGAATTTTTTCCTTTTTTGTTAATTAATTGCAGCTACGTAACTTGATTTAAAAACAAAGTTTGAAAAAAATATGTAATAATGAAATGATAAATGTTAAAACCAGTACATTCTCAGACAGGACTTTTTTCACATTTTCAGATATCTACCTTAAAATGTCTTTATGCTTTAGTAAATTATTAGTTGATATCTGACAATTAGTATCTTTGAAAAGCCTATTCAAATCTTATTAGCGGAAAATTGTAATAATTTTTCCAAAAAAATAAAAAACACCCAAATCAATGTTTATTCCTTAAGTCTGATGTTCTAATTATTACAATCGTCCATTATGCGATTGGGAAGAGATTTCAAAACTTAAATATAACGTTTTCGATACAAATATTTTTATTTAATTAATCATAATCTGTGTTTAAAAACAAAACAAATTAATTAAGTTTGTGAGCTACACACTCTGTAGTGAATGCCGAAACCTGATTACCACCCTGTGATGAAAAATCAAATAGTCTGCGACACCCTCTCAATAAATCTTATATACTCTTAGCATAACACAACACTGTATAAATTTGGGGACGAGTGTTTGATAAATGATAATCCAATAATAAGCATGCGGAGTAAAACGAAGCTTGTAGGGTATGGATGTTTGAGGTATGTACGAGTCGTTTGAATACAAATAGGGTGTTATATAGAGAATTATCCTAGCTAAAATACCACCACCGCTTTGTTTGATCTACCATGTATTGAAACAAGTTTATTGTCGAAACTAAACTGTCTCTTTTAAATACCTGGCTTTGGTTAATTCGTGCAAATGCGATGGATGCATTTGTTTTTGTCCCCGTACGATAAGCGCAAGTTGAATATCTATATTGCACATTTGTCATTTTTAATCTCACATTTTAAACATAATGAAATTACAACTTTTTTAAAATTAGTGCTTTATACTAAAATATAAAAGAAATATTAATTCCTACACCTGTTATTCTTGTTCCACATCGCACATCCAACCAACCAATTTAATTAATTTTTTAAATTTTCACATTCGCTGCGCACCTATCTCGTTGAATATTAAAATAATTTTTTGTAGAGTTAAATATTTTTTTAGTACCTAGCACAAATATTTTGTAACAAATACATTTTTAAAACTTTAAATCCAATAATAAATTTAGAATTTTTAATAAATGCTCACGTCCGGAAGAAAAATAGAGTCATTAATGTTGTAATAACAAATCAAAGAAATTATTTTAAAGTAGGGACTTGAAAGTATTGTGTATGTGGGTGCATCTATTGGTAACAAAAACATTAATGCCTTTGAAAGAAATATGCTATTTGTGGTGGACATACCGCCCAATCGAAGGTGCAATAAAAACCTTAAAATTCATTTGTAAAGCAGACACACTCGCATTTATAATCGAGTCATGTCTTCTGGTTTATGATAGGGATAAGTAATCCTTCGATCAGTAGGCCCTGTAAAAATATATGAAATGCAGCCTTTGTAACGGGCCGACCGAGCCGGAAATAAATGAAAATTCTACGCAGGTAAAATAGTTGTAGACCTGGCAGAGCAGATTATCCGTAGCTTAGCTACTAAGAACAGTCAGTCGATAAACAGACACCATCAAGTACACACCGTATCTCCTCCTGCCAATACTTTGTATCATAGATTAAATATTGCAAGTAAAAGTATTTGTTATTAATTTAATTACACCCTTACGCATCGGCCTATTTACAACAGTATTGTGTAACAATATTACCTACTCTGGTTTTTGACTAATAAAATCTACAATAATTATTTAAATTACATTACTTATAAATAATTAAAACATCGTAACAATTTTATCCAAGCCAATTTTGTAAAATATATAGTTCCGGGTTAACACATAAATGAATTGGAAATACAATTGAAAGCCAGACTTGCGTAACACACTAAATGTCATTTGTTAGTTCATAGAATGTGAATAATTTCTGATTCGTATTGGTGTTTAGCCACGCGACACTGATAAGTTAAGCGCAGTATAAATTGTACAATTGTGCTTGTGAACCAATTAATTTGTTTATTTCGTGGAGTGCTAATCATTTTACCTCAAAATGGGCATTATTATGCACCCAACGTATTTCCTGAAATACACTAAAGGGATAACCGATACTTAACCCTATATTTATTACGAGTCAAAATTTATAAACATACTAAAAAGCTTATAACTGAAGGAGAAAACATACATTTTAAATTTTTTCTGTTGTCGCCAAAAAATTTCGTTAACATAAGCTAATCCGTATTTGGATTGGGGGTAGCTTAAAAGACCCAGACAAATTCTTATAAGGTATTTTAAAGGAACAATCGACTTATACAGATTCTCAAAAAACACAGCTTTATTTACAAAACGCTAAATAAACTTGTACAGGGTTTTTCACTATAAATTTCCAGCCCCTTATTATCGCTTTTATTGCCTGAACTAAAAAGGTTTTGGAGTTGTAATGCCTTAAAACGTACAATAACATATAGATTTCAGCTAATACAAAATTTTTTTTAATGGATTTACCGTATATATTTTAGTTAAAATAGTTAATGTAAATATATGCAAAAGTTCAGTGCAACAGAAGTAGCTTGGCGGGCGAAGAACACACAAATCTGCGCACAACGAAAACATTCGAATAACGATTCGATCGGCGACGAAGAAATTTTCAGTAATCGTGAGTCTCAAGTACAATCGGAGGAAGAAGTTTACAAATGTGAAGTATATTCAGCCAAATATTTGTTATTTTAGAGGCTAGTCGCCCGCCAAGCTACCTCTGTTGCACTGTAACATTAATAAACTAGACGAAAATGCCTACTATTAAGTTTGACATTTCTTTCAAGATTGTTAACAGTGAGAAACAAAGGAGCACCTGCATCTAAAGTTGCATTATCAACTATCCAAAATTAAAACTTGTCTCTGGCATCTTCTTCGACAGCAGGAATTATTATCAATTATTGCACATACTGTACGTTTAATATTCATCTTTGACATTGATTTAATTTTGTAGTATAATTAAAATGAGAATTAGAAAAAGAGATATTTAACAGATAATTATAGATATCATCCACATTGCAATATTTTCCTAAAAGGAAAGGGTTTGTCTGATTTGCTTAGTTAAGTATTCAAGTGTAATTTTAGTGTGTCCTAGTTTAAGTCTAGTTATTACGACCTGTTTGGAATGATTACTGCATATTCTCGGCCATTGTTTCACACTTTTTTTTATCTGCCTTAAATGTCTAACTGATTCTTGCCACTCCGATTGCCACTGTGAAACGATTTTTGTTTTAATGAAGCCTTTCACGTCACTTATACAGTACTGTTAACTCTATGAGCACTATTTCCGACTGTGGCTTTCATTGCGTATTTGTCAGCTGTTTCGTTACCGTTTATTCTTTGGTGAGAAGGAACCTATAGAGACCTGACATCCGATAAATCCTGTAGCTGATACATATGAGTCTTTATTTGAAGTGCTTTAGGGTTATCGGTGTAAATATGTTTTAAGGTGTTTAAGGCACTCAGAGAGTCTGTGATTATTACGGCTTTTTTGAGATTTGCTGTTTGTATTTCGATCAAAGCTTATAAGTGGTGAAAACAGCAGCTCCAACTCCATTTGGGGTTTTGGATGCATCAGTGTATATTTTATGAAATGTGGAGTACTTAGAGAGTTTTAAGATAAAATTCTGATGTATTTTGGCGGCTGGTGTTTCTGCTTTATTGAAGATGGTTAAGCTTGTGTCAATTTTTGGGGGTTTGATCAGCCATGATGGTGGTGTATTAATATTTGGCTGTAGGATGAAGGGGAGTCGCATATCTAATTGATTTGGATATCGGGGGACTCTCTAATGAAATGGATAGTCTACTGTTTTCCGCATTTTGTAAGTATTTTGATATCTATTTGCAACTGTATTATTATAGTTTGGATGTCCCGGATTATGCTTTACAGCACTGGCATACGATAAGGTTAGGTACTGTCTTTTTTTAGTAAGTGACGGCTCTCCTAGTTCTACTTGTAAGCTTTCGATGGGGGATGTTTTGAATGCTCCAGAAATAATACGTAATGCTCTGTACGCTATGGTATTTAAATATTTCAGTTTGTGCTTTTTTGTGGAGGCAAAGACGATGGACCCGTAATCAATCTTAGATCTAACGAGGTGTCTGTAAATTAGAAGTAAGGTCTCTCGATCAAAGCTCCACCCAAAATGGAGAGTTGTTACACTTTAAATCAGAATACGTTTTGTTTAAATTTATTAAAATTATGATCGGGTCTGCGGTTCTAAGAGTGGGACTTAGCCGAGACCAGCAAACAGATGAGTGCTTACTTTCATAAAGGTGTGTAGAGGTCGACGCAAAAATGTAATATGCTAGCCTCGGCTGCGTCTATCAATTTGCAGGCCATAATACACAGTTTTTACTCCTTGGTACATAAATAACTATTTTAAAATGTTAAAAGAAACACAATATCCCAATTAAAAATTAATTTTTCTCTCTGTGAAATCGGCACGCAATTTTATTTATGATGGCATTTAAGCAAAGCTCGATCAAATCCACACAACTTTTGTGATTTTTTTTATAGACATACTTAACAGTAATTAAGGGTAGGTAATTTATTGTGAATAACCCCGTACCATAATTTAAGTATAAACGCAAATATAATTTCCATTACATTCACCACACGTGTTACCAGCTAAACTACAATTTTAAATATTTATCGACGTTCTGGTCAGTTGATGTTTACCTAATTTAGCAATTTATTAAATAGGCTGAATTTTTATTTAGTAATTAGTTTTATAAGCATGAAAATACTCACAGGCCATCACAAGTTTGCTGTTAATATCAGTAAACAAAAACTCCTCATTAGATTGGTAGCAATTGTAACATAAATCATTCTATCGTTTAAATATTAAACATTTTTAGTTTAACGAATAAACAATTTTTACTTCATTACATGAATTGTAACATAAATCATTCTATCGTTTAAATATTAAACATTTTTAGTTCAACGAATAATCAATTTTACTTCATTACATAAATTTCGTTTAATCAGTATAAGTACATGTTTATAATATTGTAAAGTTTTTTATACCTTTCATTAGATTTCTATTGCGTACATATAATTTTTTTGTATTGATTTGAGTCGTTGTACAGGCGCATACATTTTTTTGTTCCAAATTAATCAAAATTTTTATTGATATTTAATGATAAGTAGTTGTACAGGTATATAGCGTTTAACTTTTAGTATAGGCTGTGCTCATACTTGTGCTGTATACTGAACGGCTTAAAGCTTCTTTCCGAATTAAAGGAATTTATAGTTCCCGAAGGAATCGTTAATTTCGTCACATGTTTCTAATACTTACAAGGTTGATACATTTCTAAATCTTAGTTAAGTTTCGTAACAAACTTGAGCAAAGTTTTCCTTCGTAAAACTTATTAGTAGAGCTTCTATGAAAAGGTGTGAAAGATTGGTGGCTTATTATGATATATGGATAAAATTTTATGGCAGAAATTAACCCAACATAAGACCTTTGTTCCGGATAATGCGATGTTAAACAAATTTAACATCATCCATTTTCGTAATAAGCAAAAATTTAGCGAGCGTGAAACAGAAAATTGATTAACAAAACTTTGTTAAATAGTCTTCTTGAATCTTGACGCAATATTTTGTCAATACTGTTATACGGTGTTTTTTTATTATTAATTTTACAAAAAAAGTTATTCTGTATAAAAATGATTGAATATTTGTTTAACCTAAAATGGAACCATCGGAAGCTTTTTAGTCCTGTACGAAGTCTGTTAGAAAATGTGAATTTTACCCAACAGTGAAATATTTTATTATTCACAATATCGAAAACAAATTTATTTGGAATTGTAAACTAATATCTAATAAACATTCTCCTTATTCATAACAAATTTGACAATCTTTACCTAACCTCTGTGTTGTAGCACATTGTAATGATGCATTTGAGTGGAAGAATTAGTGTATTGACGGTCAAGGTATTACGTAAATAAATATTCAATAATAGAGTTAGGTAACTGAAAGAGATATTCATATGGATAAGCACTTGGATAAGATGTTATCATTAACTTGTAAGAAAGGTCTTGAGAACCTAACTTATCATTTTTTGTTTGTATAATAAACTCCTGGACAAAATTTACAAAACAACATTAAAATAAAAGTTAGGAAAAATGTATTTGGATATTTTAAAAGTGAATTAACTTCAGTATTTCTTTATAAGATTTAGAATCAAGGGTGCAGTGGCTGTTCACCTACTGTTCAGCTTTATTTAACCGTCTTTTAACTGTTTTAGAAGAAATTGTGACATTACAGAAAGCTTCGAGTTCATTTTTTATCACAGAACTAGTGACAGACCTATGTCTTGAAGCGTATTGTTTTATAAAACGTTCATCTCGGTCATTAGTAAGTCCTTTTCGCACTTGCCCTGGTCTAAAATAATTTCCTACCTCATTTAAACGTCTTACCATAAAACTTATTGAGAAACTAATTTTACTAACAAATTGGTAACATAACTGGGACAATATTCCTTATTCAATAAAACTAAAGCACTACCTTCTGATTTGCTTGATTCATATTTCTTATTTTTTGGGATCAAAATTTAAACAGTCTACCACTAAAAACGTAATACTTACGAATACGAAACTTAACTAAGATTTAGAAATGTATCAACCTTGTAAGTATTAGAAACATGTGACGAAATTAACGATTCCTTCGGGAACTATAAATTCCTTTAAAAAGGAACAATTTAAAAGCTTACTTTTAATGAAAATCTATAGGGAAAAATAACGTAAAGCGAGATGGCGCTGTAAATGAAAAAATGTTAGATCGAGGTGTGAATAACAAATATTCTGTCATTTTATTACTTTATGAATAGCCAGAAGGTGTCAAAAAAGGCACATGTGGCTCTGCATAGAGGCGTGAAGCATTAAAATAGGAATATTGTTGAGGAGATAGTAGTCTGAAAAGTATAGCTAAAGTGACTTGTTTGGATAAAGTAAAAAATAGTGAGATAAGAGAAGCTGTGGTGTACAAAAAGATGTGGTTACAAAGATAGATAAAGAAATGCTTAGATGGTTTGAACTCGTAGAAAGGATGGATGAAGAAAGATTGACGAAACATATTTATTAGGCGAATGTGAATGGACAAGTCAGTAGAGGTCGACCATGGAGAACATATCTCGATCAGATCAACATTGTTATGAAAAAAAGGCCAGGTCAAAAATACCAACAACCAACGATCATGCATGAGAGCACTGATAAAAGAAAAGGAAGCAAAAGATGTGTGTAAGAACCGTAGCAAGTGGAAGAAAGTGGTCTCTGCCTACCCCTACGGGAAAAAGGCGTGACTATATGTATGTAGGTATGTTGATTACTTGTAAGACAAAGTTTTTATTAAAGGGTATTTTAGTTATCTTAGAGATTTAAGGTAATTTTTTGTGTTTATTTATTAAATTGAAGCTGGATTTAAGGTTTGTTTTTGACGTTTCATTTTTATTGTCGCTGGATTTTTGTTAAATGCCAGTAAATACCAGGTGTGTCCAGGCATCAATTTTAGTTTGTTTTCGAAGTTTTTTAGTTCTGTTGTCCCTGGAATTTTTGTTGCAATGCCTTTATCAATTTCGGACATATTGTATTATGTGAGTGAACGTGTTTGACTAATTGAGGAAAGTAACGAGGTTTTTAAGGCAAGCCACATCATTTTATGTGAAACTGATGGTCTTAATAAAAAAATCATAAAAAATATTTTTCAAACGCTTTCTCTGTGTTGTTGAAGTAACTATAAATAATCAAAAATAAAATGATAGATCATTGCACAACAATATCAAACTGAAAAAATCATTATGCACAAAGTTCTTGCTGCAAACAAACATAAACTTGATATCAACGATTTGAAGAACCGTATTCAACTAGCGTGTGATACTATTTTGGCTTTCATTTCCAACATTTATTATGAATCATATTTTATTCTTGCATTTTTCATCTTTACTGTTTTTCACTCTCAATACATAGTTTATTAATTAATAAAGAATAAAAATTATACCATTGTATTTTATTTTTTTTCACCGAATCTTTTGGTTCTAGGAAAAACCTTGGGGATTAAGAAATGTTTTTAAATAAACGGATTTTAATTAATATTTTTATTTTACAAAACTATATCTCGAAAAAAATATTTCATATTAAATAAGGTGAGGAATGCTTATTTTACCGGTGGTTAGTCCTTTGCGAGTGCACGGAAATAACAAAGTTTCTATCTTTACTTAAATTCGAGAAAAAAAATTCAAACTTAATTTTACTTACCACCTTTTGAGGGTGATGTCTCGGAATTGGGTGGGTTAAAGAAATTTTGTTATAGTAAAGATCTATCATAATTTCATACGAGCAATCACCTCCTGAATTTTTTCGCATGAATTTAGAAACACCCTGTATAAACATAACAAACAAATTTGGTCACAAAAGTCCACTGTTTCGATTACATTCGTTACAATCGTATTCAGTTGAAGAGTCTAGTATAAATGCAATGCATACAATCCTTACCGCAGCTAAATCTAACATAAAATCGTATTCTCGCCCCAGACACTATCAGATGCAAACTCTAACTTAATCTAGCTTTAACTGAGCAAAGATTTATGGGTATGTAAATACTCGTTGTATACATGGATACCCATTGAAAAGTGTTCTTAAAAAATGTTTGTTCCTGAAAACCCGAAACAGGTCAATATTGTTTTTAAAGGGGAATTTTTTTATCTTTTGGATGAAGGGTCATCCGCCTAAACGGGGTGGTAACCGTTCCAAAAATCTTTTAAAGGTACTTTTATTCTCTTTACAAACATGTCAAACAATTTCTGTCTTGTTTTGAAATTGATGTAAAAAGTCGTATTAATAACGTGATAAAATAGATAGAATTAAAACTTCCCGGAGAATTAAACTGCAAAAAATTGGCTTATTTTGTCAATGTGTTAATGGTGTAATGCCATTTATAAGAATTAATTTGATCAGATGTGAATTCAGTTGAATTATCATTTTCACTGTTTTAAAGTAATTGATATGGTTTATACCAGTGCAAAAGGAACTAAAATTGTTGTTTCATTTTTCTTAGCTGGTAAATTGACAGGAGAATCCTTGCTTAATTTGCTTGTAGATTTTATTTCCCCTTGAATTTAAAAACGATGGTCAGTTTCCAGAGAAAGACGTGTTATTCAACAGGATGGCGTTCCACCACTCCATGCAGCACCTTAGACTTTTTTTGTGGGATCATTTAAAATGTATTAATTATAAAATGAAACCTCTCTTTAAGAGGCCTTTGTCAAATAGACTGAATTGTGATAGTATGTGGTAAAATAACACTGGAAATTTTTTAGATTTAAATACATACTTTATTATTGTATCAAAATTAAATGGGTATCAATTTAAACATTTAATTAAATAAACATGTTTTAAACTTATTTTTTTTATTCAATATTCCAACAGGTTTTTTACATTAATTTTGAGGCGAAAAAATCAATTTGACACGTTTGTTAAGGGAATTGAAACATCTAAGAAATGATTCTTGAAAAGGTTGCCGTTTCGTTTAGAGAAATGACCCTATATATCTATGGATCTAGGTTTAAAAAATGTTTTCTCCGAAAGCAAACTTAACTTTCCATAAACAATATTTGAGGTGACACTTTTAAATGGACCGCCCAGTATACGTGAAATTACTCTTTGTGTAAAAGGTAACAACAGAATATTTTTTCTTTTTACGTATGCCAATATATTTTAATTGCGAAAGGGTTACCATCACTAACGATGAACACTAGAAAAGTAAAATCAAACGAAGCTAATTTTAACCGTACCAAAATGACGGATAAATGCGGTATCAAAGCAGTTTATTATTTTTTTAACCTACTTAAATAAAACATCATCTGGCCTTGAACATTCCGGTATATGGACAGTGCGATTAGCAATTTGTACAATGTTGACATAATGACGCTTGTAATTATAAACCACAAGCGAGATCACTCCACTGGAGACTTTGCATGACCACAACCGAATTCTCGTAGGGAGCGAACCACTCCACGTCCCTTCGGAACACGCTTAACCACTGAAAACTGATCAGGACATACTCAACTGGAAAATTACTGAAATGTAGAACTCAACAGTGTTGTCTAGTAAATTCTAAACGAGATGACAAAATAAAATTTATTATTTTTACAATGTTATACACAAACTTGATAAATGTTATATCAATATATTGCAGACAATTTTTAGTGTATGAAAACGTCACATGATTATTAAAACTTTTGACAGGACTGAACAGAAAAATCAACAATCTGGTGTTTTACTATAGCGAATATTAAAAAGCGTTTAAATTGTGGGCAAGATGCAAATATAATGAACTTCCCTCTTTTTGACTTCTTGCTGTCAATCTGACAGCGTTATTTTACTGGTCTCGTACCTATACCTGCCATTAGTTCACAAAAATTTAGAGATGAAATGTCGTTCAAAAATCAAACACATACTAGGCGAAGAAAAATAAACGGGAACTGAACATATTGCATATAAACTTGCATTGTTAGGTTGGTTGTATTTTTGGATCATGACTTCTACATGTGGCAAAAATATTTGATATGCAATCGTTAGTTACGGTTAAAAAAAATGTAATTTATGACCTGATTTAGACACTTACCATACGTACTTTTTAATTAATATACTTTTTACTTTTCACAGTACCCTATTCTTTATACATAGGATGTCAAAAATAATCGTATACACTATGTTTAGAGATATAAATAAAGTCAATGTTTTTCTGAGCAATTCCTGTCTTTGGAGAAGTTGTCGCTGCATCTCCATGAGAAAAGTTTTCTTTACAAAAAATCTAGGTCCATTGTAATTCATTAACCAGCTTATCATTATTTTCTTAAATAAACTTGTTTCAACAGTTTATTTTTTACCTGCTCCTAATTTAATTTACAAAGATCTCATATTGTATGAATTTTTACACCGTATACTTTCAGATACCCAGAACTTTTTAAATAGCACATTAATTTATGCAGATATTTTTTACACCTAGCACTTTGTTTGAGTCCACACTTTAGTTTGTAAAGAAAGCTTGGAACTTTTATAAAGGCATAAATAAAATTTTATGTTCAAGCAGGTTATTACAGCTTGTAGGGCTTTAATTAAATAGGTGTAACATTTTCTTCACATTTTTTTAATGAAAGTATAAATAAACAGTAGAAATTACGTGTTGAAAGTATGCGTATTGTAAGCAAACTTAATTTTGTTTACCCCTCGTCTGCCGCAGAAACTCGACAATTTAAATTCAATTAGAGCAAAAAGTAATTAAGTCTTTGATTGTCAGCTTTCACGTAGACTTCTTAGCTTAAAAGATGATATTTATAACTCAGATTAGACATAATTTGAGCTTAGTTTCTTCCTGCTAGTTTGAAGTATAAGACGGAACATAACCGAAAATGAAATTGAAATTGTTAATCAGAGATTTAATTTAATTTTATTTAACATGCAATTTATTTTAAGAGCAAGTATTTCCAAAACTTAACTTAATTTACAAAGACAAATAAATTTAATATAGTTTATTAAGGTAACGATTGTTATTAATTCTAAAATTAATATTAATCTCTGTTTTCGTCAGGTGACCAAACCATCTTTGTAGTTTGTTCTTTGCTAATGATACTTTTTACAATTTTTTATTTATTATTAATTCATTATTAAATTATTACTAAAAAACAGTTGTTCATGATGAAACCTTTTAACCAAAAGCAGTTTATAAATCGTCGAATATAAAACATTTATCATTGCTTGAAAATGATTTAAAAAATCCATTCTCCTTATTATATTAATGATAATACCAACTCTTTTACCCACTTTCGAAGAGGAGATGGTAAAAATCGCGTTATAAATTGCGCGTCCACGTTGATGCAGCTCAGTTTATGACGTAAAACGGGCAACATACCACCGAACTACTAGGCGGTAACTGTGAAGCGAGGACTTGTGCGATCTGCAATAACCCGTTAGTTTCTGTTCATAGCAGTTTGTTGGGCGGTTTAGTTAACTGTTTAGTGTGAGTACCGCATCCGTAGGTGCGTTTAGCCGTGGTATCAGATATCTCCAAGGCATTCGATCAAGTTTGGCACCAAGCTTCCATCTTATGTCTTACCCCCTTAGCTGTATTCCCTGCTAGCTAGTTTTCCCTTAAAACAGGTCTCTCCATGTGGTGGTTGATGGAGTTTCATCTGACTCTTTACCAATAAATGCTGGTGTTCTGCAGGGATCAATTCTAGCTTTAACAGTATTTCTACTTCGCATCAACGACTTGTTGGAAACAACTTTATGTTCAGTACGCAGCTTCGCGGATGATATTACCCTTCGTACCACTTTCTATTCTAATGCTCCTATATCTGCCCGTGAAACCAGAAATAAACGAGGAAGAAATGGCAACATCATAAATTTGGACTTGGCAACAATTCTCGAATGGGGATCCAATAACTTGGTAGAATTCAATGCAAATAAAACACAAGCATGTCTTTTTTTTTAAAAAGCCATTCTTACTGTGCCAACATAATATTGTCAGGAGTAACCATATCATTAAAGTCATCCATCTCGATGCTTGGTATTACTATCAGCAATAACCTTTCTTGTGAAAATCACGTGAGGTCCATTGCCAAATGTGTATCCCAAAAACTTGGCTTTCTGTTTTGTGACAAGAGCTATTTCACTTTCAGTAAGCTGCTTATGATCTATAAGGCACAGATCCGACCTGTTTTGGAATACGGTTCCCATATTTGGAGTGCGGCATCTAAACATATCCTGAAACTATTGGACTCCGTCAAAAAAGGGGCAATTCGTCTGGTCGGTGATGTCTCGCTTACAAACTCGCTCACTTCTCTGGAACACTGTAGAAAAGTTAACGATTTGTCTCTATTTTATAGATACTTTCATGGGCGATGCTCTTCTGAAATATCAACAATCGTTCCTCCTATAGCTGTTTCTTTGAGATTAACCCGTCAAGTTCAGACTTAACACCCCCTCGTGGTTACTTTGAAGACCTGCAGAGCATCTCTTTCCAAAGACTTGTTTATCCAACATACAGCAAGGCTTTGGAACACATTGCCTAGTGAGGTGTTCTCCGACGCATACAACCTCTAGAAATTTAATATGAACACCAATTCCTACCTTTTTTCCCTTGGTTCTTACGATGTTCTCTGAGCATTACAGGATATCCCTTTTCGTGAGGACCAGAACAAAAAAAAATTGTCAATTTAAAATTATTTTGTTGCCACATACCAAAATTTGTAATTATTTCTTGTTTATTTTTATGAAAATTTTTTTTTTGAAAAATAATTCTGATCTGTTTACTTAAGTCCGTTATACTTTTACAAGTGACATATTGTAGACATCTCATAAGTCAACCATTATGCTTCCTCTACACTCTACACTCTACACTCTCGTGCGAGGAACTCTGTACGAGGTACTCGCCGAAGTTTATCGAGACGAATGTTATCATCCACATTCTCGTGTCTACTCGCGAGAAACTCAGTTATACGTTGGTCTTCAACTTTGATGTCGTTAAACTAGCTGCTGCTTCAGCTCTCTGTGCATATACATTTTACAACTTATTAAATTGTTAGAACACAAAAAAATACTAAAGCCCTGGAAAAAAAGAAGATGGTGGATGACGTTTTTAACTTAAAACAAACACAACACTGCTCAAAGTGCGGCAAGAATGTAGTAAGTCTTTTCGTATTCGTGCCTCGCCGTCTTTGACTCTGGTACAAAAAACCGAAACGGAAGCGAGCGCCTGCAGAACGAGGCGAGGAAGCACGATACACTCTCGTCCTCGGCCCGCTGCGGATAACTTTAGCGAGAGTGTAGAGGTAGCATTATGAATTTATTACTTTTGACAACTAAGAAACGAATGTGCCGAAGATGCCTAAGAAACCCATTATTTTTCCTCTGAAGGGGGTCAGTGGACTAATACACCCACATGCATCCTATCACCAATCAGAGTTTTTCACTATTGTACAATTTTGTCCTCTCTAACCTAAGCGAACGGCAATAAAAGAATAAACACTTTATCGTAAATTATGTATCAATAAAATCTGAGAATATTTTTTTTCTCGGCATACTACACGTGACGAATATTGACGACCAATTATACAATTACACTGCCCAACAAAAAAAATTAAATAAAATTAAATTTTTCCTTCATTATATGAGTCGATTCTTATTAAATTTTTGTTAATAAAAATTATTATGATAAAAAAAAATGTATTAGCTCTAGTGGCAGGCTCATAAGATCGCTTTGTTTTGGCTTTTATTTTGTAATTGGCCTCTGGAGCATCCTTACACTTACTTACCTTACCAGTAATCTGCAAGCATTACATTATTTCAGCGACCCTAATATCTCCGTTCCATTACGAAAATATATTAATGGAACTTTTATTTATGCTTGTCACTGACAGCTCCACAATTGGGTGCAAAAAATTGAGGTGGGAGTGGAGAAAATGGATTTTTAGGGACATGTTAAATCCGAGTTTATGATATTTTTGTAGAAGTTTTGTGATCAACTGAATGTAGTTTTTTTTTTATGAAAATAGTCGCAAAAAGGGTAGACCTATCGTGTGGGCCGCGGACGGCCCGCACTGCGACTATTAGAAGGGGAAGGGATTATAGAAAGGAAATGATTGTGGACACGCTTTTTAAAAAGTTGCAGGTCATAGTTCTCTGGAAAAACTGAATTTGGAAGCTTATTCCATTCCGTAGCAGCCCTGTAAAAAAAGAATTCTTGATGAAGATTGGTCCTTGTAGTGTCAAGCTTGAGAGTAAATGTGTGAGACTGATCAGCGTGCCGAGTTCTTCGGCCGAATGTGGCCAATAGTGGTACAAGAGTTTTTATTTCTCTGGAGCATCTGCCATGGAAATATCTGTAGAGTAATGTCTGGTTTGCAACTCTTCTTCTATGTTCTAGAGGGTGAAGGGTATCTGTGAGATTTGAGCTGTTTATCAAGTTATTACCTCTTTTGTTCCCTAAATTTTTTTGCATAACTCCTCTGAGAGTTTCCCAAGCTGTCTTTTCTTTCACTTCCAAAACTAGGTCAAAGGCAGGTTACCTCACCAGTTTACGTATTTGGGGGCCAACAAAGATGCCTTCCATAATTTTTGCATCACCTAGTCCAGGAAAGTTTTCTCTAAAGCATCTAAAAGCCTTCTCTTTTTGGTTCATGCCTTCGACAAAATTATTCAATAAACACAGCTTAATCTGTAGAAGTGGAAAAAAATCATCCTATGGGTCCATTAGTGGCTTGGCAATGACATTTTTCTCAGTAGAGTTAAGATTTTTTGCGGGTCAATCTTCTTGAACATAATGTGATTTCTTATCCCTACTATCTCATATACCTTTATAAAAAGCAACATTATTAGTGTACCCTAATTGCATTCCTAAGAGTATAGCAATCACTTTCATATCGCCACAGATTTTCCACTTATGT
Organism: Agelastica alni; assembly: GCA_950111635.1. Taxonomy (NCBI): domain Eukaryota; kingdom Metazoa; phylum Arthropoda; class Insecta; order Coleoptera; family Chrysomelidae; genus Agelastica; species Agelastica alni. The sequence goes on from OX467709.1 coordinate 84,209,158, forward strand.
TCAGCATATTTAATTGAGTCGAGGAAGGCTTTTATATTTGTATAACTCCCTTTTATGAGAAGTGAATGACCAAAAGACATGGAAGAAAGACGGTTTCCGTTGTAAAGCAAAACGGCTTTTAAACTAAGCTTGGAGAAGTCTATGAATAGCCTTCATTCAGATAGATCATGCTTTAATGTTTTCTCACTAGGAAATCTGTTGGGGTAAAGTCGCGTATACTCAAGACGCGCCAAACGTTGATTTTGATTACTTTTTATAAAAACTGACACAATATTAACTTTTTCTACCTCATAATATATCATTTTTACTATATTAACTCTTAAATTATAAATAAAGAAAAATGTAAATGTCAAACAATAGTATATTACGTAACAAGAGTTGTAAGTAACCCATTACGCACGAAATGAAAAAGTAAATTTCATGAGTGCGTAATGGGCTTACAACTCGTGTAACGTACTATACTTTTTCTACGCCCATTCATTTTCTTCCATTAAATAAAAAACATCGCAATCATTTAAACTTTATTATAATAGTTGTTAATAACAATTGAACAATTATTGTAAATCGATTGTGCCTTATTATTTAATGGTGATGACCGGTTATTTATAATTGTAGTACTGCTCGGTACATCAAAAGACGAAGATTTATAATTGGTAATTGCCTCCGATATTCGTAATGCGTTGTCATTTTTATTTTTAAGAGATTGATTTACATAGCCTTCCGCTACTGTAGAAGATTGCCAGCCACCAAGTAGTTTTAATGATAGCATTTCACCTCCTGCATCAACTAATATAGTGGCTGTTGATCTCCTAAAACAATGGCCAGTATATTGCTTTGGTTTCGGAAGCTCAAGATATTCAGCAATTTTACGTGGTGTACTTCCGATTGTGTTTATCCCCACAACCTGTTTTATGCATTTTCCATTTCTGTAATTAAGAAATAAAGGAAGTTCTATTTTAGCAGTACGCAAATTCATGTATTTTTGACATGTGATATAAAACGTTTCTGGTACTACAAATGAACGTCTCGTTTAAGTTTTAGAATCTGGAATATCAATTATCAAGAATTTTTCTGTGTCCTGAATGTGTTTCATTTTTATATTTCTAAGTTCTTGTTTACGGCAAGCCCCGCTTAATCCTATAATGAGGATAACCTGAAAACAAAAAACAAAAACTCATTTTTGTTTGATGATAATTATACAAAATTTTAATTGTTTACCTTTAACAACAAATGTTTATCGTCTGGGGCATCTTTCAGAAACTTATTAATTTGTTCAGTAGAAAGGATTTTCGATTTTTTACTTCTAAAACCATCCGATTTCCGCTTCAGTAGGGCGATAAGTTTTGGATAATTTGCAATATTAATGTTATTGTTTAGTGTAGTTCTTATCATCGAATAAATGGCCCATAGAGAAGATGGCTTCATAGTTTTTGATATTTCTTTAAAATACGTAAGTAAAACATTCTCCGAAAAGGATTTAACGTTATGCTTTTGTCGCCAATCCATAAATTTTTGATAGGTAATTTCGTACCTTTCTTTGGATTTTAGCGGTAACAAATTATGTGTGGCAGCTTGAGCTTTTTCTAAAATCTTCGGCGGAGTGCTCATAATTTCATCACTTTCACTACTATTAGACATATTCGTAGATAAAGTTGAAAAAATGTTTGGATACAATTGTATTTTGTTCAAAAAATTAACAATATAAATGACATGACATTTTAATTTTATAGCATGCTACTTAAGAAAACTTGTCTTATTTTTAAAGAAATTGCATATCGTGCTGTCTACATTTAGGTGCATCACTCTTTCAATCCTAAATATATCTCGCTAATGCTAAAAGTTTTTATGTTTTTTAATTGACTAAATTTGTGTAAACAGACCAAATAAAGTCTTACGTAAATAAAAATTTGATTGTAATTTAATTAAACCAAGAAGTTTAAGTTTCCTTCTCAAAACGCACGTGTATGTTATGAGATCTCATTACGTGCATGTTATTGTTGTATGTTATTTACAAGGAATGTTGACAGTGCGATTTTTGACGTTTACAGACATGGGCGTAGAAAAAACAATTTAATTGTTTTAATATCCACGGCTACTATCAGGAAAATAAAATACAGGGTATTATTTAAAAAATACCAGTGTATGTGGAATTTTTAGGTTAACGATACTTTTTTGCATTTTCTAGTACTGAATTCTAAGTGCCCTTAAAAAATACTTCATATTTGCCCATTTAAACGTTTTTGCAAGACCTATATTAACTGAGATAGCTTTAGAGTAAAATATAAACAATCACCCGGTACACCCAATATGCTGACAGTTTCAGCAAAGTTTAACTATAAGTTCGAAAAGTTTTGGTATGCTCCAATGTAAGATTATCTCACTAGCAGCAATGAATTTATTAGTTACTTGAAAGTAATTTGTTATTGATTTATACTAACCCTTCATAAAATTTTAAGATGAACTTCGGTAATCTTATTAGGCTCATGCAGAGCCGTCAGTAGAGAAAGTGTAAATGGAAAAGATCATATTTCACACTGAAAACTTTGTTGATGAAGGTTAACATCTGAGTTAAACTTTTACGTTAACTGATAAACCCGCTAATCAAATTAAAATTAAGTTATATATAATATCCTCTCCGATGGGAGAATTATGAGCAAGCCCGACATAAAAAATTTTTGTTTTGTTTTTATAAATCGGTTAACTTTAAAAATTATAATGTTCTTTAAGAAAAAGTTTTGATTTATGTTGAAAGGGTCACCGCAATTTTTTGGTATTCTTCTAACCCTTCACCATCCGAAAAATGTAATTAGTGGCTTTAAACATTTTTCCTAATTATTTTAATTTTAAAATGAATGCCTTTTTTTTGTAGGTTGTCTCAAAAATATCTTTTATGTTGAAATGTTCTGAAAAATTACTTGCTAGTTAATTTGATTTTTGGACAGCATTTTTTTGAGCAAAATAAAGTATCCTGCGAAATAATCCTTTGAAATTTCTGTTGAAATATTTAATTGTTTCGAGTGTTGATGAATATAAATAGGCATTTTTAAAAATCTATTTTCCCAGGATCAATTTAGTGCAACGAATAAATCGTGTAATTAAAATAAATGAGGAATTTTAATTTTTGGGTTTTATCCAACTTTAACTTTAAGTTTCATTACTTAACTGTGGTTTTGCTGAGAAGTTTTTATGCCCAACGTTAATATTAGTTTGCAGTTAAATTATTTCAAACATTTTTAAACACAATAAATCAACGTAAACACATATTACCATCAAGCTTATACATGTTGGCAGCAGTGGTCTGTTAATGGGAAATTGGGCATAGTCACTAATAAATAAAAAAAAGAAAGCAATTCTCTTTTGTTTAAAATTTTTTTCACAAATTTAAAAATCAAACGATTGATGCACATGCTTAATAAGTAATTATTTATGTCTTTATATCATAAGGTTTTTAGTTCACATTTCAAATTACATACTTCAATATAAATTACGTAATTTAAACTCCATTGCAATTTAAAAGTTTCGGACGAGTAGTAGTAGTTGAATCCTTTATGTAACCAAATGAAATAGTTACAGTTTTAATGGACTTTATGTATTATGAAAGTTCATTTGCTTTAATTTAAAATAATTCGTTTGAGCTGTAATAAAGATTAATGTAAAATATAATGTTGAAATAATAATAAATTTTTAGATTTTATTCCAAAAAATGTTGCCAAAAGATAAATTTGCAATAATGTTTAAAAATAATAATAATAATAATAATAATAATAATAATAATAATAATAATAATAATAATAATAATAATAATAATAATAATAATAATAATAATAATAATAATAATAATAATAATAATAATAATAATAATAATAATAATAATAATAATAATAATAATAATAATAATAATAATAATAATAATAATAATAATAATAATAATAATAATAATAATAATAATGTGGATAGAAGCATCCTACATCATTTGGATGCCGGAGAGACGTACACCTACCTGGGTGTGGAGGAAAGCCACATCCAGGAAACACAAATGGTGAAAGACGCTCTTCGCAACAAGTATAGGCGGCGACTCCAACAGATCTGGTCTTCGGATTTGTCGGGCAAGAATAAAGTCGCTGCTACTAACATGATTGCTATTTCCATTCTGCTCTACTTCTTTGAGGTAATAAAGTGGACTGTAGCTGAGCTGCGCCAACTTGACGTTATTACTCGCAAGATGATGCACCCAAATAGGAGTTTGCATCCAAATTCGTCCGTTCCACGGTTATATCTCCCAAGAAAGCAAGGGAGGCCATGGACTCTTAAGTTTGGAGTATCTCTATAACAGAATGGTTCTGGAAAACGTCTGCAAAGTCATCAGGAGTTTGGACCCCCTCTTGCAAATAGTCAAAAGCCATGAAGTTGCAGGAGTAGGAGCATTTCTATTCGGGGCAGCACACCGAGCAGCTGATGAACTCTCGTTGTAAAAGAGCGGCTCTTAAAAATTGGTTTTATTTTAAAAATACTGATCTTGCTTTCTCTATCCTACAGCGAATCTCTTGTGAATGGTCTCATTGGTCTTTGAGTACGGTTCCTAAATATGTATATCTACTGACTCTCTCTATTTGTTGTTGATTTATAGTAAGATGTTTGTTTGGGATTTTTATCTTGCTTATAACCATATATTTTGTCGGGATTTACACCTCACACTTTTAAGTAACATTAATAACATTTGAGTTTATGTACCCAAGAGAAAAATACCCAAGCATCTAGCTGTATGTTAGCTAACATAAATAGCAAATCTACTTAAATAAACTTACACAATAAATCTAATCTTTCAAATATTTTCTATATTATTCGTTGCAATCCTTTCGCTCTTTAAGTTCAATTTATTAACTTGAAAATAAAGTGATTTGTATGGTATTTGTTTTTTTTTATTTTTCAAAATCAATTAACTTTACATTGTCTTCTCGTTTGGTGAGGATTTCCTTAAGTATGTTCACATCATCAAAATGTATGAATTATTAATACTCTTGAATGTTCTTTGGCTATTAGTACACAAACTCGAAATAAAGGGTCGGTTGGTATATACAATGTTTACCCTTTGAGGAGACATAAAATTGGTTTATTATTTATGGAGCCCATATGCACTTGAGCTATATAAGGAAGTCCATTAATGTGGAGACGTCTTCTAATGAACTGTAAAATTAATGAAAATTTACCGAGGGATTGGTGACATCCGTTGAGAAATTAGTAAGATTTATTGCCGCTGTTAATGATTAACATAATTTTCGGTACATCTCTAGTTAACTATTGGAATTTTTTTCTTTGAAGTGAAGCCATGAAATATTGATGTATATTTTAACACAATATTTTGGTGCTCTCATAAAATTTTTTCAAGTTTAATTTATGTTGGTTTTATTAGTTATTATAAAAACACGAACTAGACTTATTTATTGCTCATTTATCAACTCTTTATTGGTATAAGAGGATAGTTCACGAATTGTTGTCCCTAAAATAGTTGGCGTTGAATGAAAAATGCAAATAAAGTGTCAGGCAAAAGCTTATTGAATGACATTAGTGTGTGGCAAATAGCATCAGCGCATCAGTTCGTGTATGTTAAATATTAATTTATTTTCCATTGAGGTGTGCGTGATTTTAAAAAAATGGACAAAATTGAAATAAGAGGTGCGATAAAGTACCTCCTCTGTAAAAAGGGGTTATCACCGCAAAAAATGTATGAGGACGTGGTAGAAGTATTGGGTGACTTTGCCCTTTCGTACCAGGTAATCAAGAACTGGTCACGAGATTTCAAATTATGTAAAATTATGTAAATTATGTAAAATTATGTAAATATGTAAATATGTAAATAATTTAAAATAATACTTTAAGTGTTGTTACAAAACATTAAATATATTTCAATAAATTTAATAACCGCTGTTTTAAAATAATACATAAATTTAAAACATTTTATTAACTACGTTTAATATTGGCGTAACTCACAAAATCAAACTCAAGCATAATAATTTTGCTTACCTTTTACACACTAGCTAAACATTAAATGTTTTAAAACTTTTTAAACTGCCTTGCTCTTTTCTTCACAGTATATTATATATTACATTTTTTTTCTCGTAGACAACTTATAAAATGGTAATTTGCTGTACTAAAGACGACAAAGAAGGAAAAAACAAAACTTTGGTGGAAAAAGTAAAATAGAAAGAAAAACAACGCACATACATAAAGATTGTCACGCCTTTTTTCCGTAGGAGTAGGCAAAGACCACTTTCTTCTTACATATATCTTAAGCTTTTTTTACTTTTATTCACGCTCTCTTACATGCTCGTCGGTTATTGGTACTCTTAACCTATGTCGATGTCGATCTGATTGCCGTGATCGACCTCTACCGACTTGCCCATTCACACTGCCTTATAAATCTGGTTCAACAATCTTCTTTTATCTATCATTTTTTTATCTTTCTTCTTTTACACCACAGCGTTCCCTTATCTCACTATCTTTACTTTATCTATCATAATCACTAGGGCTATACTTCTTAGACTACTCATCTCCGCAGCATTAATTCTTTTGCAAAACACAACATTCCTCACCATACATAAGTGTAGGGATCAGCACTCCTCTAAGCACAGCTTTTTTACACGTTTTAGCTGCTCATTAAGTTATGCTCATTTGTTTCACTGCCAACACCCTTCGCTTAATGTCACAGTCACACTCTCTATCTTTCGTAAACTTTGAACCCAAGTATGCAAACTCATTGTTCCACTCTTTCCCCTTAAATCAGCACCTCGCATTTTGTTATGCTTTCTCATCTTTTAAAAACCATAACTTTTGTCTTACTTGCATTTACTTTTATCCCTTTGTGCGAATTAATTAGTTATAAGACCCCAAATTATTATTTTTCCTATTTCTCGAGTTTTCTAACTTAAAATCACGTGCATGGAGTTTGGCAATAAAAAATATTAAACCTGACAAAGTTTCAGCTTCGTCAAGGTTGTTTGTTTTCACGTCAATTAAAAGATTGACAGTTTAACTTTCAAATTCAAACTGGTTTTGTTTTGTTTATAATATTTTTTAACTATTAATATCTTGTAAAACAATATTTAAACTATCATGATTTAAGCTAGTGTAGGTGGACACGAATTTTAAAAATTTACAAATTTAGACCACATAAAAAATCTATCTGTACCAAATACTAGAATAAAGAATATTATAACAAAAAACTTATCTTTTTTACCTGGTACATGAAAATGGTATTATCATCCAATCATCTTTTGGTCAGATGAGAGCCGATTTAATAACAACGGGATAGAGAATCGACATAATTGCGATTATTGGTCTCAAAGCAATCCGCACTGGACACAGGAGATTCACTTTTAAACAATTTTTGAAAATTTTATGGTGTGGTATAAAGACAAATTTATAATTGGATTAAAATTCTATGGAGAGACTTTAATTAAGACGATTTGCCTCTACTATTGCAAGATCTATACCACTAAATATGGTTGTTAACGTGTACTTACAGAATGATGGAGCTTCTGCACACAATCTTGAAATGGTCATTTAAACAAAACATTTATTAATCGGTGGATCGGAACATATAGAGTCGTAAAATTTTCAGATCTTACACCTTTGAATTATGTTTATGAGGCCATTTAAAGGAAGAAGTGTACAAAACGTCTGTTTTAACTTTAGACGATCTCAAAAACATAACCAAAAATAAAATTAAATCACTTAATGTTGCAACAACGACGACACTTACCACATTTTCTTTAAAATTTAGGATTTTGTTGTTTTCTTTAAACTGTTTCGATATCATCCTATGACTAACGTAAAATAAACTATTTTAATTTTTTGATGTGTACCATCTTTTCTCTCGCAATTTGTGGGATTGATTTCGTGAAATAGGACAGAAGTATGCAACAGGAAGTCGCGGAAGCGTGTGCTATTTGATTTGACAAATGAGCGCGAGGTGGTAGAGTTGGCTGTCAGATGGTACCAACCAATTTTTCCGAGAGGTCAGTTCTGTCACCCATAAGCTGTGCACTTAAGTTACAGTGTTGTGTATAAAGTTTGCTGTGCTATGCGTAAACTATATAAATAAATATTTACTGTTGATAATAAGTCTCATTAAAGTGCAGATCAGTGATCAGTGATACAAGTAAGTAATAATAAATAATTATTCGAATAAAATATTTCAATATTTAGCTTTTTTAAATTTTGAGGTTGATTTGTGTCACTGCTAGTGTCAATTAAATAATATACAATTTTCATTTAAAAGAATTATTGTTTGTTATGAAAAATCATTTCAAATAATACCTGACCCAATATAAGTTTTTCAAGTTAATTTTTGTCATTTAAACTTTAAAAATTAGGTTCGCTTCCAGTCAAGTGAGTAAATATTGTGATTATGCTTTTTTTAACGGACATCGTTTAAAATAACATTAAACTGTTTACAATAACTATTATTCATTGAATATTAAACTGTTTTTTTTCATCTTTTAAAGACTGTGTCACAAATCGATAGATCTCTATTTTCTTGTATCGTAGTCGTTAGCTTGTTTAGTTGAGTTTTTTAAGTGCACAGCAAAACGCATTTATTTCAGCGTGCAGTGTTGACTTGGGATTAAAGCTTAAACACGGAAATAACTTGTTCGAGAAAATCTCTCACGACAGTACATTACGTAAAATTGAGCAGTTAATACTGTCAAAAGCTTAATTTTTTTTTTAATTGGAAATAACAACTAATTTCTTTTTTACCGTGCTCAATTAAATATTCAGTTGTTTACAAAAATATAATATAAAAACTGCAAAATTAATATTTCCAATAAATAATTTATTAATAGAAATGTTAGGTTAAGACTGTTGGTTGGGAAAAATAATTTAAATAAAGTCTTAAAATAAATCTTCAGGTTGATTAAAGGTACTTTCACTACATGTATTAATACATTTGTACACATAGTACAGTGGCCGATTTAAATTTAGGTTTTAAATAATCAGTAAATAGTTTTATTTTGCGATTAAATCTGCAAAAACAAATGTTTCAAAAATCAAGTATTTGAGTCGTTACAATTCCTTAATATTTTAAGTTGTTAGATTTATTTACGGCATGGAAAAAATTTCTCTTTTTTAAAAACTTTCTTAGTCATTTTTTCCCTTGGTTGCTGATCCTATAGCCAGCTACACCTCAGCCTCTTGGGCTTCCGGTTTGTTGTCACACCACCCACTCCGTATCTCTAGTCTTCTGTACCAATCTGTACAGTTTCTTCAACGGTCGGCTGTTGTATTTTTCAGGAGTTAACCTAGGTTGCCCGAATATTGTCCGTCTTTTGTGGTCTAGTGCCTCGCATTATAACAGTACGTGTTTAGTCGTTTCGGTCCCTTCACCACATTGTCTGCAGTTCTTCTCTGTATAGCTCCATTTTTTGTAGGTGTTTTCATTGGACTGTGACCAGTAAGAACACCCGTTATAATTCTTACCTGATTCCTACTCATCTTCAGTAGTTCTTCAGTTCTGTGTTTTGTCGGTTTATATTAAATGTTTTCCTGTGGTACATAAGCTTTCTTTGTTTTCGTTTGACCCAGTCCCTTACGCATCCTCGGATCTCAGATTTAGTAATCCCTAGTGCAGGTTATGGGCCAATGTATGGATCTGATGAGCCCTTTCTTGCCTAGTTAATCAGAGTTTTCGTTGCCCTCGATCCCACAGTGTCCTGAAACCAACATCAAAGTTATTTTGTTGTGTTGTGAGAGGACACTGAGTTCTTTTAGGCATTCCTATGCCAGTCTTGATGTCACTTTTGGCTTCATCAAAGCTTTTAGTGACGCCTGGCTGTCTGTGCAGTTTTTGAATCGTTGGGCACTTTTCTCAAGTTGTTTTCTCTTGCGCATTTCAGGATAGCATACATTTCCGCCTGAAATACAGAAGTGTTTGTTCTTGGTAATACTTTGTATATTCCAGCACCAGTTCCTTCCTTGGTCTTGGATCCGTATGTATACCAGATCCTCTCTCCGGGTTTGCGCTTGGATCTTGTATATTCACCTAGAAGTTAGTGTTGAAAAAGTACATAGAGGACATGATTATGATATTTTAGGAGGGATTGCACAATTTTGATATTTGTATGGTTAATTACCCAGTTTTAGTTTACAAAGACAACAATTTAATTAAAGAAATATATTATACGACAATAAAAACACTTTTTATCAGATTATCTAATTAAGTGTTCAGAAAAGATCAAACTGTTCTTCGATGAAAACCTTTGTTTTTTTTTTAAATTATAGGTTATAATAACAGGACGCTGCGGTTCTTAAATATTTTTAAGTTACATGACTCACTTTATTTTCGTTCTTCTAGACCAAGATGACAGGTTAAACATTAAATTGGAAATGTAAAAAAGTTAAAAAGACCGTACATTGCTATAAAAACTATATTGAAAATCAATGATAAATTGGATTTGTTCAATCTTGTAAAATATAAAATCTTCTTACGCCAAAATGAGGTTGCATGTGATATAAAACAGTGTCTAAGATTAAGATTGGAAAATCTCTTTTGTATATGCGGTATTTATTTTAAAGACGTTTATCTTAAACTTAGAATTTTCCTTGCAAGAAAATTAAAACAGTTTTTTCGCTTATTTTTTATAACATCCCGATTCACGAGAAATAGTCCATTGTGGTTTAACTGATGAGTCTAGACATATAAAAATGTACATTATGGTAAAAAATTAATAATTTGATTCGATATGCAATGGTATAGGTAAAATAATTCATTTAAAATTAAAATTTGTTTAAAAAATAAAAAATTGTTATTTTTAAATTTAATTTTAAAATGTATTTGTGTGTAAGAGTAAATAACTTATGTTTATTTTACATATATTTTATTTATGCTTGTTTTATTTAAATTTAAGTATTATTTTATTTACATTTATAAAATATTAAAAGAAAGCACTTGTTAGATTTACATTAAATATATAGATTTTTATTTTAAACATATTATAAAATTAAATAACGTTTGTGCTATAATTCATGTAATAACAGGGTGATTAAAAAAAGGGACCCCATCTCTAGGATAGGTAAAAAACTTAAAAGTAATTGGGGTTTGCTTAGTAAAAACTTTTCGTAACGCCATCCGTATTCAAGATACAGGTTGTTGAAAAAAAATGTATACACATTTATTACGATTTTGCCGAAACTACTGGAAACATCATAATGAAATTTCATACGAATATGTTTTAGAAGCTAATACATCCTATGAATTTTTTTTTATATCTAACTCTCATAGTGGGCGCTAATTACACAGTTCGTACCAAGTTGTATTGAATATAACCTTTTTAAAGTTAGATTTATTTAAAGTAATAATAAAGTTATTAATTTAACAAAAAATTACAGGAAGAAAATTAAAATAAAGTCTAAGAAAATAAAATTCAATTAAAGTAAGTTGTTCAAAATGTCCTCCATTTTCTTGAATACACAAGTCTATCTTTAATCCATTATTCTTCTAAACGGTTAGGGATCAGCTATCAGGTCATTAAAGTGACAATGAATTTTGTCTTCCAATTCCTGACATGAATTTACTTCTGTAGTATAGACTTTTTCCTTAAGATAGAACCGAACTATGTATTCCAAAGGATTAAAATCGCATGACCGAGGAGGCCAATGAATCGGAGCTTCTGCACCTTTACCAATACATCGATTCGGAAAATGGTTACTTAACCAATTACGACACCTTCTATCAAAGTGCGGTGGAGCTCCATTATGCATAAAAAATGGAGATCTTCTAATATCTCGAATAAGTGATTGTTTAAAAAATCCAGGTACATATCACTATTTAAATTTCCAGTTAGAATGTGATAACCTATTAATTTGTTATCTAAAGTTGCTGCCCAAACATTAAGTTTAAATGAGTGTTGGCCTTTCTTTAAAACAATGTCGATATAAACTAGATAGGTTCGCTGAGGTCGAATTCAACCGACTTACCCATTTACTCTTTACGTGTTCAAACCTTCTAAACATTCCTTTATCTTTCTTTGTTACCACAGCGTTCCCTTATCTCACTATTCTTTACTTTACCCAGAACCCTTCGGCTATACTTTTCAGGCTACTTATCTCCACAGCATTGATCTTACCTTCATTTTTCTTCTGCCAAATCCCACATTTACTGCCATACATAGGTGTAGGGCCTTACACTTTTCTATACATTGCTAGTACATAACGTAAAAATGATTGAAATAAAGCAAAAACGTAGGTATAGGTGTAAACCTTTAATAAATTTTAAGTTTAAAATGAATACAATTTAGATGTATTATTTTAATAAAATAAAATAATCTTGTAAACATTAACCAAGAGATTTTTTTAAAGAGTAAAATAAGTCTTTCTTTATAAACTCTTAGTCAGACCAGTAAATCAAAACATTCAACATACCTAATAATATTAAGAAATTTATAAATCTGCATTGGCTAATACGGACTAATATTATTATTATAAGTTACCTACCACAAAAGCAGTTGTGTATAATTTAATAAAGTCGACTATCAAAAATTATACTCATATTTTTTTCATAATTGAATAGAAACGAAAGATAGCCTTAAACATATAAAAGAAAACTAAATGTTAATGATATTTTTTTGCATCGGTGGATATGTTAAAGTCAGGCCCGTTAAAACACCACAAAAATCTTGCTAAATGAATGAAAACATGAAAGAACCGAAAATATTTCTTTCATTTACATACACCACGAATCCGACGCAGACTGAAAATATTTATGCGTGTTTTGAAATGTTAAATGCCATCCTCATATATCAGCCCTATTAACATGTGTTTCCAATCTACAAGATATATCAATTCCAAAGAGGAAAACACCTTGAACTAATAAAACGTTATAAATAAAGTTGTTACATGAATCGTTAAAGGGGGAAAGCGAATATATTTTTGTTGCTGCTTTATTTTTAGTTAATTTTTTTTAAATCGTTGATAATTTTAAAATTTCTGGCAAAATTTGCCAAAAAAATGTAAAGCCTTTTTTAAAAAAAACGAAAAGTAGAAGCTTTTGATGCGCTACAATGTTTATTCCCTTTAAAAAAAATAACTAAAGAAAAAGCCATCATATATAATATCGAATTTAATAACTTCAAATGAAAAAATTTATTTTAATACCCACATTTCTTTAACAAAACATTTCTAAAACAAAATATTTAAGAGTCAAGTTTGTCTGATCAGTAGAGCTAATGGAATATCTCCTGGACTTTAAGTTTATAACAGTGCAGGCATATAATTAATCGGCAACGTTGTAAAATGTGGCACTGAAAATATCGGTCCATTGGTCTATGCCGTAAGATAGGGGTACTAATAGTCCAGGAAAATTAATTCATATTTGCGAAATTACGATTGCAATATTTTTTTAACATATGAGTTATTTAAAAATGTTAAATATAATAATATACTTAATTTCGCCAGCAACAATAAGTAAATTTTTTTAACATGAACTAATCATCATCATCATTCTCCAGCCATTTGCGTCCGCTGTCGGACATAGGCCTCTTCAAGTTTCTTCTAAGTTTCTCGGTCCTATGCCGCTGCAATCCAGTTGGTGTTGATCTTTTTTAAATCATCTGTCCATCTGGTGGGTGGTCTTTCGGGGTTTAGTTTGTCTGACCATGGCCTCCATTCTAGAAGTTTTTTTGTCCATCTCTGATCTGTTTGTCGTGCTACATAAACGGCCCACCTTCATTTCGACTTTAAGATCTTTTTAATTATGTCTTCTAATATCTTCTACCTTTGTTCGTCTACGAATTTCCTCATTTCTTACTCTGTCTCTGACTGATATCCCCAGCATAGATCTTTCCATCTTTCTTTGTGTGACACTCAATTTCCTTGCTGAAGCCTTAGTGAGCGTTAGGATTTCTGCCCCATATGTGAGAACCGGTAGGATATACGTGTTAAAAGTCTTCCTTTTTAGATTTATAAAAATTTGGTCCTTAAATATGTGTTTCAATTTGCCGTATGCTGTCCATCCAAGGTTTATGCGCCTTAAAAGTTCACAAGTTTGGTTGTCCCTGCTGATTTTTAATTCGTGTCCCAGATTGGTATACTTTTCGACATATTCTACTTGCGCTCCCTCTATGTATATATTACCTGTTGGTACTAGGTTTGTCATTGCCATAGTTTTGGCATAATTTATGTTCAGACCAACCGCTTTCATTTGTTTTGGAGTTGCTGCAGCATATCTCGTGCTTCAAAACATAAGAAATGAAGTGATATTATTTTTGAAGAAATTATTTAAAATGGTTATAATTTTAATTATATTTTAATTATTACTACTCAGCAACGACCACATAAAGGTAATGTACCTTTTTCGGCGAAATAGGGAAGAAACTAAGGGAAAAAAATTAATAATAAAACTAAGTGACAACTAATCTATAAAAAAATTGATTTATCTCAAAAAATAATACCCCAAAATAATAATAACGAACCATCGAAACACGTGCACAAATTACATGTCTTATTATTATTATTATTATACTAATGGTTGGCATTTGGCATCTTACATCACCTTCATTTTCATCCAGTTTATTTTAGATGGAGCTCTCCTTGCTATCTTCTTCAACATTATTAGATTTTTTACCGCATCCACAATGTGCTTCTTTTCCATAATATGGCATATTATATTCCTCTTCAATATTTTCTACGTGGGCACAAATATTTTCCAGTGATCAGTTTTGATGTGCATTTTCACACATATTCCAATTTAAAAGTGGTATTACAGACAACCACTTTATTTTAATAACTATTGTCTATGTTTTCTTTATTGCATTTAGCTCCGGATGATATGGTGGCAAACGTAGTGTTAAAGTTGAATTTTTTGCTAATGTGGGGTCAACAATATATTTCTTATTAGCTGGTTTGTGATTGTAAGGCCTAATTAAATCAACATTGTTTTGAAGGCCAGGTCAAGATTACCAACAACCGACGAGCATGCATGAGAACACTGATGAAAGTTGAGTAAGCAAAATATGTGTGTAAGAAGCGTAGCAGAAGTGGAAGGAAGTGGTCTCTGCCTACCCCTACGGGAAAAAGACGTGACTATATGTATGTATGTATGTTCTTCGTAAGTAGGTGAGTGCAATTGCAGCGCCCTCAATTTTCTTATTTTAATTGCTCTCCAAAGAATTATAATTTTATTTATAAATTTAATTACTGTAAAATGTGTTCCATGCAAGTTTATTTACATGTCATAAATATTAATTGTATCATCCATAGAAATAAATCATCCTGACCTTGAGATGCGTAATTGGAGACTCACTATACTATAAACAACATCTGACTGATTGTTTCTGTTCGGCATTCCATCCTGTCATTCCCGTTATATCTGTTTGGTGAAACCAAATAAATTAAAGCTTTTGACAGTAAACATAAATTTGTTTACACTCGAAACCACCGCGATTACTGTGGTCCTGGTAAAATGAAAATATTGCCGTCTGACGGTTACAGCGACTTAAGATTTATCACTTGAAGATACGAAGCGCAGCGCAGTTACTTTAATTCCTTCTTTTCACTGTTACCAGTATAAATTTATATTTAAATGAAAATGTAATAATTTTCCTTAATATCTTTTTCTAATGGAATATTATGATGAAATTATTACGACGCGATTGAAAGCTTATATAGTCCATCATTATTTAGAATAGAATTTGGGGAGTATATTTTATGTTTGATTTTAGATCGTAAAATAAGCCATACTTTATTAAATTTCACAGATGCACAATACCAGATCAGATACATTTTTATCACCACAAGTAAACGTGTTTTTATCTTCTTGTCGATAAACACGCTGGCCGATTAGCTGATGTTATTAAATATTGGTGATAGATTCTTCTAAAAATTCACACTTTTCCTGTTTTATGTGTAGTCCAGCTTCCTGTAGACATGTTAACACTATTCTCAAATGATTTAGATTTTTTTGTAACGTTGTTCCTTAAATTTTGATATTGTCCAAAAATACACAAACTCCAGGTAGCTATCTTAACTAATAAATTTGTTATGTATATTTACCATATCGTCAGTGAGACTGCAAAACCGCGTAACAGCAGTCTGCATTACCGCGTATCTACATTTTCGCATATTTACAGTAGGAAGAGAAAACTGATTATCTTGGATATTATAAAACATTGTTTTAACTAAACGTATTCGCGATTTCTATGACTATTATTTTATACGAATGTGACTTAGAATACCAATCTCTTCTTTAGATTTTGAAAAATATTCACAAAAAAATAACAATAAATCAGAAACACGCGCCACTCGTGTCAAGACTTTTTCTAGCATTCGGTAAATATGCAGGTTCGCTGCCAAACACTCGCCAACCGTAACGCCAACCACTGATACGCGGAATTGTTTTAACGGCTAAATAGACGTTTCCTTTTGGCTAATTTTAATTGCGTGAGTTCTCTCTCTCTCTTTAGTCTATGTCTGGTTTCAGACGTCGTGACCCCTTGAATGTATGCCCGGGACAGTCAAGCTTCTCCAGGTTTCTCTGTCTTTAGCAGTCCGCATCACTTCTTGTATGGAAAGTTTCGTCCAGGATTTTATTTGATCGATATATCTGTTTGGTGATCTTCCTCTCTGGCGCCTTCCGTCAACTTTCCCCTGGATGATTTGTTTTTCTAACTCATTTCTCAGAATGACATGGCCTAAGTATTTGATGGTGTTTCTTTGGATGTCTGGTAACAACCGTTCATTTTCCGCAATTCTTAGCTCTTAAAGGATTAAAGCTTTTTTCCTGCGGGCCGTTCATGGAATTCCAAGCATTCGTCTATAGCATGTCATTTCAAAAGCTTCGATCCGGCGTCTACCATATTGATAGTCCATGACTCGGAGCTGTAGATAGCGATTAAGAATACAAGGGATTTTATGAGGCGTTGTTTTGTAGCTTTACTTATGTTACTTTTGATAGTTTGGCTTACGCTGTCCTCGCCGACCCGATCCTCCTTTTTATCTCCTTTTCACTTCCACCTTTGTTCGAGATGCATGCACTCTTTGCTCTCTATGTCAGGTATTTAAGAAAGGGTTTGTGGTAAAACTCTTCTTTTATCCACGATCATGAAACAACACTTGCTCCTGTTGAGGTTTAACCCCGATTCTGCACTAACTTCTTCGACTCGTTTTAATAAGTTTCTTATTTCTTCTTCACTGCTTGCTAAGATTGTCGTCCGCGTATCTGAGATTTAAGATTTTTTTTCCGCCAATGAATATTCCTCCTTTCCAGCCATCTGTTGCCTTCCTTATAATCCACTGCCCTTAAATGTTAAAGAAGAGGGGGGAAAGAATGCACCCTTGTCGAACACCTTTTTCCACTTGGAATTCCTTTGACGATTGACCGTCAACACAGACATAGGCTTTGTTGTATACATACAGTTGGTGTATGAGATGTGTTAGGTGGTTCGGTACGCCCATTTCTTTTAGAAC
Source organism: Agelastica alni (assembly GCA_950111635.1). Taxonomy (NCBI): domain Eukaryota; kingdom Metazoa; phylum Arthropoda; class Insecta; order Coleoptera; family Chrysomelidae; genus Agelastica; species Agelastica alni. The sequence goes on from OX467709.1 coordinate 84,226,615, forward strand.
CTTCCATAAAATGGTCCAGTTGACAGTGTCGAAGGCTTTGGTGTAAGCAAGAAAACAAAAAATGGCTGGGACATTGTATTCGTACAGCTTTCCTGTTAGTTGTCGGACATTTATTAGCTGATCTCGAGTGCCTTTTCCAGGGATAAACCCAGCCTGTTCTGGTAGAATTTACGAGTTCTACTTGGAGCCAATAAACACTTTGAACCCACTGGCGCCAAATCTCAATTTTGCGACTTTTGTAGATACACGGTATTGCAGAGTGCTGTTACGCGGTTTTGCAGTCTCACCGCCGATATGGCTGAAGCAACTTTGGTACCAAACATTAATCTATTAATTAATCTATTAATTAATATATTAAAGTAAAGATAGTAAAGATTTTCATCCATGCATTGTCGTTGCAAAAATTTCTTTCATGTTTGGAATTGGAAATTTATCATTCATCGGTACTTTGTTTAATGTAACTTCTAAATCCGCACAAAGTCTAATCAAACCATCAAAACTATTTCTTCTAATCTGTCAATTTCATGTTAAACTTTTTCTTTCAATGCCTCAGGAACCCTTCTTGCAGGCACATAAATAGGTTGAGTATTTTCCGGTTAAAACAATTTACTTCATAAATTAGGATTTTTCCAAGTCCAGGTTTAAACACTTCCGGGAAATCAATTTTCATTTTTGTCAAAATCCGCAATTTTAAAAGTTCTGTAATATTTCCTGACAAATCTGAGTTAAATCGAATTTAATCTTATGCATCCTTTTTCTACCAAAAATTGGTTTAACTTTTTCTGGAAGAACGTATAAATTCAACGATTCGATTTGATGTTAGAATCTAACTTGAAAACGTGAATAACCCACGGGTCTAATCACTTCTCCAGTGTATGTTTTCAAAGGTAGATTTGTTCTTTGAAGTGGTTTTGTAGATAATTTATCGATAAATAATTCATGTGAAATTAAAGAAACTGCTGCTTTATTGTCATACTTAAACTTAATTATTTGTCCATCTAGTCTAATATCAACTAAAATATTATCTGGCTTTTTTAATGATTCATGCAATGTCCCATTTTAAAGCATATTCATAAAATATAAATTTTCCTATTGAACATTATTTTCTGTTTCTTCTAGTTCTTCATGTACTCGATGAACTGTTTCTCTTCGTGCCTTCTTCATATATACACTACATTTAAAACACGCTGTGTGCATTTGGAATTTTTATGTCTACAGGTATTTGCCAAGTGTGATTTGTCTCCGCAACGATAACACCGTTTTTCGACATTTCTGTAAGTGACATCTGACTTTTGTTCATGTTTTTAAGGAGATTTAATTTGATGTTGAAATTTAATGATAGTAAATTAATATTAATGATTTTGATCGTATGCTTGTTTTAGAATAACAAAAATTAGAAGATATCTTGAAATCAAAAACTACACAACTACGTAGTACTTGCATATATTTAACTACAAGTATGTTTAAAATAAAATAACAATACTTCTTTCGGTAGTTTATACCATATGATCAGTTCAAACGATAGCTGGTCTACTGCGTAGTAGTTCTCGAATACGTCACAAACGCTATCCCAATTCTCGACGGAATTCCTTAAATTCCTTAAAAACGTGTCGCCAATTTTCCGTATCTATTCGGCAAGCCTCTTTTTTTATTGTCTCTGGCTTCAGGACTTTTTACTTCCTAGATCCTTAACATTTTTGTATAACAATATTTATTCCACAAGCTCAAATTTCCATTTAAAAATCAAAGATTTCAAAAATTTCCAAGATATTAAGCAACATTTAACGTTAAAGCCATGAACAATAATTAAAATAAAGGTTTCATGAGTTAAAAAAAATAAAAATTGCATCGATCACACAGCAAAATACCTTAAAAGAAGGGAGGTTTTACTTAGTTTCTTTTTCTTCTTACGATAATCTTTTATCTTACTGATGTAATATCTTGTCAAAAGCAATATTGCTTGTCTTGGGTAGTTATTTTAACAGTTCGTCTCATGTTAGATGTAAATTCAGGTTTTTAATTTAATTGCAGCATTTAAGCAATATACATTATTGAGTCCTAAATACGCAACCAAGCTTACAGTTATTAAAAATCTAGGATAAAGTACACACGTCAAAATGTTCGCTGCCGTAGCCGAAAATCATATTCTACACAGTCTGGATAATATGAAAATTTCCTTTAAAATCCCTATATAAAAGTTTCCTGGCAACTAATTTGTCCGGAAAAGCAGTGACCCCGTTAATCAAGTAGTTTGTCAACAAAGAACTTTAAAACTCCCTCGCCTAACCTAGTAGGTACCTACTTTTAAATTTGACATCAAGCACATTATCACCAGTGTACCGAGCAAAGTTGTAGATATACAGTAAACATACTTAAAATTATTATTTGAATTTAGATGCTTTCAAATTCAATTTCGAATCTAACTTTGTAAAAAATAAGGTATTTTAACATATATATTTTATTGTCGATTTTCTACATTGTCTACTTTTTATTATTTTTTAAAAAAAATTTGTATTATTAAAATATAAATATTATAGAAAACTATAATATTACTTTTGTCAGCAAATAAACATAAAAATGTATAAATCTGATTTTTAAAATTCTGATTTGTCTCTTTGAAGGGCAAACGTGAGTTTGCCAAGACCTACCCTATGCTGATGAGAGGCACCCCGAAACCGGTCTATAAATGGTCACTTCGAGTAGTTAAATTAAATAATTCTTTCTTTTACTTAACAAGAATCTGCATATCACCCGAAATGGGATCATGCACGATTATCCATCAGTTATAATTTAATGTTCGTCTTGGCACATTGCCAGAAAAGTAGTTGTTTTCTTATAGTCGACCCACGTATGCCAATAGTATAGGTAACATGCAGCGAATTTAGCTGATTTTTAAAAATCGGATTTATGCATTTTTTTTGCTTTTTTGAACTAACTATTAATAATAATTAAAAAATATAAAATTAAAATCGGTTAATTTTTTAAATTTTATACATTTATTTGTCATTAAAGGCTGCGTGCCTGAGGTAAAGAACTTTTGGTGTTCGCATAAAATTGAAATATGACATGGTTCTCAATTATTTTTATAAAAGCTGACTCAAGAAATAATGCAAAAAAACATTGATAGAGAAATTATAATAAAAAGAGTACTACATAATAAAAAAAATACCCCATAATAAAAAGAAGACTATAAATTTAAAATCTGTAATACAGAATTGGTTTCTTATTTTCTATTCGATTTTGTCCGACTATGGACCATGTAAAATAACCTATTATTGTTCATCTCTATTCTTTTTTTTTTCAGCAATTTTTTTCATTCTTCATCCCCAATATTTCTTTAATCTCTCTAAATTTTTTCCTTTTCTTTACTTTTTCTTCATTAATTCTCATTTCATCAATGTTTCTTTAAACCTTTTAGTTCCGTGACTTGGGATTTCTGAATTTTATATTCGTTTCGCTCCGTAGAATGTTACTTCTTTTTTTTTCATTGCGTCTGTTATTCTTAGGAAGTAAAAAACTAAGGAAAATAAATCTTAAAATAGTTAGCTGTTTGAAACAAACATAGAGGCAATTTTCAATAAATAAATTTTTCATACATTACATATGTCAATACTTCACTGATCTATTAACTAAAAATCGTCAATTGATACTGTTTTTAACAACCCTTGACAACCAAATAATAAATAAATTGCTACATATTTTAAGCCATTTTCACGCAAAGAATATTTTTAATTAAATTTCAGGTAAATTAAAAATCCAGCCAAATAATAAAAATGGCTCAAAATTTTTTTTTTTTTATAAATTAAAAAATTATATTATTATTTTATTTTATATATAACAAATAATAAAAAGTAGGTAAATAAATAGATTTACTTAAAAATACATAAAATCTTTTTTTCTTTAATTTAGGGCTGATGAACCATTACATTCGACTTATTTAAGTTCCAAATTTTTTATTTTTTTTTTCATGTTAGACGTCTGCCTAATCTTTAAGCAATAAATAATTAAATTTCCTGGTAATTTAAACTTCAAAAGACTTTTGCTTTTTAAATTTGATTGTGAATGAAAATATAAAGAAGATATAATTCAAATTTAATTTGGATTACAAAATGAATATAAAGTGTCAAGGTAACATTTATAATAAACCTAATAACACGTTTGTTTAAAGAGTTGTTCGGTTCTCGTTTATTTTTTTTTGCCCAGTTCATGGTTTATTTTTGAATGACATTTTATCTCTAAATTTTCGCGAACCAATTGCAGGCCTAGGTACGAGAATCTTTATGGTTGCGTACCTACTCATCAAATTACAGAACGTGACTGCATAGAAATGACAAGACTTCAACGTCAAAAACCACATGTTACAAGCCATTGGCAAGATGAATTATTGTAACCCCATTTAATTGAGCAAAATTATTATTTCAACTCCAATGAAATCCTCATTAAACAAAATTAAATTTTATGGAGTGATCCATATGTGATACAATTGTGATACAATTTTCAAAACAAGTATAACGTTTTACATTTTAAAGTCATGGTGTCCGAAGTTTCCGGCAACACAGTTTATCAAAATAATAAGAAGGAACTCCGGCTAAACCGAGATGGGTCTAAGATTCTTTTATTCAGGGTGGCCAACCGTACACGAAACAAAACCATTTGCCCAAACGAGGGTAAGAATTACCCCAAAATTTTTAAATGGCATAATGGGTCGAATAAAATGTCTTTTGAAAGCTCTGACAACTCTTTTTACAATAGTCTTTAAATTTTATATTTCCTCCCAATACTTTGAAAAAATTACATGTTAAAATTCCAATTATTTTAGCTGCTTACTTACTACTTAATTGATTAAATGTTCAAATTGATGCTCGCCCGCTTCCATACAATTATTAATAGCTTTTAAAAGACATTTTATTCGACTTCCAATGCCATTTAAAGTTTTGGGATAATTCTTACCCTTGCTTGGGGTTAAAAGTAGTGAAGACAAAAATACCGGAAAGGAGTGTTTCCCTTTAATCAAAAATCGACAGGTCTAAGCGTTTTTCTTAAATCTTGACGAAGTTTCTGCAAATGACTCTCTTTTGTTTTCGGTTGGCCACCCTGTATGTACTATGTAAGGTCAATAATTTATAAATTAAATTTTTTTTTTAACAATGAATGTGTAAAGGAACCAATGAAACTATTTTACACTAAAATTATTCAGGTGAAGCAAAGGCCTTTTAAATTCAATTCTGTAAGAAACTTTGTCAACTAAAGGATGTTTCGGCGTATAGCTTTTATAGTTGTTTCACAGAGAGAGCGGCACGCCCTGTTAAAGGAAACTTTAAATTTAATCAACTGAAGTGAAAAGGAGACGATTTTCATTAAAAGTATCCTCGCGCTTTTAAAAAGTTAGGTAATTAAAAATTACGGAATCGGTACATTTCTCCCAAAAAAGGGTTACCAAATAGTTATTAACAAGTAATTGTTAAAAACAGTATTGCCAAGATTCTCTTTTTAATCCTAGTTTGATATAATAGAGCAGAAGATAATGACATACATTTTTATTTCTAGTAAGTGGGTACAGACCTACAATTTATTTCCCTAATTTAAAAAAAAAGTACAATAAAGTTGATTATCATCTTTTTTAAAAGTTAGCTTATAAATTGTTTATTTTATAAAAGTAATACGCTTTTTGTATTAGATTGTATGGAGGGGTCGTAAAGGCTATGCAGCCTCTCAAGCACATTGACCCATCAGAACTTTTGTGCATAACCCTTAATCTATTAGAGGCCCAGGGTTCCGAGACTTCGTACAGGGTTTATCAGTTTCCTGTGGGCTAAGTTCCCTATATCGGAAGGCTTTAGGAAGACCACTTACAGAAACTTGAGCTTCTCTCAGAAAAGCGCTGGGCATTCGCAAAGCAAATGCTCTGCAGTTTTAGCGAAGTTCTCGCAGTAGCGGCAGCTATCACTCTCTGTTTTGCCCATCTTTTTAAGGTCATACCTCAGAGGGCAGTATCCAGTGAGGAATCCCGTTACCAGTTGCAAGTCTTTCTTGTCCAACTCGAGAAGCTGTTTAGCTTTCCTTGGCGAAAGACTTACTAGCCTTTTCGCTTGTCTTTGTCCTGGCACTTTATTCCAGTGAGATTTCATTTTATCTGTTTCCCAGCATTATAAACCTCTTCTTTTAAGTGGGCAGTCTGCTTTCTCGTTTTCTTTAAATCCCTTGTGACTTGGAACCCACATTAGAGTAACATGATTGTTTGCTGCCAATTGTCTCAAGAACTGTTTACAATCAGCTTAGATTCACAAGTGTATGACTTCAGAGCTTTTAGTGCTGCTTGGCTGTCTGATAAAATATAGATTTCTGCCCTTCGGAACGCTTTTTGTGGTAGTCTGTCTTTCGACCCCAAAAAATTGGAAAAATGAATTAAGCTAGAAATTTTACTGAACAAGAGGTAGTGCTGTACTCAGTTTTATTGAAAGAGGGATATTATTATCAGTTATGTTGCCAATTGTTTCACAATAAGTAGTATGGTAAGATGATGTTTGGGCATAAACGATGCACTAATAACCGAGATATTAGACATTAAGTAAAGGATTGTTACTAGTTGTTTGATTATAAACGAACTTAATTAAACAGTCGGAGACCAACCACTGCACCCTTGCTAACTAGAGAGAACAAAGTTTCCAGGTTACAGAGGTTAGCCTCAAACATCCAGATGGCCAGAAAAGAGGTTTGCTCCTTGCAATATCTCTGCAAGCATTCCATTTGGCGGTGGCTCTGTTATGTTCTGATGTGGTATATGCTTTTATGTTCACACATAATTAATGTCTGTTCGTACGAGATCCATAGATGCTAATTACCATCTTGAGAATATTGTAATAGAACATGTGATACCTTACGTAGGTGAATAGTATAAACATTAATATTTTAAAAATACTGCCCAAAAAAGTACTTTATTTTTCATTAAAAAACAAATGTCTCGAGTAAAATAATTACTTGTTGAAATAAATTAAAGCCTACCTATGAAAATTTGCTTCTTAATTGGTAATTGTATTCTTTGTTTAGAACATCGACTATCCAATTATGTGATCGGATACATAGGTCTCAATCTGTAATTAATGGCATTGTATCAGGTGTGCTTTGAGGCGACCGCCAAACATTTTACAATAAACAAAATTGTAACTTTGTTTGTAGTGCTTTGATTAAGTAATATCATTAACAAAGTGCTCTTAACTTTAATTATATTATTTTAACTAATAGATTATAAATATCGCATATTGTTTCTCTATTTTATACCAAGACACAATTAAAAATTCTGTCAAAATTAAACTAATTTGTATTACAAAATAATTTACTTCTTTGTACTTAAAAACTATCTGATAGGCTGCATACAATGTTAATACAAATTTAAAATGTCTTTTAAAAAACTTTGTGTAACAGTTAATAGAAATATATATTTTTTTAAAAGGTTGCAATCATTGAATTTGGTAAAAAAAACCTGAAAGCAACCCTTATTTTGTCGAATCACAGCACGTCCAGTAATTAACTAAGTTAAACATAATTACTTTTAAGGGAATTAAAAGCAAAAAGATTGGAAGGACAGACTTTATTTCCAACCTACGAAACTAAGTTTGGATTCTTTTGACTTTTTGTCTTTAAACTGAAACCTCAAACATCAATGAAATTCCGCACAATCAGTATGTCGGCCAGACTACACATTGGCCCTACCCCTGATCCGTACTACCACATGGGAATTATTATTATTAAATACCCTTTTTTAAATTACTTTACCTAATTTAACGGTTATTACAAAAAAAATTTGGCGTTGAATGACAAATGCAAATAAAGTGTCAGGCAAAAGGTTATTGTATGATATTAGTATGTGCTAATTAGCATCAGCGCATCAATTCGTGTAGGTTAAATATTAATATTTTTTCATTGAGGTGTGCGTGATTTTATAAAAATGGACAAATGAACATGAGATAAGAGGTGAAATAAAGTACCTCTGTAAAAAGGGGTTATCACCGCAAGAAATTTATGAGGACATAAAAGAAGTATTGGGTGACTCTGTCCATTTGTACCGGGTATTTAAGAACTGGTCACGAGATTTCAAAGAGATTCCTGTCAACATGCACCAGGTGCAGGAGCCTCCAAAACTGTGGTGAACAAAGTAAATGTAAATTTAGTCCATGACATGGTATTACATAATGAAAAAATTACAGTCAATGCTATAGTAGAGACATGTAGTTTTTCTGTTGGAAGCGTTAAAAAAATTTTACAATAAGAATTGGGTTTTAAAAAACTCCCAACACGTTGGGTTCCACGAATGCTGACGGCAGTCTAAAAGCGTGTTCGCCAGGTTGCAGTGGAGACAAATTTGAAAATCATTAACAAGAATCCCGATTAATTTTAACGAAAATTTCTTATGGTCAACGAAACATGGGTTTATCAATCCGATCCAATACCAAAAGCATGCTAAGCGATCAGAGAAAAGAGAAGAGGAAAATTGAGCCCGAGTGTGCTTTTTCACCAGGCAACGCTCCAACCCACAAAAGCTTTGTTGCAATAGCTGCCATTCACAATACGGGATTTTGAATTTTGGAACAACCCCCTTATTCTTCAGATTTGGCCCCCAGCGACTACCAACTATTCCCAAAATTAAAAGAACATCTTCGTGGAATCCAATTTGCTGATGATAACGAAGTGATGTCGGCGGTAGATGAATGGCTGAAGACTCATAGTTCGAATTTTTTTTTAAAAGAGTTTAAATCACTTGAACACCGATATACCAAGTGTATAAACGTTGTAGGTGACTGTTAAAAAATAAATTAGTTTCATTTTTCTCATGTGTTTGCCTCTATGTTAGGGACAACAATTCGTGAAATATCCTCGTAGGTAAAAAAGAAATTTATCAGTCATCCTTTAAAAAAAACTTTTATATTAGTTTCCCCAATTAGTTAATTTTTGCAATTTTTTTGTAGGTATTGATTTTTTTTGTGCTTTCCTATTTTATTTTTTTTCCCAAACCAAAGAACTGCTGAATATTGTTTTTAAAGTTTCAAATTTGCTGTATTTTTTTATTATATCTTAGGTTAGTTTTTTTTTTTGCTTTTAATGTCAGTAAATCTTTCATACACCTATGCTTCAAATTTTATTTTTTAACGAAATTCTGTTTTGCAAATCCATAAATGAATAACAGTTGTAATTCGTGAAATATCTGATTATTGTTCAGGAAATCCTTTGTGTAACATTGTTTAAATAGTTGCATGTGGCTTTTCATCAAACATTTTACAAATACAATCACGCAGAGCTCATGAAATTACAGTCGATACTTTTGTTATATTTCATTGCATTCATTTTATAATAATTTTCTTAAGAAGTATTGAATGCAACAGCAAAAAGTCTTTCTTTTATTTAAATAAAACTCTTTGTGCAATTTTATTCAAACCAACGTAAAATAAAATATTGGCATCCATTATTTGTCGTTGCTTGCACTATATATTTTGTGAGGTTTCGCTGCTAGTGCAAATTATATAAATAGACATTGTGTCCAACTGTTTCTCGAAGAAAGCAGTTGTGGAAACGTCCAGTATAATAACTTGAAATTATTCTTGTTAATAAATCTTTTTAATGTGGCATTTTTTCACTAGATATTTAAACCGAAAAATGGCCCCATTTCAACACCGTTCAATAATAAAAGAGAAAAAAAATGTGGGATAGCCTTAAGTTCAATTAAGTGAACGTACATACTTGCGAATGATTTGATTTGGAATCTCGACAGTAGAATAAAGCTTGACGCGTGACAAAGGCATAGGTCACTGCTTTTACGAACTGGATGCTGTGCCAATTGCCACGTGTGTCTCTGTTCTGTCTGACGAGCTGCGTTCGGAATACAAAATTTCACTGTTCAAATTGAACTTAGTTACCTGCCACCGATCACAACTTTGCTCCAATATCTAATTAATCGTAACAAATTGCCAGCAATTCTAGAAACGTAGAATTGGAGAAACGTAGACGGCAAGACGATTAAGATTGCCGTCTCACACAACTTACAATGGTAATGAATATTCCGGTCTTTACGAGCTATATTTCATGTAGTTACACCATAAAAAAACACTGGTATTGCATTTTTACCCACCAGGAATACTGTTTGCTATTTACTTGCTTTAAAATGAATAAAAACAATTTAATGATAATAGCATGTTTGGACCCAGCTAAAATTTGTGAATTTTTTTTGTATCGATTTTTGTTTTATGTTTTTTAATTTTACATTAATTTTATCATCAACACTCGACAAAAACAATTAAATTTATTAAAAACATTTTAAAGAATTGTTATGTAATAAAGAGATATAAAAACAAATATTGGATAATTATTTTCTCAGAATATGATGCATTTTAAAAGTGTAGACATAGCATTAGTAAGAATGTCTTCTTATATAACTTACAATAGTAATGAATATTCTGGAGTTCATGATCCATTTTTCTTGTTGGATGATGAAAAATGCTCGAAATGAAATTTCCTAGTGTTAGGATACGGGAGATTTGTGAACTTGAATTTAATTTATAATGGAATTGAATTGACTTCTCGTCTTTGTTTTACTCCAAATGTCTGAGTTATTGCGAATCATAAAAATAGAAGTGGAAAAGAAAAAGATAAGATACAATTTCCATTGTAGTCCAGTCCGTGGAAAATTATTTTTAAAAAAAATTAATGTTAAATCTTTTATGTGTTTTTCTAATGACTGCAGTTGACTAAAAGGAGGTGTTTGTATTATGTAGAGTATATAGTCATAATCCACATATAGCGGCAATTATGTAGTCAAATTATTTGGTAGAAAAGTTGGTAAAAAATAAAGTCAACAGAAAATGCAAGCAAATTTTAATACAGATTTTCACTACAACAAATTTTCTATTGCTCACTTTCTCTCTAATAACATGATATCATTTTCTCGAGGACCTTTATTAAAAAATCCTGTATAATAATGTTAGTGCTTGGACGTTGGTTAAAAATAGACTTATTAACGGTGTTATTGGGAGATTTCTTTAAAAATCAAATCATAGAATTTCCTGCTGCTTTACAAGTGAATATATAATCCTCAATTTTTTACAATTTCTAGATACTACTATAAGAATAACGTTGTATTAACAACTGTAACACATGGAATATTAAGAAATTACGTAAAATGGTTTTAATATTTTTTTTTATTCCTATATGAGAAACATTTTAATTCCTCATAGCTTTGCTTTCTAAATTTTCAATTACAATGTTAATATTCCTTCTGCCTTACTTTTTAGAATTTTTTAGGTTAGGTAAATGGTTTTTTTTTAATTAAACGGTTTTTGGATATAATCCTTAATTTTCTACAATTTTTAGATACTACTATAAGAATAACGTTGTATTAATAACTGTAACACATGAAATATTAAGAAATTACGTAAAATGGATTTAATATATTTTTTTATTCCTATATGAGAAACATTTTAACTCCTCATAGCTTTGCTTTCTAAATTTTCAATTACAATGTTAATATTCCTTCTGCCTTACTTTTTAGAATTTTTTAGGTTAGGTAAATGATTTACCTCTTTTTAAATTAAACGGTTTTAGTATTTCACTGATTTCTTTTTTTAGAATTCTTCTTTTAGAACCATAATTAACCATTATAATAGATTATTTTTATTGCCCGTTTAAATAAACAATAATACTCCGTACTACATTTTCTATAATTTGTGTTTCAAACTATAATTTTGTTGATTCGCTATCTAACTTATAACCCCATTCTGACAAATTCTTTTGTCTGTAAATACTCTCGTCAAAAGTTATCATGAAAAACATCAAAAGTTTAATAGGTACATATTTTTTTTTTTTTTTTTTTGTCATTGGGATTAATATTTCGGTACGCAATAGAATAACAAGGATAAATGACCACCTCCATTTTATGGACAACTTTCATGTTTTCTATTGTGTATTTCAATAATAGAGCTTTTACGTGTCATTTGATATACGCGATAAACTTTTATTTTGAATGCCGTATATGTCGAGTTTATAGTTGTTGTTTTTCTACTCAATTTATGGTGATCAAAAGTCCAAGAGAAAGAACAATTTATTGTTTAGATACTGATTTATCAACTGCTGTTGATGCAATAAATCGCATTCAAACTAGCAAACAATAATATATTTCTAGGAAAATAAATTACATCTTAAATACGTGAGTAATTCTACATACTGGATTATCTTTGCACCAAAAGTATAAATAATGAAATATCACGAAATACAATAATTAAAAGTGTGAGTTTAGATTCTTAAATACTTAAATACTGATGAGATGCTAGTACTGTCTGTATTATATCATGAGATGGAGGCCTGGACGATGAAGGTAACCGACGTAAGGAGACAAGATGCATTTAAGATGTGGATATATCAAAGAATATTGAAGATTTTATGGGTAGATAGAATAACCAACGTAAAAGTAATGATACGTAAGCGTAAGAGGAGGGAAGTAATCCCAACAATTAAGAGAAGAAAACTTCTGTGTATGGGACATGTTATGAGGGGAGAAAAATATCGAATACTACATATATTATGCAAAAAAAAAATCAAAGGAAGGAGACGAAATTTATGGCTAAAAAACCTTAGGAAGTGGTTTGGATGCAATAACAGCTATTTAGCGGTCTTAAAAATAAGAATCGCCCTGATAATTGCCAACCTTTGAAGGGGAGACGGCACCTAGAAAAGAAGAAATACTCATTGCAATTAGAAATATACCATAAAGAATATTAGAGCAACTAAATATCTAATTAACTTCCCAGTGGAAGTTATAGTAATGGGTCCGTTTTTGCGAATTCCAAATTTTGACATATCTTCACATTTCAAGTTCCCCAGAGTCGAATACAATAGTTTTTAAGTGGACGTCTGTGTGTGTGTTTGTACGTATGTGCGTACGTTTCTAAGTTTGTATGTTTTAAATTATTTTTCGTCTCACTTATCTCGAGAACAAAAAATGATAACAACGTGGAACCAATTGCTTTCAACGTATAATTACGCAACTTAAAATTGATTAGATTTTTAGCAAAATTAATCAAGCTATTTTTTATGGAGAACCAAAAAACTGAAAAAAATGGTAAACTTTCAGAATTACTTTTCGTATTGATTATTTCGAGAACAAAAAATTATATAGACGTGGGACCAATTGCATTCGACGCATAATTACGCAACTTAGAACTGATAAGATTTTCAGCAAAATCGTTTTATCTATTTTTTATGGAGAATTAAAAACTGAAAAAATGGTGAACTACCTGAATTTTGCAATTTATAAATTAAACTATTTTTAATACAGAATTTTAATATATTTTTACATGATATGATTACTGCATGTTAGGAATATTTGTATGAAAAATATGATAACAATATTTTATAAAAAGAGATAGTTTTAGGAAACAAAAATAGGAATTCGAGAATTTTAAACTTGTGTTAGTATTGAGAAAATAGCATTAAAGACGCTATAACAGTGAAAAATTATTGTTAGTAATAATTAAGCATTGTTTATAACAATAGAATATTGTTACTAACAAATGATTATGGATTATAGTAATTAAAAAAATTACAATTGTTACAAACAATTGAGAATAGCTCCGGCTTATAAAATAAAAATAAAAAGTTTGAAAGAATACGGTTGACGTAAACAAAATTTTGTTAATGGCAATTATAATTTGTTATAAACAATTTGAAATCGTTTTTTAAAATAATATTAATAATAATAATTATAACAACAAAACATGGTATTTTTTCATTCTTTCCACTGGGAAGTTAGTCGTGTAGACCTCTCGTGTCGCACCCAGAGCAGTGATATTTTTTCCTTTATCTTTCTTAACTTCGTTGTAACGTTGTACACACCAAATTTTTAAAATTCTTTGTCGATGTAAAATAACAGAAGTAAAAAAAATAAAAAAAGCCGAATTTTACAAATGTTTTACCGCGGGTTAAACATTTTTTTCTATGGCCATTTTAAGCTTATCCCATTCAGGTGTGTAAAATGCATTGTCTTCACCAAAGTTAAATCCTGGATTCGCAAAAATTTAACAAATGGCAATGCACACAAGCTTCCGTAGGAATCAAGATAAAACGGATTTTAATCTAAAGTTTAAAGAGCACTTAAAGTAGGTTTAAAGTTTTTCCCAGACATGCTATAAACAATCAGCGTCTATCTAACCTGATATCTTTTCTCTTTGAATTCGGTCTCAAAGCGAAATACTTGTGTCTATAGTAATATTGCGTTTTGAATGCCGTTCCCGAAATTGAATTAGTGGAATGAGAAACGTTTTCTTAACTCTGAAATACGAAATATTTAATGGCGTGAATTCAACATTTCAAGACAGTAATGTCTTATTTCGTTAAAGATATACCGAACTGGTGTAAAGATTCTTTTATTTTTAATAAGGAATTCTTCGTTTTCTCGGATTGATAAATTACATTGTGTTGGTAAATTGGACTTGACTGTGCATAGATTAAAGTATATAAGTCTGATATCATAAAGTGTTGGTTATTTTTTTTTTTTAGTTAAATCAATGCAATCAATCCTCAGAACATAACAAAGTAAAATTTCCGCAAGGATATAATATTGTTGAATTTGCTTCGATACATTCTGTTCAATTTTTACAAGAACTTATGGGACAAATAATAAACCTAAACATTTATTCAATAAATGTTTTTTTAGTGTTAAATTAAATTTAGTTTCAAATAATATTGTTGCCAATGTTTATGCACGAGAAAATATATTGTTCTGTATGTCGGGTACAGCATGTTGCATCAACAGTTTATTTTTAAAACTAGTATTAGCTATAAAAACAGCTTATTATATAATAGTGTGTTAAAAATAGATAAATAAATAAACTAAAACAAAATATTATTTTAACAAAATAGTATGCCGCTCAGTTTTTTTACGTTCTTTTTTAATTAATTTAGTTACTTTAATCTTGTTTTGTTATGGGTAATTATAAAAACTCTATAGATTTAAAATAACCTAAAAAAAAGGCGCATTTATTCTTTTTTTTTTAATAAAAATATTAATAAAATATTCAGTGACAGGTGTCGCTAATATACCACTGATCAATCATATCATAATATAAAACATCACAACATAAATGAAATTGTATAAAATGTTTATTTTTTCCTCTGCCAGCTGGTTCTTCACTGGCCACACCTCTTTCTTTATAGTTTTTTGTGTTTTACATCCGTTATAAAAATATTTGTTTTTATTTTTATTTATATATATTTATTTATATAAACTAAAAATGTCGAGAACCAAATTACACATAAAAATCAGGTAAACCTAAAATATCGGGAACCAAATTACACATTTTTTCTGACCATTCTTACTCTGGGAACCGCTTCGCATTCTGCTGTTATGTGGCTAAAATAATGTTCTGGGTTAAAAAAAAAATAATTCGAATAAGAAAAAAGAAAAACCCTTCGAAACAGTTCATTTGTAGTTAAGAAACAGCTTTTTTTGTAAAGATGTAGTGGTCATACTTACAAGTTATGCACAGACTACGTGACAAAACTTTTGAATTTTTGAATCCTCAAAATGACAACCAATTTCACTGAAGACCTTTTTAATCCCAAATCTTGTTATTTTTTAAGAAAGCACGTATACTTCCCCAATCTTTACAACCCTAAGTTCTGTTCCTTTTCAATAACACACGTATACGAGCCTAACCTTTATTACCAGAAGCTTCTTTTCTTTTCGGCTACTCACGTACACTCACAGTAGCAATGTAAATCTGTATGACTCTAAAATTTCTTTCCGCCAAGTAAAGCATCATCTACAAACCGTCATAAAACTAACGACCTGGGGGACGAAGATAAAAAGGTCGGGCAGAGGTACACTTTCAGTTAATCAGTTTCCGATAGTCAGTCTCTCAACGGCCCCCGACACAGTCTCTCAACGGCCTTCGTCACAGTCTCTTAATGGCCTCCGTCACAGTCTCTCAACGAACTCTAACAGTATCTCAACGGACTTCGACCCTGACGCACATCGCCTCACTTGCCAAATTTTTCTTTCGTTTCAATAAATACACGTTGTTAACAGTAATTCGAATTGTTCTTCATTTCCCTAACACTCATCACACATATTTCCCAAAAATATTTTTAGGTACACATTAATAAATTTATTTTTATTCAAAAATAACAACAGAAAAACATTTTGCAACTCACAAATCGTTTAGAGTTATATTTCAAATACATCTGCGTACCTCTATTTATATTTTCAAAGATCCTCACTTATTTCTATACAGTTTCTTTGCATTTCCATCTTTTTTGTCTGCGTTTCTCGTCGCTTCTTTATGGTAGATCTTTATTGAATTTGGAATATACGCAGAGCCATAAACCCATTGGCAGAATCTCAATGCGTTCTTTTCTTGTTTTGTTGATCAACGAATGATCGGTGAATATTTTTATTACGTTCCTTTGGCAGCCAATATTTACTGTATGAACGCGTGCGTTACTGGATAACAACGATTTTATATTGCAAAGAAATTATATGGCAGCACTGACAAAAAAAACATTTAAATATTGCGCTTTTTGGACCATAATAAACAAAACCTAGTAAATGTGAAATAGATTCACTTTTTCTCTGAAATCGGAAAAACTTCTACAGGAACATTTTTTAGTACTTTTTGCAAATTACTTAACAATAAAAACAACCTAGTTTCAGTCTCGCAAATAACAATCAAAATAAATAGTAAAATTTGCGTTGGCTTTATTTTCCTAATAGTAAAATATAATATGGTTTTAAACTAAACAGATAAAAATAATCTAAGGATACTAATTAAAACGAAGTTTCTTAACGCGGCTTACGCGGGTAGTGCGATTTAGTGGGAATCGTCACGTAACGAAATGCATTGGTAGTTCAGTGCTAGAATGCTCGCCTGCCACCGGGTAACCCGGGTTCGATTTCCGACCGATGCATTTTTTTTGTTTTTTTACCATTTAATACAAAAATTTTTAAGTGAGTAAAACAAATCGAACCAAAAAGCGAAAAATAAATTATATTTTAAAAAAACACGCTTTTAGAGTTAATAAAACTAAAAAGTAAAAAATAATTCTTGACATAGAAATAAAATTACTGACGAGAAAATTAATGTCACTGTCAAAAAAAAATTATGTCAATCAATGTTACTGCTCTGTATGACATTTTTAAACTTTAAACTCGTTTTGGTTTTTTTTTTTTTTTTTTTTTTTATGAATATAGTCGCAAAAAGGGTAGACCTATCGTGTGGGCCACGAACGGCCCGCACTGCGACTATTAGAAGGGGAAGGGATTATAGAAAGGAAATGATTGTGGACACGCTTTTTAAAAAGTTGCAGGTCATAGTTCTCTGGAAAAACTGATTTTGGAAGCTTATTCCATTCCGTAGCAGCCCTGTAAAAGAAGGATTCTTGATGAAGATTGGTCCTTGTAGTGTCAATCTTGAGAGTAAATGGGTGAGACTGATCAGCGTGCCGAGTTCGTCGGCCGAATGTGGCCAATGGTGGTACAAGAGTATATCTGTAGAGCAATGACTGGTCTGCAACTCTTCTTCTATGTTCTAGAGGGTGAATTGTATCTGTGAGAGTTAAGCTGTTTATCAAGCGAATGGCTCTTTTCTGAATGGAATCTAGAAGACGAAGAGAATGCCTTGGTGCTGAACCCCAAATGTGCGAGCAATACTCCAGTAGAGGTCGGATTTGAGCCTTGTACGTCGTCAACAGTTGATCAGGAGTAAAAAACTTTCTAGCTATCCACAGAAAACCTAGCCTCTGGCTTGCCGACTTAGCAACATGGTCATGCCAAGACATATTATTGGACACCGTGACTCCCAAAATCGAGATGGAGGGACTTGGGTCAAGGGTCAAGGACATTGTGATGGGATGATTTTAGGAATTCACTTTCTTGGAAAACGTGGCACTTTGTGTTTTTTGGGCGTTGAACTGAACAAGATTGTTGGTTCCCCACTCGACGATTGCTTTAAGATCTCTATTGATGGAATCAACCTGTTCCTGCCTGAGTCTATTTGTATCATTCACCGAAAGTGATCGATAGGATGTGAAAGTTGAGACAAGTGTGCTATGGTCTGCGAAACTGTAAATGGGGTTCGTGGTGGTTTTCATGAGGTCGTTGATGTCTAAAAGAAATAAGGTGGGGGACAAGATGGAACCCTGGGGGACCCCGGCATTAGTTTTAAACGCATTAGAAGAAATACCGTCAACTGCCACATGTAAGGAGCGATCTTGCATGAAGCTCAAGAGCCATTGGCGCAGTTTGGTTGGGAGACCGTAGGCAGATAATTTACTTTATAATGCCTGGTGCCAAACACGATCAAAGGCTTTAGATATATCCAAGGCTATTGCACGAGATTCACCAAACTTTTCAATAGTGTTTGTCCAGAGCTGAGTGACATAAGCCAGCAAATCTCCAGTAGACCGAAGTTGTCGAAATCCATATTGTCTGTCATGGATTATCTCAAATTTCTCCAGATATTTGATAAGTTCTGTGTTAATCGCTTTTTCCATAACTTTGGATATGACTGAGAGCAATGCAATAGGGCGATAATTTGCAGGAATAGTCTTCTTTCCTTTTTTTCGAAATCGGTTGGACTTAAGCGTTTTTCCACATGGACGGAAATATTCCTTTGCTGTATGATAACTTGAAGAGTCTACAGAGAGCTGGGGTGAGCTCTTGAGCACAGGTCTTCAGGACAATTGTCGGAATTCCATCTGGTCCTACTGCCTTATTAGAGTCAAGATTTCGTAGGATTTTCCTGATAGTGCGATGGCGGATAGTGACCTCAGGCATTGATGCGTTTATTCTAGGTATCGTTGGGGGTTGTTTTCCATTGGTATCGAGGGTTGAGTTAGAGCTGAACATTTCGGCCAGCAGATCCGTTTTTTTTATTGGAAGATAGGGCTGACGTGCCGTCGAACCTCTCGAGTGGTGGTAAAGAAGTTGTGAAATTCTTATTTATGGCTTTAGCCAAAGACCAGAAGGTCTTTGATCCAGGAATGATAGCACCCCACGCTTTTAGAACAGTAATTTTATTTCTGTTAAGAATTATTTTTTACTTTTTGGTTTAATTAACTCTAAAAGCGTGTTTTTAAACTATATTTTATTGTGTTAGATCATACGTGAATATTGTTTTATTATTGCAATTAAGTTTTGGAAAATGGAAACTGCAGCAAATGTGTGTAATACATATTTAGAAAAGTAAGTTTATAAAATTGTATTACTATTGTATATCTATAATTATCTGTTAAATACCTCTTTGCTTAAAAAGCTATAAATCAATTATTTCATTAGCTATCAAAATAATAATCAATATGGTTGATGGGTAAATCATAAAAAAAAAATATTGTATAACTTGATATAAGTATTTACTGTTTACAATCGTTTTTTGTACATGTGGTTTAAGTGTTAACTATTTATTTTACTATTTAAATTATGCAGAGACAAGAGTGAAATCATGTTTTTAAAGTCCAAAAGAATATGAAAAGCGCAAAGGTCAGAGTGCAAATAAAATACCGAAAACCAATGCTCAACGCCATCAACAATTCCGGCAGAATCAAAATAAAACGAGCGAGCCTTACAGTAGTCGCATAATATAATGTGTAACATTTGACATCCCACCTTAGTAATAAGCAATTTTAAAATTATAATATGTTTCATATCAAACAATAATTCTTTTTAATGTTAATTGTATTTTATTTAATTGACACTAGGAGTGACAGAAATCAACCCCAAAATTTTAATTAAGCTAAATACTAAAATATTTTATTCAAATAATTATTTTTTATTACTTACTTAAATTTTTCATCAATGATCTGCACTTTAATAAGACTTATTATCAACAGTAAATATTTATTTATATAGTTTACGTATATTTCAGCAAACTTTATACACAAAACTGTAACATAAGTGCACAGTTGATGGCTGACAGTACCGACCTCTCGGAAAATTGGTTAACGGCTATCTGACGGCCAACTCTACCATCGTACGCTTATTCGTCAAATCAAACAGCGCATGCTTCCGCGACTTCCTATTACATTTTACGAAATCACTCCTACAAATTGAAAGAAAGCGAGATGAAAGATGTTATTTGTTACACACTTCCGTCTCATTTCACGAAATCACTCCCACAAATTGCAATATTGAATGAAACTTTCTGATGTTATTCGTTCCTTTAGATTATTTGCCTTAAAAAAATATTATAAAATAAAAATTGAATGATATAGATTTCATTTCGAATTACATTCGGAGTTAAAGAAAAAACGTAATAAACTTTGTTCCTTACGGGGGTACCCCAAACGCACAATTTTTATATTTAAAAATTATTAACTCTGTTAACAAAATAAACTGTTTTTTAACTCACATTGAATCACTGTTATTTTCTAATGTTATAGTACGAAACAATGATTTACGATTTGGGTATAAATAATTAAGGAAAAAACATCGTTTATTAATTTTTTTATATTGGAATAAAATTAAATTTTAATTTGGGTTACATATTGGCTCTTTCCAATATTTCTATATTTTTGTTTCATTTTTTTTTAAAAAATGGATTGTGGTTTAATTAAAACTTTGTCAAAATTAAATTTATTTACTGCAAAACCCCAATTTAGTTGAAAATTTTTAGTTTAGAAATGGATATCTATCCATCTATCTGTCTTTGTAACCACGTCTTCTTTTACACCACAGCGTTCTCTTATTTCACTATTCTTTACTGTATCCAACCAAGTCACTCTGGCTTTACTTAATCTACATTTACTAAACAAACATTTACTACTATACATAAGTGTAGGAACCAACACTCTTCTATTCACAGTTAGACGTGCCTTTTTTGACACTTTATGGCTGTTTATAAAGCTATGCAGTGCCCTATTCATTTGTTTTCCTACCAACAACCTTCGCTTAATGTTACTTTCATACTTTCCATCTCTCGTAAACTTTGAACCCAAGTACAAAAATTCATTTACTTGTTCCATTCTTTCTTCCTTAATTAGAACTTTATAGTGTGTCATGCTTTCTTTTTTTTCATTTCATTTATTTTCACCCCTTTTATTTTCAGGGCATCATGCATAACATTAACCATCGCCTGCAACTCCTCTTCAGATAACGCTAATATGACTTGATCATCGGCGTAAAGAAGGCATTTGATGTTCAAATAATTCATTTTTAATCCATACGCACTCTCTCTCAAATCTTTTAAACAATCGTCTATGCATAATAAAAAGAGCCATGGCGAAGCCACACATTCCTGTCTCACATCTTTTTCGATGTTAATCCCGTTAAAAGCAGTGGAATTCTTGTAAAGTGCAATCAAATTTTTAAAACATCTATTTTTTTTTTCTGCATTATTTTTTTGCTTAGAATAATCAAGGAAATTAATACCCCACTTATCGTGCAAAAGCAATGCTGGGCGCAATACACATTTTTTTATTTTCAAAACGTGTTGAACAATAAGAAACCAAAGGAATTTGTTATACCTATTGTTTAGTTTTTAGTTAAAAAGTTAAAAAAAATAGCTTTTCTCTCTGCTGCAGTCGCCTCTATCCACAAACATAAAAGAGAATGAACATTTTATAGTTTTATCCTTTAAAGTTTAATGAATTTCATACTTTAATAGGTCAGGTGAAAAATGCAATTAATATTTAATAATTGCGCTGTTAAAAATATTTATTAATTATTTAGGAATTTGTGTCGATGATTTTTTTAAATTCGTCAATTTTTAAAAAAAGTGCAATGAAGTAACATTTTTAAAATTCAATAGTAATAACGCGAATAAAAAGACCAGTTTTTTTATTTATCATCTACAAATAATCCATGCAATGTTTAAATATCACTTTTACTTTTTGTATTATTAAAAAGTCTTTGTATTTCGTAGGCACCCCAAAAGGATAGTTAATTAGTAAATAGTAAAAGTATGTAGCATTTGAAATTGCTACTCGTTAATTTTGTTTTTTTATATATAGTAAATTTTTCATTTATTGGGCATTGTAGCATTTGAAATTGCTACCTGCTAATTTTGTTTTTTTATATATAATAGTTTTTTATTTATTGGGCATAGTACTTACAGAGAACATTCAGTTTTGATATCAAATTCCTGAATAAAACATTTATTTCACTATTTCAAAACAAACATATATATAGTTGAATACTAGTGAATTTCACAAGTTTCAACACTAGGTAATACTCTTGCTTCTGACATTCTAAGAGCTGTTGAAAGTAATATATTCAAGCTGCAGGAACCTTATGATTTCTGGCTGGATTCCTGGATTTCTGAAATTTAAGATAGTGAAGTCAATAAAAACATCCATTCACATGTGAGCAGGCGACATACCGTTGTGTTCTCTGGTATGATGAATTCTAGGCTATTGAAGGTTTGTCACAGGATTTTGTTGTTTCTGAATGAGATCTCTAGGTATTTACTGGGTTTTTTCTTTATTTTTCAAAATATAATCTTAAAGGTTATATTTATTTACTTTCTAGACGTCGAGTCATTGTGGGCGTGTCACTGTTCTTCTTTCATAGAACTTCTGTCATCGGTCTCAAGTCGGTTAGCCGTTAATGTTTCGTGCAATAGTAGAAAAGAAAGAAGAAGAATGGTCTTTTAGATTACATTCTATGAAATTCATTCTGTCAATCAATAGCATTTATGGTTCTGACCAATGAGAGGCTAGGAATTCAAAACTGGCGCTGATTTCATACAGGATGTGCAGTTTTTTCTGGCAACTGTTAGAAATAGGAGGATGGTTCTGTCCTCGTGGTCGTCGAGGAGTTCTTTTTCGGTGCGGCCATGATGAGGTGCGCTTGTCTCGTGTTTGGGATTCTTTTTCGGTATTGAACCGAAATTAACCCTTAGGGGGGAATTTACGAAGTGCCGTTTGGGCCGAGATCAAGTCGCACCCATCGTTAGTGGTTTTTTTTGGAGCCTTATATGGGGATTTGTGCCAAACACCGGTAAGCTGCCATGCGGTGGGAACACCTCCATTTTGTCCTGATGTCCTGTTAGTCCGTTTTAGTCCTGTTTGCTGTTATGGATATCTTCTAGTTTTACCTCCCTTCTCAGAAGGTAAGTTATGACTTTTGAACTAGCAATGATATCGATCAGGTTGAAAATATACCTACTTCATTTTGTTGGTTTTTTATTTTGCACATGTCCTTTCATGAGATTATTTTTTTGTTAGGGTGTTAGGGTACAGCTTAGCTCTCACCATCAGACTCCTGGAAATCGAACGACGACTCTTGTGGCAACTCTTGACTTTGGTCAAGATTCCCACGAGGACCAACACCGAGTCGCTTTTAAATCCTGGCCAGAGTCGACAGACATCCACCGGATGAGATCTAGTAGTAGCCGATAGAGGCTAGAGACCTGCTGAGTTGCATCATCGACCCCTGGCTGACCTGGAAGGTTGAGCCTTTCTTCTGCCTTCTCTTCGTTTTGCTGTCTGTTTCCTGTCTTCTTCCTGTCTTCGTTTTTGTGTCTTCAACTACATCAAGTGGACCTTGGATAGAGGCTACATATGTGGACCATTGGACTTTAATACCAGGTTTTTTTACACCTTCAGTGTTCTCTTACCTTTTTGAAATTTTTTATAACTATTTTATCATATTAGTGCTTATCATACCATCATTTTAAATAATTACTAATTATTGATATCGTATATTATACCACCGTGATAATTTTATAAACTATAATCTAAAGGACTTTTGTGAAGTTCTCACATAGTACTATGTGACAGCAGATTCAGTCACAGGTTTATTTCTTACCATTATACCCCATTCTGGTAACTTTGAGCGGTATAACACCAGGTATAAAAGTGTATGTATTTCGCTATAATACATTAGTTAATATTATTATATATGTTATTTAATTTATGTAATTATTATTTTATGGTTCCCTGGTCTACAACCTATTTTGCCTTGTCCACTTTGATATTCTAATTATATTCTTATATGTGATATGTTTTTTATTCTCCTATTTGCCCAGCCTGAATGTCTAAGAAAATTTAATATTAAGTCATTTTAGGTATTTTGTTAAAGATAGATATTTGGTTTTCTCAATTATCCAAATATAGTAAAGCAATATCTAAATTGGGTGGCGCCCTTAATGAATTTGAATTTTCATTCTTAGAGCCGTAAATAATTCGAACTCACTTTATCTGTTCTCCGGCGAACAGCTGCCGTCAGCACATTGTGTTCTATTTTTTTATGTAATGAACATAATAAAGTAGGTCACAAGTAAAAGTATGTTAAGATACCAAAATTTTAATGAAATACTCGTATAATAAATGCCTAAGGTTTCATTACCAAATATAATTTTAATCAAAGTTTATAAACTCAAAATTCGATAAACAAGAATAGAGAGAAAAACTGAAAAATTAGTGTAGAAACTGTCTACTTAATTTTATATACTACTAATTTTACAAGTCGTGTAATGTAATGGATATAGTAATAATGATTGCTTTACTTAACAAAAATATTTATGAATTGTATGTATGAGATTGTGTTTCTGTTATCTTACGAACTGCTATCGACTCAAGCCAGAGGCTAGGTTTTCTGTGGAAAGCCAGAAAGTTTTTTACTCCTGATCAACTGTTGACGACGTACAAGGCTCAAATCCGACCTCTACTGGAGTATTGCTCGCACATTTGGGGTTCAGCACCAAGGCATTCTCTTCGTCTTCTAGATTCCAATCAGAAAAGAGCCATTCGCTTGATAAACAGCTCAACTCTCACAGATACCCTACACCCACTAGAACATAGAAGAAGAAGTGTTGCAGACCAGACATTATTCTACAGATATTTTTATGACAGATTCTTCAGAGAAATAAAAAAATCTATTACCTCCACTGGCTACATTCGGCCGAAGAACTTGGCACGCTGATTAGTCTCACCCATTTACTCTCAATATTGACACTACAAGGACCAATCTTCATCAAGAATCTTTTTTTTACAGGGTTTTTACAAGCTTTTAAAGTCAGTTTTTCCAGAGAACTATGACCTGCAACTTTTTAAAAAGCAGGTCCACAATAATCTCGACAGGGTCAATGATGATGTATTGGTAGAGACTTAAGACAATATAGGAATGGAAGAAAAGGGATATTGGGATAATTAAAAATTTATATTGGAACCAAACTTCAGTAATTAGAATAGATGGTGATAATACATCGGAAATAAAGATCAAATGTGGAGTAAGGCAATTGCCCTTGATTTTTAATGCATACTCTGAAAGAATATTTGGGGAAGCCCCAACTGATATACAAGCCGGCTTTATTATAAATGGCGAAATCATAAACAACCTTCGTTACGTAGATGATACGGTACTGTTGGCCTCCAGTCAGAAAGATTTACAACGGATACTGGATGCAGTCATCGAAAAATGCGCAATGGCCGGACTCGGATTAAATGCAAAAAAGACCAAAGTATTAGTAATTAGTAAGCAACCTAATATCATAATTAACATAACAGTTGGGGGTAAACTATTGAAGGAAGTAAACCAAAAAAAATATCTAGGCAGAATAATAACTAACAGCGCGGATAGTTAAACTGAAGTGAAATCAAGGATTGAGCAGGCTCGAGCAGCATTTAAAAACATGAGTAGGGTCTCTTGTGTTGTAGAGTTTTAAAGTTAACTCTAAGAATCCGACTTCTCAGATGTTATGTCTTCTTCACCCTGCTGTACGGTATGGAAGCCTGGACTATAAACAAGTAGAAAAAAAGACGACTTGCAGCCTTTGAGATGTGGACTTACAAAAAAATATTTAAAGTTTCATGGACGGGAAATGTATCCAACTTAGTAATACTCCAACGTATGAATAAATTCACCGAAATTCTTGTGACCATCAAAAGAAGGAAACTGCAATATTTCGGGCATGTTATGAGAGGCGAAAAATACCGATTACTGCAGAACATCATTCAGGGAAAAATTTATGGTAAAAGAAAGCCGGGCCGCAGGAAAGCATCATGGCTCAAAAATCTACATGACTGGTATAAACTCAACTCAAGCTCTCTGTTCAGACTTGCCGTCGACAAAGTAAGGATAGCCTTGTTGGTTACCAACGTTCTAAAATGAAATGGTACTTAAAAAGAAGAAGATGGCAAAGTTTTGGAAAAGATTCATTTACGAATAAATGAGTAAGTAGATAGTTTAGCTTTATTACATATAACTAAGACATAACTTTTTATTATATTAACCGTAAAATTAATGTGAGAAATAGATGTCTACGTTACAGGAATAAAGTAAGTAATCAAAGAAGCGCTAACCACTTTTCCCTAATTTGGCAAAGCTTCTAATGGCCTATATTCTGCCAAGAGAAGCTGTGACGGGGATGAATAATGTAATTATCCCATAGTTAAAACCCATGATTTGATTGAAATTGAAGGAAACGAGAGCACTTAATTTTAATTTCAGGTTAAGTAATTGCCCTCTCTTTATATATACATATAGATTTTAAATCATTTTACTGCTAAATATTTAATTTAATGATGTCTATCTACTTAACAGTATTGCTTGGGTATTATTAATAAAATGCTTTGAATTTATTCCATTTATTTTTTTGAATGGTTACTTTTTGAATTTTTAACTAGCTATTGCTTGATTGGATAAAACAAAAATTTAGCATTAATAAATTTATTAACATTTTAACAAAAATTTGTTAAAGATCATGTTCCCAAATCAGACAACTTTAAAAAAATGGTCACTTTAAATTAGCTTTCAGAAGTTTTCTAAACAATTCAACGAAAATAAATATATTTTGGAAAACGGAAATTCATACTAAGCTCCAAGGAGTGTTTTCTTAGTAACAAACAATCAGTTGTGTTAAAATTTGGTTATTAACACAATAGGTATAACAACTCATGTATTTAAACAGAAATGTATAAAAAAATAGATTAACAGTCTTAAATAAAATACTCTAAAAATTAAACAGCAACAAAAATATTATAATTTGGTTTGTTGTAAAATTTAAATCTTTCATTAGTAGGTATACAGTAGGTTTTTTAATGATACATATATTATAAAAAGGAGACCACTATTTAATTTTCTTTTGAGGTCTTTGTATTATAAAAATCCTCACATGGAAATAAATTCTATTCAGAGCTGAAATTTTTTCAGAAGGGGCAAAAATATTCTAGGTATTTTGGGTTTAAAACAAAAATTAATAAACTTTGAAAATAATTTTAATTACTTTAATACAATACACATTTAATAGCCTTTTATCCAATAGGATTATTGCTGCGGAGATGAGTAGTCTGAGAAGTATAGCCGGAGGGACTCGGTTGGATAAAATAAAAAATAGTGAGATAAGAGAACGCTGTGGTATAAAAGAAGATGTGGTTACAAAGATAGATAATGAAATGCTTAGATGGTTTGGACACGTAGAAAGGATGGATAAATGAAGATTGACGAAACAAATTTATAAGGCGAGTGTGAATGAACAAGTCGGTAGAGGTCGACCTCGGCGAACATCGATCTCGATCAGATCAACATTGTTTTAAAGAAACGCCGGGTCAAGAGTACCAACAACCGACGAACATGTATGAGAGCACTGATGAAACTAGAGGAAGCAAAAAATGTGTGTAAGAACTGTAGCAAGTGGAAGGAAGTGGTCTCTGCCTACTCCTACGGGAAAAAGGCGTAACTATATGTATATATGTATGTTATCGGTGTGGAGATGATTTTTTTATTGATAAGGACAGCTGCCGGTAAAATCAGGCAAAGTAGGAAAAAATGTCAAAAACGCGGCGCGACGGTTGCCGAATAACCTTGCTTGAAGATAAACAAAGAAGTACGTGCAAATATTTTTAAGCGAGAATATGTAGTATGTGTTATTATGCGCGGTTAATTTTATTTTTAGTTGTTATTAGTTGTATGAGTGCGTGTATTTTTTGTTACTAATATATTTTTCCATTAAAAATGGGTATACCGCAAAGTAAGAAGAAGTACTCTGCGAAAACCAAAAAAGTAATTGCAAATGTAATTAAATTTATGAAAAATGAGACAAACAGGAATACCGTATCCTTGTATTGATTCAAATTTTGCGCTTGAATTCTAGACTGAGAATTAAAATTATGATTTTCACAAATATTTTTAAGCGATTCTCGTATTTTATGAAATTTTTCTAAAAATAATAGTATGGATTTATATTTTATTGTCTATCTAGTTCTTGATAAAAGAAAATTATTTGGCACTAAGTTTCAATTTCTGATAAATTGATAACTACTTTTATCGTACGTATACCTTCTGAAACAGCGTTTAAACTATTATCAACAAGGTTTAATTTATGTGAAATGCAATGTTAATAATTGACTTTAGGATATTCGGCTGTAATTTAATTTTGAACGTCGTTTTTCAAAACCTAGAAATTCTTTTCGCAAACTTTTGTTGCTGTCCACTATTAGAGATAATTGCTTGTGTTCCGAAATATAAGCGGTTTCGTCAACCAGAATAAAAAATGAATAGAAATCGTTTACATTACTCACAAATAAACATTTTTAGGAGGGGGGCAAATGCCCCTTATGTCATACTATCCATGCTTCCTGGTGGTTCTGAAAATTCATGCCACCTCTTAAAACTCTTTGTTGAAGCATGTTGCCCGCATATCCTTAGTATATTTCTATAAATGTATGCAGTTATAGCGGCATGCGAAACAATATATATATTTTTAAAACTTTCGTACATGTTTATTTAACCAACAAAGGGATAAAGAAGTTTCTGTTGGCAAATAACATTAGAGAAATTATGGTGCTGTAATGAGATTACGATGAAAGAATTACATCTCGAACTTTTCGCAGTAAATAAAGCTCACTTTTTCCGGATATAAAATAAAACAGATGTTTGTACGTTTGCGTGTGCATGGTCTAATCTCCGTTAAATTGGAAAATTTAGAACTACTTCTAGACAGAATACCATATCGATCGTTAAGTAATATCCCCACGGAAATGCATGAAAAGAGAAAAATAATCGAGTCCCTTGCCGTATGAGTAACGGGCGGTCTTCAGACGGCTGTTCTGGAATCCAATCAAATCAAGTGTGCCTGGACCAGCGATTGCTGGATTATCCCTTCTCCTCAAATCATAAACTAACGGAAATTACACAATTCCAGTTAGCGAACGACTTGTACCAGTTTTTGGATGTTAGTCCTCAGAAGGTGCTTCATGCACTTATTTACTACTTCGTGTCCCCATTAACACACACGATTCGCGCTCTTAACAATTTTCCACTGTGCTTTTTTCTCGATTGCAAAGATTAACTCGCTTTATTGTATCGAAAACTCGTCGGTGTTGTTATTTAATGGAACATCATCGGAAATGTTTAGATTTGAACTGGAATTGATTTTATTGTTACTTTAAAGTAACGACAAGCGATTTCTCGCTGTTTATTAAATGAAATAGAAAGTTGGGTTAAAAGTTTAATTATTTATTTCCTTCATTATTTTCTTCATTATTTATTAAAAACTTTCTTCATGTAATTCGATATTTCTTATACACTACCCTTTTACAAAAACCTTCCGCTTATCTGCTTAAATAAAAAAATATATGAAAAGACAGACCACAAGTCTGTTGTTAAAGACATAAAATTATTATCAACACAAAAAAAACTAGTACAATTTGGTTATGAGCAGTCAGAAAGTATTAAAAAAGGAACGTCTGGCTGTGCACAGAGGTGTGTTGGTTCCTACACTTATGTGTGGTAGTAAATGTTGGGTTTGGCAGAAGAAGCATGAAAAATCAATGCTGCGGAGATGAGCAGTCTAAGAAGTATAGCCGGAGTGACTTGGTTGGATAAAGTAAAAAATAGTGAGATAGGAGAACGCTGTGGTGTAAAAGAAGATGTGGTTACAAAAATAGATCAAGGAATGCTTAGATGGTTTTAACACATAAAAAGAATGGATAAAGAAAGATTGACAAAACAAATTTATAAGTCGAGTGTGAATGGTAGTCAGTAGAGGTCGATTTCGGTAAACATATCTCGATTAGATCAACATTGTTTTGAAGAAAGGCCAGGTCAAGAGTACCAACAACTGACGAGCATGTATAAGAGCACTGGAAGCAAGTGAAAGGAAGTGGTCTCTGCCTACTTCTACGGAAAAAAAGCCGTGGCTATGTATGTACAATTTGGTAAATCTACAAAAGATGCTTTAAACGTTTTCCATTTTGTTTTTATCAAAAATTGTATTTTTTAAACACTGAATTACACATTTTGTCGCTAATCTTCCAGGACTGTAGGTTTTAAAATTCTATTTCGATTCTTGTCTTCAAATGATCAACATTACAAATCCTGACGGAATAAAGGTCATTTTTTAGTACACACCAGATTGCAAAATCCATGGGTGTGATATTTGTGGATTGTGAAGGCCATTTAGTGGCCACTTTTCCGAATCCAATAATCACAATTTTTATTTAGAAAGTCTTTTATAATAACTTTATAATGCAGGGGTGCACCATCTCGTTGCCATATCACTTTTTATTTACCGTCTGCGGTTGTTCATAAAGTAAAATATTTTACAGTTCTTAAAGCATAACTAAGTACTTTACAGAAAAAATAGGGCTCGATTAGTCCACTGCATAAAATCCCCGCCAATACACTCACGCCAAAAAAGTTTAACTCTGTCTCTATTGACAAAATGGGAATTGGTAGAAATTTAATAGACGCAAGTTGGGTCTGTTAAATCTGCCATTTACCTTTTAAAAGTTGGGATTGCAGAATTTCATACGCTTGTCCGTATCAACTTTATGTAGGCCTTGACGTTAAGTAGGTCTATATGGTCTCAATTGCAGACTTTTCTGAATTCCTCATAGGTTTTTTCTTGCTATTCCATGCTACTTGGACGCTTTTCTTGCTTGGTGATTACACAAAACATTGATAACTTTAAGGTTCTTTTTTATAATAACAAACTTTAGTTTACCCATTCAATAAAGCTTTGCTACCGACCCAGTCTCTTCAAATCTTAAAAAAAATTTCGAGTTGAAAGTTGAATATTTGAAAAACGTTTCGAAAAACAAATTACAAATATCACTATAATTGCGAGTATAATCATCCTTCCAAAATGTTTACAAAACAAAGTCTAAGGATTTTTAGTGACAATTTAATTATGGGCTACCAGGTGTTTAACAATGTAAGAAATTGAATAAATATATAAACGTAAAATATAAACTTTAACGATTGTTATAATTACCCAATTGTCAGGTATGTTATTCAGTGAATAGTAAACATTTAGACCTTTATCTAAAATTAAATCCTTACAAATTGAGAATCTCCAAAACCTTTTCGTTCATACATATACAGTAAACACACATTAACTTTACGATTTTCCATATTAAAGGTTTTCATGTAAACTAATTAGCAACCTGGTATAAACGGTCCAATAAATTAGTAACAGTCTTTAAACACTTTTGTTTATCCTCCAAAAGTTTGAAACACCTATTTACCTAGCAGAAATGCTTGACTACGGCGAAGAATCTCATATATGATTAAATTATGACCAGCCAGTTTGCATCTGTGAATTAACCGCCAAACAGTGATTTGTTTATAGAATTATTTCTGATTGTATTAAAATTATTTACACCGTAACTTAGGCCCTCATTACATATTATTGTAAATCTACAAATTACTTAAGATAAAAGTACTAAAAATAAAATGTTATTTTTCAAATACAACTATTCTTGGCTAACTTAAGTATGATTCTTACAAATTCGGAAATTTTATGGATTATTTTTGACGATTCTCGAAACCAATAGAAATTTTCCATTTCAGTAATTTATATACGTTCTAGCCAATTAAAACATTATTATAGTGGCAATAATCTACTTACATTATTCCAGAGAGAATTATTCATGTACATCGTTTTTATTGAATGACAACCACATGACAACGTATTTTCTTGATAAGACGTTTATATTGAGTCGAATGATATAAATTTTTTTGATATGAATATCTTAAAAGTGATTTTTATTGTAACGTCAAAAAATAATCTATCGAATACCACACGAAAGTAAAGAAAAGGTTCGACGCTGGGAAACAGATGTAATGAAATCTCACTGGCATGAAGTGCCAGGATAAAGACAGGCGAAAAGGCTAGTAAGCCTTTTGCCAAGGAAAGCTAAACAGCTTCTCGAGTTGGACAAGAAAGACTTGAAACCGACAACGGAGCTCATCACTGGACACTGCCCTCTAACGTATCACCTTAAAAAGATGAGCAAAACAGAGAATGATAGTTGCCGCTACTGCTAGAACTTTGCTGAAATTGCAGAACATTTGCTTTGTGAATTCCCAGCACTTTTCTGCAAGAAACTTAAGTTTTTGGAAAGGACCTTCCTAAAGCCTTTTGATGTCAGCAACTTAGTCCCCGAAAAAACTGATAAACTTTGCTCGAAGTTTTGGAATCCCGGGCCTTGAATAGATTAAGGGTTATGCACAAAAGATCTGATAGGTCGAGGTGCTTGAGAGGTTGCTAGCCTTCACGACCCCCCTACAATCTACCATACGAGAGTTTGATAAATTAGATAATAATTCTCCAGGCCTTTTCTCAATCTTATTGCCATTTGGCAAAAAGATTTCTAAAATCTGTCAAATTATTTTTAATTTATACTCACTCTCTTTTGATATTACTACAGAATATTTGTTTTTGCAGCTTATGTAAATGAATGAAAAATACATTTTTTTAAATAGAACATTTAAATTTTAATTATGTGAGTAACTAAATGGTATTTTAAAATAAGTGCGGTATTTTGGAAAAATTGCCAAAATATGTTTTTGAATACCCATTAAGTTAATGAAGATATTATTACTGTTTAATCTATCTTTAATTAACAAACGCTAAAGACAGGTATAACGCAAACAATACACATTTTATTCCTTAATTTGACAACCTTCTCGATATACCTGCAGATTTGTCCACAAAGGAATGTTGATAGCGATAAGGTTTGCTATTGAAAATTGTAAATAAAGCCTCATGTTCAGAGAATAATGGAACATATCAGAAGGATAGTTTGTAGGCTGTAGGCCATTAAAGATAATAGCTCACTATTGGTAATTGTTCTAACATTTAAAATAAACATTTAAAAATATTACACTAATAAAAATTATTTATAATTTACTTTTTTAAACGACAAAATCCATCATGAAACTATAAAATTGAATGAGTGTATAAAAGAAGACGCGTAAATACAAAAATTTTTACTCATCTTTGACACGTCTACACACTGCCACTCGGTTGTTGTTAGACATTCTGCGACGCAGTATGAAAATGCTGTTTTCGTCTTTTATCTTGTAAGACTTTTTTCTCACAATAGTGTGAAGTGGCGCTCTAGTTCAGGTTTTTTATTTACAATCTCAGGCGCCACCTATATTATAGTGGTAGGTCCACTTGCACCGGGAAACTATCAGTGGAGAAAGTTAACTTCAGTGGTCTATAAAGTAAGCTGTCAAAGTGACAGGAGTATGACTGTTGCTACTACCCTGGTGTTTTCGTTGCTCACGTGCCTTTATTTAGATTCTACTTAGAAATAAAACAATACATACAATAATCTACTTTATCTAGAACACACTATTTACATTAATATTATCCGAGTCGCTACGATGGGTTTATCTCCTCTGAGACATAAGGTTCTGGTACGGTTATTATTCACCACGATTAAACTAAGCTACGTAAAAGCAAGTGCAACTAACTAAAGCAATACCACCTATCAAATTTGTGAATAAAACTACACCCGCAAAAGCTTCTAGCATACATGCTAGCTAAATAGTTACAGGTGGTATATCCTCCAGCATCACGTCAACGACTTCCTCAAACACTGGGTTTGGACCGCACAAGTGTCGGAGGCCGTGCTGAAAATACCGGACGGGTTTCCCTGCCAATACCCTAAAAATATTAAATATGTTGCGCTGCGGAACTGGGTTTAAATCGCAGAAGTTCCAACGCAAACTTCTTTAAAATTCATTATTAGTAAATATATTGCGCGGCGGAACTGGGTTTGAACCGCACTAGTTTTCACGCAAACTTCCTGAAAATTAAATATTATAAAATATGCTGCGCGGTGAAACAGGGTTTAAATCGCACAAGTTCCAACGTAAACTTCCTGAAAATTGGCAAATACCCTTACACTCGTCTATACTCTCGTCCTTTCCTCTTCGGTCGGTCCGCTATCGCGTGGCTCCCTGTGTCTTGGCTGGTTGGCTTCTCCAGTTCCTCGGTCGGCCGGTCCTCTTCTCTGTTGGTCTGCTTGCTGCCTAGTCCTGCTGGTTTTCCGTGGTTGGCTGGTCCTTCGTTGAACTGTTACTCAATTTTCAAGTAACTCTTCCACAGCTCGACTATCGGTTCCACCACTATTCTCGATGAGTGGGGCGCGCACGCACAAAACCGTGTGCGCGGGCACGCTTTGTGGATCGTAGAAAGACCCGGTTCTCACAATACGTTTCGTATTATTTTTAATTATCAAAATAAACAACGGCATACGATCACTTTCATATAATTCGAACCAATACTAAACCGTATGTCTCATGTAATTACAAAATAATAGTAACATTGTTACAATCTTTAAGATATTCACATTGGCACTACTTGCCCCATGCACTTCCAATCCAGCTCACCTCTACTGTTCTAAAAGTAGCGTTAGTAAATTAAATAATCCAAAGAATACGTTTTAAAAAAATATATTTAAAACACCAAAAATAAATTTTTAACTAAATGATATTGATGCAACAATTGCTTTATGTACATATACATTTGTCTTTTTGTAACTGACTGATGATAGTCCTATAAACAACCCCAAACCAACCACAATAAAAGTGACTATAGTTTGTCTAATTAATCTAGGTGTGATTAAAATTCTTCACGTTCTGTGGTTACGGTGGTTGACACCCTTGCTTATTTCGACGGAATGAAACGAAGGCATGTGTGACCCAACTGCTTAATAGCTACCAGTAAAATTGTCACCATTATTTTCCAACTAACAACAACTATTATTACACTTTGTATCCAGGTGAAATAGTTTTCAAACTTGAACTAAATTTATTTCTTTTTGGGTTTTACACTTGCGTATATGGGTAACTACTTGAAAAGTTTGCATGTAAAGTTTGTTTCAGAAAATTGGAATGAAACTTTGTTCGCAACAAAAAACATTTGGAGTCATTCCTGCTATCAACATTTATCTTTACATAAGCTAAGCTCAATATACATTATCAACTCAAAATTATAATTTTGTTGCTGCATGAAGAAAAAAAATGAAAATTTTCATTGGAGGAAAAATTTCAACTCAAATAAAAAAGGTAAATTATGCAAAATTCATGCTTGTAGTTGTGAATGATGAGATAATTAAACAAAACTGAACAAAGTAAATTGTTAGATTTTTAAGCAACGAAAAGGTTTTTTCAGCTAGAATTCTATTAGGATAAGCTATTAACGTAAATAACTGAGATAGAAATTTATCTCTGTTAGATTTTTAATTTAAATATAGCAAAAAATAAGCCTTTGATAAAATGTTAGGCTGAGGGCTAGCGAAACTCAATTCTTTTTTTTTACAAATTTCCCATGATTTTAATGTCGCTGCTTGACATAAAGTTGATTGACAAGGGATTTGCTAGCAGTCGATGATTTCTCTAGAGGTAGAAGAAACCCATTTCAACTATATTGTAAAGTGGTTAAAAATTGCAGACATTATAAACCAATTTATCGAATCTTATTTTTAGAGTTTTGATGTAAAAAAAGTAAATTTAGTCGACGGTTTAGTCTCATGTAGTTGCACAATAGCCCTGTCTTTGTAAAAAGTATTTATTACCTGACGAATTTAACATTTCTGTGCAGTTTAATATTATATAAAATTTATTTAGAATAACGTTTAAAAAAAACAAATTAAAAATTTTTATTTTTAAATGTGCATTTATCCATAATAAACGCAAAAGCATGCATAACCAACGGTTCTTTATCGCACGCCGTGCTTATAAGGGTTGCTAGGTAACGGCTTCAGCAAACA
Organism: Agelastica alni; assembly: GCA_950111635.1. NCBI lineage: Eukaryota > Metazoa > Arthropoda > Insecta > Coleoptera > Chrysomelidae > Agelastica > Agelastica alni. The sequence goes on from OX467709.1 coordinate 84,262,600, forward strand.
TTATTTTGTTATAAATTGTCAAAATTAAGCGGTGGCGGCATCGTGTGCAGGATTCAAGTAGTGTACTAGAGAGTATAAAAGTTGAGAATTTGCAAGAAGCTGCTATAAAAGAGGAGTTCGTTAGTAAATTGACCGAGAAATTTAACTGTTTAGATGAAGCATAGGGTGTTGAAAAAAAAGATGTCTGTTAGAACCTTATCAAATGGAAGGAAGTGGTCTCTGCCTACCCCTACCGGGAAAATTGTGACTATATGTATTTATGTATCTCATGAACGGCAGGGCCAATGAAGGTAAAACTTTACATGGTGATTCTCTATATAATGTAAATGTGCAATAAGTTAAAGGACGTTCCATCCAGCAAAGGATAAGAATAGGTGGAGGATATGATTGGTGATTAAATGTTTTTATTTATAGTGGACTTTGTTTTAGTATGTGTGAACGACTTGACAGATGTTTTATTTTTGAAGTTTAAAAAAAAATTTTGTAAGTAAAATATATGTTAAAAAAATTATTGAATAAAAGTGTTAAAAAGGTTTTCTTTATTAGCATTATTAAAATTTTATCTATCAACACTTTCTTGGTTTCATTTTCCAGTTGGATTTACGTTTAAAAAATATAATTCAAATTCTTTATCTTCTATAGGGTTATAGTACCTTACTGTACCAGTGGGTGCAGATGGGTCCTGCTTTTTTTATTCCCTGTCTTTTGTATGGTCCTGTCTCGCATGTAACGTAAGTGTGAACAATGTGTGCATACAATAAAGCCATGTGGCAACATTTACAGAACTTTGGCCGAGTACCGTGCTCACATATCCCTCTATACCACATTTTTTACTGACGGTAAAATTAAGGCCACAAGTGAAATACAACCTTAACATCTTCTGATGTGGTAATTTTACAGCCTGATGACTTTGACTTTTTAGCCTTTCATCCATAGCTCTTCAGGCACTGAACGCTTTGATAAAACCGTTGTTTTATAGTTTTAACCTTCTTTATTTATTACAGATTATTAATTAAATAAATGTATGTAGGTATGTATTACGGGACACTGTATATAAGTATAATATCAGACAGATAGGCTGCTTTAAAAGCACTGAGCTCCAACAAGATAAATTCTAAACTTGTATGGAATTGCATCGAATCCTTAGAGTACCTTGGTGCGAACAACAGGGTGACCCTACTGTGGGTACCTGGGCACCAGCGGGTGGAAGGAAACGAAAAAGCCGACACCCTTGCAAAACAGGGGGCCGAATCTGCGTTCACTGGACCAGAACCGGTTTTTGGAGTCCACAAGTGCCGCCAAAACAATTATTTCGGACTGGGCGGAGAGGAAAATACTCACGTACTGGTCCGACATACCAGGGCTAACCCACTCGAAGGCGTTTTTACCGTTACAACCCTCGAGAAACACAACTAAGCAGATCCTAGAATGGAGCAGAAATGACCTGCGTATTCTAACAGGACTGCTTACGGGACACTGTCCTCTAAGATACCACCTCAGAAAGATAGATCTGAACCAACAAACGGACTGTCGGTTCTGCTGTGTGGAAGACGAAACTGCTGAACATATACTATGTTCATGCCCCGGCCTGGGAAGAATAAGGTTCAACATATTTGGTTACACTAACCTAGAACCTACCGATTTTAAAAAAATCTCACCCTATACAACCATGAACTTCGTAAGAAGGGCTGGATTGTGCGGTGAACTGTAGCCTCTAGGGGTGAGCCACAATAGACCTACTAAGGGTCGCGGTGAAGGGGCGACCAAGCCCCACTCACATAAAACCTTACCTAACCTAACCTATGTAGGTATGTAATAATTAGCTGGTGGTTTAATAAATGAAAATCTTTTTTGCTACTTATTTTCTTTAAAATAAGTAAAATCCTCTTGTAGCTTTCAATAAATTTATTAACCAGGATTAATTGTCGTTAACATTTATTAAAATCTTTACTGTTATTATTAATATTTTTAAATTAAAGTTATCTGAAATTGACAACAACAAAAAATCAATTTTTCCAAGTGACTTCTAATATAAATGATCTTTAATATTTTATCAAAAGACCTCTACGCTCGTAAAAACGTTTATTTTATTGCTTATGAAAACAACTTAATGGCGTAGTATATTATCGTTTTGGATATTTTGTTCGTTGTCAATAGATGCTCGAAACTAAACTGTTTTATAACTTGGAAAAACTTTTCGGGTATTAAACAATACCACGCTCTTAAATACAAATGGTAAAACTTTTGTTGCTATCTTGACATGGTAAAAGAAAGTTATAAAATTTAAAATACTTATCCAAATAGTTTTTTTACCAGTCCCTGCATAATGTTAATAAATTGTTTGAGATTTTTTAATCAGATTGTAACGTAAAATTTTTTTTGGAACGACTATGATCGTATAGTAAAAGCTGACCCTTGCAAGTTTTAACTGCAGCTCTTTAAAAAGTTTATCGAAAAACTTAAACACAATGGAAATAATTTCTTGCTTCCTAAAAACCTTAGTCGTAAATGGACAGTTTTTAAATTGGGAATAATTTTTTGTTGTAATAGTAATAGAACAAAAAAGTTGAATATTGCATTTTATAATTATTTAAATAATACCATACCAGTTTCATTTTAAAAGTAAAGGAAATCAAATTTTTTACTATTTTATTTTACTATGTTACGTTGCATGGAAAGAAAAGCAGGTGGAGAAACCAAAAGAATGGCTTGCCTTAAGGAAGTGTGATCGCCCCAATCCTATTTAATATTTACACAAACGACTAACCAATAACAAATGGAACAAGACATTTCTTGTATGCTGACGACCACGCCTTCGCAGTACAATCCAAAAGCTTTCACAATATCGAAGAAAAGCTCGAATACTCCCTAAAAATCATGTCCAGGTACTATAAACAAAATTCCTTCAAGCCGAACCCATTAAAAACACAAGTTAGTGCCTTCCACCTAAACACACGCAAAGCTCACAAAGAACTCAAGGTGCTATGGTAGGAAAAGGTCTTACAACACACCGATAAACCTAAATACCTTTTTTTTTATGAAAATAGTCGCATAAAGGGTAGACCTATCGTGTGGGACGCGGACATCCCGCACTGCGACTATTAGAAGGGGAAGGGATTATAGCAAGGAAATGATTGTGGACACGCTTTTTAAAAAGTTGCAGGTCATAGTTCTCTGGAAAAACTGATTTTGGAAGCTTATTTCATTCCGTAGCAGCCCTGTAAAAGGGGGATTCTTGATGAAGATTGGTCCTTGTAGTGTCAAGCTTAAGAGTAAATGTGTGAGACTGATCAGCGTGCCGAGTTCTTCGGCCGAATGTGGCCAATGGTGGTATAAGAGTTTTTATTTCTCTGGAGCATCTGCCATAGAAATATCTGTAAAGCAATGACTGGTCTGCAACTCTTCTTCTATGTTCTAGAGGGTAAAGGGTATCTGTGAGAGTTGAGCTCTTTATCAAGCGAATGGCTCTTTTCTGAATGGAATCTAGAAGACGAAGAGAATGCCTTGGTGCTGAACTCCAAATATGCAAGCAATACTCCAGTAGAGGTTGGATTTGAGCCTTGTACGTCGTCAACAGTTGATCAGGAGTAAAAAACTTTCTGGCTATCCACAGAAAACCTAGCCTTTGGCTTGCTGACTTTGCGATGTTAGCAACATGGTCATGCCAAGACAAATTATTGGACACCGTACCGTGACTCCCAAAATCGAGGTGAAGGGACTTGGTTCAAGGGTATTTCCGGACATTGTGATGGGACGATTTGAGGAATTCACTTTCTTGGAAAACGTGGCACTTTGTGTTTTTTGGGCGTTGAACTGAACAAGATTGTTGGTTCCCCACTCGACGATTACTTTAAGATCTCTATTGATGGAATCAACCTGTTTCTGTCTATTTGTATCATTCACCGAAAGTGATCGATAGGATGGGAAAGTTGGGACAAGTGTGCTATCGTCCGAGAAACTGTAAATGGGGTTCGTGGTGGTTTTCAAGAGGTTGTTGATGTGTAAAAGAAATAAGGTGGGGGACATAATGGAACCCTGGGGAACCCCGGCATTGGTTTTAAACGCATCAGAAAAAATACCGTTGACTGCCACATGTAAGGAGCGATCTTGCATGAAGCTCAAGAGCCACTGGCGCAATTTGGTTGGGAGACTGTAAGCAGATAATTTGCTTAACAAGGCCTGGTGCCAAACGCGGTCAAAGGCTTTAGATATATCCAAGGCTATTGCACGGGATTCACCAAACTTTTCAATAGTGTTTGTCCAGAGCTGAGTGACATAAGCCAGCAAATCTCCAGGAGACCGAAGTTGTCGAAATCCATATTGTCTGTCATGAATTATCTCAAATTTCTCCAGATATTTGATGAGATCTGTGTTAATCGCTTTTTCCATAACTTTGGATATGACTGAGAGCAATGCAATAGGGCGATAATTCGCAGGAATAGTCTTCTTTTCTTTTTTCGGAATCGGTTGAACTTTAGCGTTTTTCCACATGGACGGAAATACTTCTTGGAGTCACAGTGCTCAAGAACGCCCTGCTGAAAAAACTGGCTTGAAGCAGCTGGTGCGCACGCCTCAGCATTCTAAGAGAGACCGCGGCACTCTGCTTCTCAACAGGGGAATACGCGCCTGTCCAGTGTGGAACCGATCGGTTCACGCAAAAACAGTAGACATGCCATAAAACGAATTATCCAGATTAATAACTGGCTGTAAACCCACCCCGCTCAACTTACTGTATAAAGCCGTAGGTTTCGCAACACCTGAAGACCGTAGAAGGGCGGCGGAGCACACTGAAAGGTTCAAGCAAACATTTGACGAAAGCCACGTACTGCACAATAAGAAGCACGCCCGGCCAAGGCTATAATCCAGGCGAAGTTTTCTGAGGACTGTCTCGGTCTCGGTCGAACCACCAGAAAAATACCCGCTATCCCAGGAGAGCCTTCCCGGCAACAACCCGGACTGGAAAACTTGGAGAACTCTAAACCGGGTAAGAACCGGAGTATCCCCGACAAGGACTAACAAAATAAGATGGGGCCTGCTGAATTCATATGATATCACGTGCGAATGTGGAGAACCGCAAGACATGGAACACCTTTTAGTGTGCCCTGATGCCCCACAACCTGCACCTTCGAAAATTTATGGTTGGTCAATGATAAAGCTATCGACGTTACTGGGCCGAAAAACTTCAATAGACTGGAATCCGGTTACGAAAAAGTAAAAAAGTAAGTTTACTATGATGTTTTTGTATGATTTATTGCAAAAGTTTAATTTAATAAGCAGTATACGCGATATTTGTTATTGTACTACATTTTAGGTATTTTGGAAGTATTTTTTGGTTGGTTTCTAATTCTAGTTTAAACATAGTTTTTGTTAAGTTGTCTTTCTTTGTCTCTACAGTTAAATATATATATATATATATATATATATATATATATATATGTTATGTTATTTTATTTAGGGTAAAGTAAAAGCTTTAGAGACATTCTGTATAGGAACCAGTTAAAAATATAATGTTATGCGTTTCGTTTAATCAAAAATTAAACGTAATTTTAACTGTAAATTTTACTGCATATTTAATAAAACTGCTGATTGGCTTGTAAAAGGGTAAAAATAAATGTATGTTATGCAATTATAGTGGTAGTAACATTTATTTGGTATTTTTTATTTACATAGACCTATAAAATTACAATGGATACGTTCATTAAAATTTATTAAAATGTAGGGTATTTATATTTATAATATTAATATCTTCCTTTATTTTTTGTTTACAATCCTTGAATTTGTAAAATATTTTATCCAATTTAATAAAGTGAAATACAATTTAACGATAATAATTATAATTTAATTTGATTTAAGGAGTGAATTGTGGTCAACATTGTCTGTGTACTTTTTAACTTTTATTTGATTATATCGTCAAAGAGAAATTGAATTACTTTGTAATTAAAAAAAATTCCTTGCCGATTAATCTGGTATCACAATGATATTTTACTATTTAAAATTTATTTGTAAATACCTACAAGGAAAAAACTTTGTAATCCTTGGACATTTTTAATGAGTATATTACTTTTGAAAATACCAGTGAGTTGTCAGGATTTAAGTAAAAAATATTTTTCATTTATATTTCTGCTGATAGGTATAAAAAGAAGCTTTGAAGTTGGTTAATTAATTTAAATTTATAGCTCTTATAAATCTCTCAAGCTTAAATATTTTTTTCAAAGAAATCAGTCATTATTGTCAGATTAAATTAAAGTCAAAATTGTCTAAAATTTTACATAAAATAAATTATTTTTAATGCTAACCAAAATTTACACTAGTGTATAAAGTATAGATGAAAATAAATGTAAGCAAAACAATAATGTAATGGTTTTTGAAAGAAAAGAAAGCATGACAAACTGTGAAGTTCTGATTAAAGAAAAAAGAGTAGAACAAGTAAATGAGTTTGTATACCTGGGTTCAAAGTTTACGAGAGATGGAAAGTATAACAGTGACATTGGGCGAAGGGTGTTGGCAGGAAAACAAATGAATGAGGCACTGTACAGCTTTATAAACACCCAGAAAGTGTCAAAAAAGGCACGTCTGGCTGTGCATAAAGGAGTGTTGGTTCCTACACTTATGTATGGTTGTGAATGTTGGGTTTGGCAGAAGAAGCATGAAAATAGGATTATTGCTGTGGAGATGAGTAGTCTGAGAAGTATAGCCGGAGTAACTCGGTTGGATAAAGTAAAGAATAGTGAGATAAGAGAACGCTGTGGTGTAAAAGAAGATGCGGTTACAAAGATAGATAAAGGAATGCTTAGATGGTTTGGACACGTAGAAAGGATGGATGAAGGAAGATTGACGAAACAAATTTATAAGGCGAGTGTGAATGGACAAGTCGACGAACATATCTCGATCAGATCAACATTGCTTTGAAGAAAAGCCAGGTCAAGGGTACCAACAACCGACGAGCATGTATGAGAGCACTGATGAAGGTAAAGGAAACAAAAGTTGTGTGTAAAAACCGTAGCAAGTGGAAAAAGGCGTGACTATATTTATGTATGTATGTATAGTTTTTTTTTGTGGATAACATTATTATAATAATAACATTATTTCAAACAACTAAACATAATATGAATTGTATGCTTGTTAGTAATTAAAATGTTTAAAGTGCAGCACATTTTAATAAATAATTTATATTGTTATTATTGATTAACTTTGTAATGTAATTTAGTTTTATGATAAAAAATGTCTATTTCTTTGTAGAAAAGAGAGACAATGAGGTACAATTAAATAATTCAACATTTAATTTCAATGCACTTTAACTCTGTCGATTTTGACAGTAAACTGATATAAACAGATGATTATTATTTTTTTATAATTCCATAAATTAATAATAACAATTGACTAGGAATCAATTCATTATTATGGTATAAATAGTAATGTTACTTTTTTAATGGTAAAATAATTATAAGAGTAAAAATGGATTAATAAATTTAAATAAATAACTAAATTTACGTTTGCATATCTCGACCGGTTTCAGAACAATAACTTTAACACCCCTTATCTATGAAACAAAGTATTTGCGGACATACGTTTATATAGCAAGCTGTCATTATTTTTTCATGCTGAATCACCTCCTGAAGTTTGTGGCACTTATCTACTATCTGCATTAAATATTTTTTAATTTTTGAACTTATTTTCTTTATTTATTAACAATGAGAATAGTCATATTATAAACTAGTCTAAGATATTTCCGTCTTTATTTGCTATTTAAATCTTCACTACCAAATTAAAACAATTAATATCGGCTAGCGTTAACTTTTTTACGATTGTATTATACATTTTTCTTAGTGTTTTCATTTAAACAAAAATTATTTCTACTTTCATTTAAAAGCCATAAAACTTCTTAATATATTATTTTCTGTTCTGTTTTGTATAGAATTCTCGGTTTATCAACTTATTTTTACCACAAATTACTCAGCCGAGAGTCTGCAGTCGATTAATTCATATTTTACTGTAACTAGAGCACAGTTTAAAACAGCGTTTCTCAAACTGTGGGGCGCGCCCCCTAAGGGGGGCGCGTTTACATGATTGGGGGGGAGGGCGCAGTACAGATTAAAAATAAAATGGTAATGATAAAATGCTACAGATAGATTTTTAAAAAATCTTTATTGAAATTTTACTTACTTAATGATGACAAAGAAACATTCTAAGGACTAATGGCTAAACATGAGCTTGTTTTAAGGCGCACAACTTCTCTAAATTTGGTTCTATGTTAGAGATGACCACTCTGAGTTCATTTTCTACTTGAAGTTTATTTCTGTATTTAGATTTCACGACAGCAAGTGCAGAAAATCCAGTTTCACAAAGGTAGGACGTTGGAAAAGGCAACAGAATTCTAAGCGCTTTGGCTTTTATAACGGAGTAGTCGTTCGGAAGTTCAGTCCAGAAGTTTGTTAAAGATTTGTTAACAAAGTTTGATTTTTGTAAGGGATTTGTTGAAATATCTATCAGCTGTTCTTCTTCTTGAAGTGATAGTCCGACAGGTCTATTTTCGAATGGATTTTAAACCCAGCTCCAGTATGACAACTTGATATCTTTCTCTGCAAAGAAGTATCGCTTGAAATTCTCAGTTAAGTTTTCTAAATGGCTTCCTATGGTTTTTAGCATCACAGCTTTATGAATATCTTCCAATGGGGAATCTTGCACAAAATCACAAAATGTGGGAAACATTTCCAAACTGTTTTCTTTCAATTTGTTATGCCATAACTGCAATTTCTTACAAAAAGCATCAATCTTTTGACTTAAATCAAATATATTTACGTCTTTTCCTTGCAGCTGAAGATTAAGTATATTAAGTTTTTCAAAAATATCTACTAAATAAGAAAGCTTCAGTAAAAATAATTTGTCGAAAAAATCTGTTAAATGCTTGTGACCTTCCTCGCTTAAAAATATCGCTATTTCCCTTCTTAATTCAAAGACATGCTTAACCGTCTTACCGCGTGACAACCATCTGGATGAGGAATAAAACAACAAAGATTGATGCTCAGCTCCCATATCTTCACACAGAACAGAGAACATCCTTGTTTTTAGTGGTCTGGTTTTTATAAAGTTAACAACTTCAATAACTACTGTCAAAATCATGTTTAGTCCAGGGCTTAGCTTAGATTTTGATGCTAACGCTTCCCGATGTATCATGCAGTGCGTCCAGATAATTTCTGAGGATTCCTTTTTTACTAGCGCTTGTAAACTGTTGTATTTACCAGACATGGCTTGAGCTCCATCGGTGCAAATCGCAACACAATATTTCCATTGCAAATTCATTTTAGTAATAGAATCATTTGTAATCTTGAACAACTCGGTGGCTGTAGTTCTTCCTTCAATCTGTTTACAAAACAATAAATCTTCACATATTTTAGAACATTGACAGAATCTAATGTAGCAAATCAAATGGGAATCATTACTAGAGTCAGTTGCTTCGTCAAGTTGTATAGCAAACAAGTTTCCAGTAAGCTCAGATTCAAGCTGCTGCTGCATATCAACTGATATATCGTTAATTCGTCGACAGATTGTATCATTTGACAGAGGAATATTGTTAAGTTGTGAAGTAAAATTTTCACCAAACATTATTTCGACAATGTCTTTGCAAGCGGGTAAAATAAGTTGCTCTGCAATAGTGTGCGGTTTTTTGCATTTGGCTACTTTGTATGCCACTTTATATGATGCCAAGAGAGCCTTCTCATTTACTGCCAGTACTCTATGGAAGCTGGATTTTTGTTTTTTAAACAATCTGAGTTTCTCCACAAAAAAATCTCGCGGTTTATTGACATATTCTCTGTGCAGCGTTTCTAGATGCCTCTGTAATTTATTTGGTTTTATGCTATCTGCAGCCAATACTTTTAAACAGATAACGCATTGTGGTTTTTCTTCGCCACCTACTTCAAGGCTAGTAAAGCCCAAATTTAGGTATGATGGGTCATATTTTCTTGTTTTAGATTTCGGACGATTTCCACCTGAACCTGTCGATGTACAAGCCCCGTCATCCTCAAGTTTTCGTTTTAAAAATTTATCCATACTACATCTACTTATACACTCACACTTCACAATAATGCTTGCTTAGTGTTAAAACACCTTCACTGAGAGACTGAGAATACCGTATGTGCGCTTCTGTATTTATAGTCGCGTTCAGACAGTTCGAGAAAGATCAGGAAGCTTGAATACGTGGCACGAACGCCGCGAACTTTCCGACAGCATCTTTGGCGCTCTCGACGAGACAATGTTGCCTATTTTAGTCCAAATTCCTAGGTCTACGGATTGGGGGGCGCAACATTTTTTAAATTAAAACAGGGGGGCGTGAATAACAAAAGTTTGAGAACCGCTGGTTTAAAAACATCTAAAAAACATTTGACCATACCAAAATAGAATATACAATATACAATATATTGCTCAAAATAAAATGACAATAAAATTTAATGCTTCTTATTAATTACAAATTACAAAACAATACTACATAACCCTTTTTAATATAAAAAAACCTTTGAAATAACCAATATTTAAAGAACTAGATATTATTTTTTTTATAATTATAATTGTTATTACTTATGGTCATAGACAGTAATGAAACAAAATAAAGTTTAACAAATTGTTTTGCGCTAAATTAGAATTAAGAATTTGTGGAGAAAATAATAACAATTGTGTAAAATTCATTGGAGTTTAACCTTTTTTCGTCTGCTATTGAAATTAAAGCTCGTTTAAGTTCACTCTTTGCCTCAGTTGCCTGAATTTAAAGTTAAATTAAAGAAGAATATGGCACAGTTTGGAAACTAATCTCATTATCAATTAATTGACTTCCGCGTTTGATTTAAATGACTACACGAAACACGAACAATTAGTAATGAGAGAATTACAGTTCGCAGTAATTCAGTTCAATTTCCACCAGCAAATATGGAACTATGTACTCGTATGTTGTGAGTTTCAAATCAGACTAAGATGGTATGGGGACGATTTACTGATCTCAAGCTTCGTTAATAGGAAGAACGCTAACCATTTAAGCCGTCTGACGATGTCAACGCTAAAATGAATTTGAAATATTCCCCGTTGGATGTTGGCGCACATTAAATTTTGACAGATATATTCTCACTTTAGGGACTAATAATTCTCGGCGAAAACTAAATCGGTTTCTGTTCCATTTCAAGCGAATAATATACTTGATTAAATGTAGTAAGCCAGTTTATAATTTGGAAGCAATCATCAGATCTATAACGGTCTTTTTATCCAAGTGTTTTAATTTATCCTAAATTTAATATAGACAAGTCGGCAAATAAAGAATTTTCCTTGCAAAATGTAGAAATCTTATTGTGAATAAATTTTTATTGGTCAGAGATTAAAGCACTGTTGATGGGGGGGGGCAAAAGCTTCAACGTAGTATTGAATTAAAGTAAGTTTAATCACAGTTAATGAATTAAAACATTATGTGTTCTAAAGCTGATATGAGTGTAAGACCTTTCTCGCACTGACAACTTTTTTGTTTGGTGATTGAATGGTTTCTAAAGTTGCAGTTTTACCTTGCCGTGCAGATAAGTTGTTAAGGTAAGAGTTAAACAGAAAAAAACATCGCCTCATAATCCGACAGCCAAACAGCTATAATAGGATAAAATCAAACAGCCCCTTGCAAGATGACTCCAAACCCTGCAAGACTTGGGCACTTAAAACGAATCCGACAGATTCAGAATCAGGAAAAAAAGAGTGACAACTTAGAAGTCTGCAGAAATTTGCAAAAAACGCGAGAACACGAGATCACAAAAATTTGATAAAATCAATTTTGTACCCCAAAATATTATTTTTTAAATCCTAATATAAATAAAATATAAAATAACTTTTTTAAAGGAGTCCCACAAAATAAGTTCGGGGGTCATGATCTATTAACCATTGGATTTTTCAAAATTAGTTTATCGCAAAATGTTGGGTTTCTTTGCAAACGTGCAGTTTTATTGGTAATACAATAAAACTGATGTGCAGCAATGTGCAATATACAGGGTTTTCCATACTGATCATAAGCCGATGTCGTAGAATTCGAACACCTAGAACTCCTGTATTCAAAACATTTCATATATCTAACGTTAGCCACATCGTAGGTTCATACAATTTATTTATTATTATTATTTAAAATTGCACCTTTATTGTTTCATAAGTATGGGCCACCATTCTCGTAAAATGTGTAAAGGTGTCGTTTTAGGTATGCTAAATACTTTTGCTGGTCTATTAATTCCTAACGTATATAAAGACATTGATTTAATAGGATTTTTTAAGTCTTTGGCTCTCCACATTACTCTTTTAACAGGGTCCATTTGTTCGTAAAAGTTTGGCATTATGTTTAGCAATAAAAAATAATAATAGTCAAATAAAATCCACATTTAAACGTTAATTAATAAAAGGGCTTCATATTTTTTTACATCATAAATTACCATTGCAGATCGTTTGCCACTTTCCACATTATCAAAAATTACAGGTATATTATTTTTAAATTTCGTAAAATTCCAATTTCAACCTCTCAAAATTTGTTTTTGTAAGAGTTCCATAAAATGAATAGGGTGTAATTCGAAAATACAATTATGTTTTTAATTACAAGCTCCCGGCGTTTTAAAAAACAATATCCATTTGTATGTTTTTTTCGCCGAAAAAATTGTATTGTTCAGATACAAAAAAATTGTGTTTGATCAGAATTTCATGACTGAACTTTTACGTTTATCTTTCATTTACAACACAGCAAATAATGCATTAAAGCAGATAAAATGTTTTGATCTTCATTTAATCTCGTTAATTTACATTCATATGTATTTGCAAAACAATGGTAGTCTTACTGCACTTTCTATATTTTGGTTTATACGAGTATAGATAATTTTGGATTATGTGATCTACTGTACCCAACACGAATTTTCATAATGTAACAGATTTTGGCCAATAAACACTTACTTTGACATTTAATTTCTATCCACATTCAATCACAACGCATGAAAAGTATAACTATAAACATGTCAAAAGTGAAGGATTATCTTGTGCACCAGCAGAAATTTATGTAGCAAAAATTATCTATAAAGATTTAGTTCCAACGAAATTAAAAAAATCTTCCAAAAATCATGCTGTCAGACTGGACTGGAGAATTGGAGAATTACAAAGAATATTTTTGCTTTTTCGGAAAATTTAGAGTTAGTGTACTTTGAAGAACTTTCAAATAAACTCAAATCTTATTCTTTGTGGACGCACCATTCTATATTAAAACTAATGTTAAAAATAAACCATCAAACTGACATTTTAAAATATGCAAGGTTACATGATATTTTAAATCGGAAATCTGAAGAATACAACGAAAATAATTCCAAAATATTCCTGCCGAACTAACTTTCGCTTTCGCTTCTTTTACTTTCATCCGTTCTCTCACATATGCACGTCAGTTTTTGTTACTCTTGACCTGGCCTTTTTTTAAAACAATGTTTACTTTCGCATTATAAATCTGTTTCGACAATCTTCTATTATCTATCCTCTCCATAAATATATTTTCCAAATTGTACTGTTAATATTTTTTATATCAATAACACAGATTGATGTATTTAAATCTTTGTAAAAGTGTTTCAATATAACTAAGCAGTTTAAAATAAATTTCATGTTTTATTTAATTTTTAATTGGTCGTAGACAAAATAGTGTAAACAACGATTATATAATGGTTATTAATACACTCGCACAAAATTTATGACATATGACCCGTAACTCATAATATCGAACATTACATGATTTTAAGTTTATATACTATTATATAAAGTTCCAAAGACTATTAATTTTCGTTACTATTACTTTAAAAGTAACTTTAGTTTTATCTTTGACCAATATAAAATATTTACAAAACGTTTTCAAAGTTTCACATCCTTACAATTTTTGTTTAATGTTTACCTAAATAAGTTTAAATAAATATCATCAATATTCAGTTACGAGTAATAACTTTCTTACTGTTCAATTCGATTTAGTGAGAGTAAATTATGTTGAACACTACTACAAATAGTATCTTCGGGACCACTCAATATTCCCAGTCGAAATCCACCTCACAAAGTCTGTCTGGAAATGCAAGATAAATAACTTAAGCAAAATGGAACACCGGTCTCTTGCCGAATGCAGAAAGATTTTAAGCAAGCGTCCTGCGAGACAAGGGTAAAAAAAGGCAATAGAGGCTATCTTGTACTAGAGACCGACGAAAACGCTCTTTCCCGAGAGAGTAACCGGGGTGATAAATCGCTCTCGATATTTTTTGTTGTTATCCGTTGTTGCAGATATTATCCTGTCAGATTTTTCATTAAATCATTTGTCGCTAAACAATTATTATTATTTTAATCGATTCGTGCAAATCATATCACATTGCTGTCGATTTTTTCCTTTTGGTTATTGCAAGCTGAGATATTAAAAAAAATGTTTGCCCAATTGCAAAATACATAAAACGTTTCATTATTAACATTTTCACACATTTTTAATATAATAAAAGACTTTATAATGTTAAAGGACTAGGTTAGATTCGATTTTAATGGAAAGTATGCACTCCAACCTGATGAGGTCTATTATGCCCTCTCTGCGGTTAGAACTCCTCCTCTTGTCCCAGTTGTTTTACCAACCTCCAGAGGTTATTGGAGGTCCTGATTGATGTAGCTCTCTGGCTCAGGTTTTTATTTTTGCCTAAGCATAGGCCGCAGTCTCTTCATCTTCAATATAGAAATGATATTCACTGTTCTAAGCCTTTTCTTACCTACAAAGGTATTTGCTGCGGAGTGGACAATGTCCTGTCTGCAGGCCTCTGAACTATAGATCCATTACGTTTAGCCGAAAATTTTAAAACTCCACAGTAGGGGAGACGGTATTTGTGCCTAATATGTGTCCTGAAGTTATCCCGTTGGTAACTAATCACTTATTCAATGTCTTCTCAGTTCTCTAGCTCTTATTTATGAGTCTCTTATTTTTTTTTCAAATAATTCATTAGTCTTTTACTCATTAATTTTTTAATCAAAGAGATAAAAATAAATTTAAGCAAAACGAAAGTAATGGTTTTTGAAAGAGAAGAAAGCATGACAAACTGTGAAGTTTCGATTAAGGGAGAAAAATGAAATGAAAAATGAACAGCCAGAAAGTGTCAAAAAAAGGCACGTCTGGCTGTGCATAGAGGTGTGTTGGTTCCTACACTTATGTATGGTAGTAAATGTTGGGTTTGGCAGAAGAGGCATGAAAATAGGATTAATGCTGCGGAGATGAGTAGTCTGAGAAGTATAGCCGGAGTGACTCGGTTGGATAAAGTAAAAATAGTGTGTTAAGAAAATGCTGTAGAGTAAAATAAGATGTAGGTACAAAGATAGATAAGGGAATACTTAGATGTTTTGGACGTAGAAAGGATAGATAAAGGAAAATTGACGAAACAAATTTATAAGGCGAGTGTGAATGGACGAGTCGGTAGAGGTGGACCTCGATCAGATCAACATTGTTTTGAAAAAAGGCCAGGTCAAGAGTACCAACAACCGACGGGCATGCATAAGAGCACTGATGAAAGTAGAGGAAGGAAAAGATGTGTGCAAGAACCGTATTAATTGGAGGGAAGTGGTCTCTGCCAACACCCTACGGGAAAAAGGCGTGACTATATGTATGTATGTATGTACAATTACATTTTCAACTTAACTAAATTAAATTAAAACCATAATTATTACCAACAAGGAATCGCCATTTTAAAAGAAACCAGGATTTTTTTAGATTCTAATCAGAAATTTGATTATTAGTTTAATATTCGTTTATCGAACCACTAAAAACGAAACATATGCCAGGACCGGCTTTTACAGCTAAACAAGTTAATTCAATTATCAGAGTTGGCCTGATGATTTTGATCAAGAGAAAAATTCCCGTTACATTCTTTAATTTTAACATTTTGAGGATAAGTTTCATTTAACTTCAATGCTGGTTTAACTACAAAAAAAAGTGCTAATATTTTGTTTTGTTTCAGGTAAGCTGTTATTGGGCAATTTTGTTATTTGGTAAGTTAATAAGTTCGTTGTTTTTCAATACATATAAAAAAAATTGTATTTATTAAATATAAAAAAACCAAATCTAATTACTTTACCTAAAAATATTTTTCATTTTTAGTAACGTAATGTTACGATATTTACTCTTTGGGTTTGATGTTTTTTAAACACACAGTTCAATAACCAAATAATTTTATTCTAATATTTCTGTATACAATCTTTTTATAACTTTTAACACTTCAAAACCAAAACTTTAAACTAAACTTAAAACTTTCGCGACTGCGGTCTTTTAATATACCTACAATTTATTACTCGAAAGAGTGAGAGAATTTAATTTTGTTCCCGAATTTGTTTGACCTTTCTAGACGCCTTTAATCCCACCGCGGCCATAAATCATTCGCTAGATGTGGGTCGTCTTTTTATGCCACAAAGGGGATATTCGTTTTTGTGTGATCGTCTCGGCCGGATAATAGATCAGCGACGTATTTTATCGTAACAGTAATATAAAAACAATAAAAAAATCCCGTTACACTTAAACTGTGTGTTAAACTATCATTTACAATTTTTTTATAATTTAAATATTTGTCATTATGAAAAAGGCGAGAAACAATTTTAAATGGTTATGGTTCTTATTGGTAAAGAAAAAAATTATAGAGGACAACCAAAATCAACAAAGACTAGCAGTATTATTTCCACTTATGATTAAGAATCCTTTAAAAAACATGGGTTTCATTGAAATATAATCCAACGTACTTTTGATAAAATAGTACTTTAAAAAAAGAAACCTTGTTTACAATATATGTAGGAAATTTAAAATTAAAACTTTTTCTTTGCAACTTTTTTCATATGATAAGAATAAAAAAAAACTATTTTGGCATCAGAGGCTCTAACACCAGTGCTAAGTTTAAGTATATACAGTAGCAGATAATTCTATTAATTAAAACAATGGACTCATTTTGTCGTTTAAACCAATCAGCTTATTAGCAATTTTTAGTAATTTGTATTACATTAGGTCAATCTAATTGTTAAACAAAAAAATGTATCATGTCACAATATTTCAACAAACACACTTCTAAATGTACAAAAATGCACAGCCATACAAAAACAATTTTCTTAACTTTAAATAGAAATATCATTCTTTTTTGTATTTGGTGTCGATAAATTCAATAAGAGTAGTTTTATAAGGATAACATCAGTAGGAATTTTTTGTTCGAGGATGAAACTTACAACAAAGTTCTCTCCTTTGCTGACGAAAATTTTTCACAATACAACAATTTTATCCAAAAATAATAAAATACAATATTTTTTTAAATAAAAGTACCTAACGTCCATGAACTTTGGTCAACAATTTTGAAAATAACTTCTTCCGTAAATTGTAATTAAAATAACTAGTATTCCAATTAGATTAATTAAAAAGTTTATTTCACTTTTACTATCACAAAAAGAAACACAGTAAGTAGGCACACTTTAAACAATCTATTAATACCCAAAATTTTAGATACGACGTGACGAAGGCATTGTTTGTCTTTTATTTACTAAAACCAGTCAGCAATTAAGTAGGCAGGTAGTCCTTCACAAACGCATACAAGGTATGAAAAGGTTTATGAAAATATTGCAATTTGCTTTAAAATAATTACTTGTACTTGGCTAACATCGACCTCTTTTGTTAAAAAATGACAATATGTCATTTTCTCTTTTAAATACTGATGTAGTATTGTACCATTCTAAAGTACTTCAGTAAATTTTTTTTAATTGTTGGCCAAAGTATATAAGTCAGTTATTTTATTTCTGCATTTATTTTGAGACAACCCTGTTGTTTTGTAAAATTTTTTTTTTTTGCATTAGAAAAAACTAGTATTTAAAAATATTTCCTACCAAAAATATAACAAGGACGTTATTTTGTAAATAATATTATTAATATTTGTAAAAATTAAAAAACAAGATAGCGTTTTTATGATTGTTTTTAAAAGTCCAATGACTTAGGCCAACTTTTGTTAATATTGTAGGCCATAATTCAATTTACCACCTTTATAAGTATGACGTGGACACCCTGTTATAAATCCAAGACAAATCTTTATGAGCTTGATAAATTAAATCAAAATTTTACAAGGAGTCCCACAATTTAGGTTTAGACAGTACTTATTTGCATTCAAAACAATACAAAGTGATTCGATCTCATAAAGGAATTGAGCTTCAATAATCTGCGTGATTCAGGTTAAACAAAGAGATTAACTACATACAGGATTTCCCTGTTAGTTTTTAGGTTCCGTTCTTATAATAGATAAAAAAAAATATATATGCAAAATTGTTTATAAATATACAGGGTACTCTATAGCTTTAAACCTTACTCGACAAGGTTTTTTAAAAAAATCTACGTTTTATTGTTGTTATAATAACTCCTAACCTGCTCATTTTACAAAACTGTGTATCACTGACTGCAAACTTTTTACGAAACAGTTTTTTTTTTAGTTATGACCTAATTAATTTTGTTTTGAATGGTACATAGAAAAGTAGTTTCTGCTGAAAAATTTAATTTTGTCATAAAAATCGCATGTTTGAAACAATGGGTTTTTATCAATGCATTCTGTTTTATAATTTACTGTTACAAATGTGAAACCCCACAATTTACATTTTGGCGACAGACCGAAAATGATGATATATTACACAATCATACATGCAATTATAATTTATTACCGATTTATTTCCGTTTTCAAACAAATGTTTTGTGTTGTAAAACTTTGTACGCCGGAAGACATTTCATGAAATAAACCAAATAGTTGTCGTGTCGATCTTGTAAAATAAAATATGTAAGAATCCTCAAACGAACTAACACACGAGTTTTGATATTGACGTAAATATCTTTAAATACCAATCAAATAATTTGTTTTTAATGGCAAACAATAAATTGGTTAATACAGGTTTTTTATACTACCGGAGCTGTTTTCACATTTTGGGTTTCAGGTGTTTCTTTTCTTGAAAGCCCAAAATGTGTCGTGTTATTTAACAATAGATGTTTGTTCCAAACATCGACGAGAAAGGCAAAATTACACATTTATTCTTTATTTTCAAGTTAAATAAACGGATATTTTTTTTCACAAACAATTGAATATCATTTTTTTGCATAAAACTTTGACTCAACCAACGCAGTTCTGTGTTGTAAATGACATCACTACATTCACTTATATATCTTTCAAAAATTCTTTTAAATGGTGGTATAGGACACTGCAGTAATTTTTTTAAGTCATAATGTAAAATCTTTGAAGTGCCGCATGAGAAAGTGTGGCGTGCAGCATGCAGCATGCTATGGACGAAGATCAGCTAGTGCCTACAAAAAATAAAAAATATTGCTCCTTTTATACATACATATAGTCACGCCTTTTTCCAGTAGGGATAGAAAGATAAAACTTCCTTGCTACACACATCTTGCTTCTTCTACTTTCATCAGTGCTTTCGTACATAAAATAATGTCGATCCTATCGAGATATGTTCGCCGACCTTTACTGACTTGCCCATTTACTCGCCTTATAAATCTGTTTCGATAATATTCCTTAATTTATCCTCTTTGCGTCATCTAAGCATTACTTTATTTATTTTTGTAACCACATCTTCTTTCACATAACTGTTTTTACTATTATTCACTTTATTCATCAGAATCACCTCGGCTATACTTCTCAGACTACTCAGCTGCGCAACGTTGATCTAACTTTTATGCTTCTTCTGCCAAACCCAATATTTATTACCATACATAGGTATGGTATGATATGGTTCTGGCTGCTCATAAAGTTATACAGGGCCCTACCGTCATACTTTCCGTTTGTCGTACGTACTTTAACCCAAGAATACAAACTCATTCACTTGTTTCACCCTTTCTCCTTCAATCAGCACCCCGTAGTTTGTCATGCTTTTTCTCTTTTGAAAACTACTTTCGTCTTGCTCACATATACTTTCATTTATACGCGAAGCAATCAGAGAAAAGAGAAGAGGAAAATTGAGTCGAAGTGTGCTCTTCCAACAGGACAACGCTTTAGCCCACAAAAGTTGTGTTGCAATGGTTGCCTTTCACAATGCGGGATTTAAATTTTTTTAAAAACCCCTTTATTCTCCAGATTTGGCCCACAGCGATTACCATCTATTCCCAAAATTAAAAGAACATCACGTGGAATCCACTTTGCTGATGATAACGAAGTGATGTCGGCGGTAGATGAATGGCTGAAGACTCAAAGTTTTTAGTTTCATTCTTCTCATGTGTTTGCTTCTATATTAAAGACAACAATTCGTTAACTATCTTCATATATAAAGAAAGAGCGCACTTTTTCCTCTGTGTGAAAAAAAAATATTTTTAAATTAATTTCTTGTAGATTTACACTTGTTTTTTTATACTTGCGTCGGAATTATTAACGTCTTATTTCGTACGAATTTGAACCTGATCGTCTTCCTGTTAAATTTTGTAGTCTTCCTCTTACTTGTTTGGGTTTTGTGTTAATGTGCTTTTTAAAAACTAATTTTCTATCCTATGTTTTTTTTGAAAATGGTAAAGGTTCAGGTGACAGTTGATTTCGAAATATATTACTAACTATTTATGTTTTCTAAATATCAACGTAAATGATAATATTGGTTTATTTTATTATTTGCAATGGGTAAAATCACAAAAATTCTTAAATAAATGACTCAAGCATTTAAACTTGCTTACAAATGTATTAGTAGTTAAAAACCATTGTGATACTTTTGGTTATTATAGTTAAAATTTTCTCCCAATGCGAGGTCATCAATAAAAAACTAATCTAATTAAAACCATCGCACCATTCGTGTGACAAAAAAAAGTTTGAAAACCTGAAACGGAATATCCCACTTATGATTGTTGGTCACGAAAATAAAAAAAAACACTGATAAATTATGATTGTATTCTTGTGGGGAAAATGTGCTTTTTTTTATTGCTCCTTTCTAATATAAATTCATTGGCAATTACACGCGACCTGGTTGCGGGGGGTATAAAAGTGGAAAAGAACGAAGAAGGTCCTTATGACCAGGATTACGGATAACGATATCTAACTAGGGGACGAAAAGTTTCGGTTTCAGAAGTCAATGGCGATTTTATGTTATTTATTCGGTCATATACCGGGATTATTCGAAAACTTTTTAAAAAGAAACTGTGTAACTTCATGCCAACGTACTTTATTTAATGATCTGAAAGGATCTTAATGTACATATATGCTTTATGAAAAGATTTTCTAGAACAAACTTTTACAATACGTTTTTTAATACAATTTAAAGGAGCATATTGCTGTTTTAACCTAAATTATAACTAGATCAGAAGACTTACCATTAATGTAATTCTTATACATTTTTAAATAAGTACCTTTTTAACATATTTACTTTAATCCAGTCCATCGATGACTGGGTACATTATACAATGTACAACGACATCAAAAACTGGGCGGGATATAAAGCGTAGACCGTAATTTTAAGTAATGATCAAAAATAAACAACAATAAAAAATTAATTAAACGTACAACGAGATATTCCTGCAAAAAAATAAAATGGTTTGGCAGAAGGAGCATGAAAATAAGATTAATGATGCGGAGATGAGTAGTCTAAGAAGTATAGCCGGAGTGACTCGATTGGATAAAGTGAAGATAAGGGAACGCTGTGGTGTGAAACAAGATGTGGTTACAAAGATAGATAAAGGAATGCTTAGACGGTTTGAACACGTAAAGGGGATGGACGAAAGAACATTGACGAAACAGATTTATAAGGCGAGTGTGAATGGGCAAGTCGGTGAAGGTCGACATCGGCGAACATATCTCGATCAGATCGACGTTGTTTTAAAGAAAGGCCAGGTCTAGAGTACCAACAACCGACGAGCATGTATGAAAGAACTGATAATGAAAGTAGAAGAAGCAAAAGATGTGTGTAAGAACCGTAGCTAAAGTGAAAGAAAGTGGTCTCTGTCTAGGAAAAAGTCGTGACTATATGTATGTATTTCTTAAGTTGCGGAAGAACTGTTAAATAGATTTATATTTAATCGAAAACACCAAATATTCTATGAATATTTTTATGATAAAAATATAAAAACAAGGAAATCAAATCTGAAATATTTAGTGGCATTATTATCCATCAAAAACAAAAACTACTTGTTAAAGATCTTTTTAGAACTGCAAAAAAACGTATTTTAAAAAACCCCATGTCTGTTATTTATTTAATGATGTACTGCCCAAAAATTCGTTAAGAGCGACCATTTAAAATGCGTGACTTTTTCAATAATATGAATCGAGTTACCGTATCTACTAGAAATCTTAGGACGCTATTTTAACACAAACGTTGTTGAATAAAAACGCTATAACAAGGGAATGTATTATTTAATGGTATGCTTTTATTAAGCATAGTCAAGCAATGAACTCATTATATTTTTAAAATAATAAGCATGATTAAAAATAAGCGAATAAGAGTAAAATATAAATGAAAAAATAAGTAACGCTTGCTAGAACATTATTGCTGTAATAAAATATTAGAAATGTAGGTAGGTGTATAATTTTAATTATTATTTTAATTAAAACTTAAAGTAAATTTACAGGTATATGGGTTTAATTTTATTTCTAGCGATAGAATACACAAGTATGCTAAATTATTAACTTTTGTATACGACTAATATTTTATGTGTGGCATATGGTTTTTTTAATACACGAATTTCATGAAATCCAGGTATCCAAAAATGTTAAAGAAACACAAAGTTAAATATTTCTCTTGCATAATTTAATTTAATATGAATTTTAAAAAGTGAAATATCTTTGGAATTTTTCCATTGGCGATATAATAAAACAAAAGTTAAAAAGTGCACTATACCAATTGAAATTCTTAACATCACAATGGAGGTAAATTATCAATAATAAGGTTTATTCTTAGGTAAGAAGATGTTAAAGACCTTAGCGAAAATGAAAATCCATCTGTCTCTGGAGCATATCCCACACAGGCTCGATGGGACTTTGAACGCTACGGTAAAACGAACGGTAATATCCTCATTATTAAACCAATATTTTACTGTTATAAACAGTATGTGGCTCTGCATTATCCTACGTGTTACGCAATTTAGGGCCTGCAGCAGTGGCAAACGGAAGGACAACAATATACGATCAATACATTAATACTGGTTCAAAGTGAAGTTCAATGGTAAAAAATATCCCGTTTCACATCATAATTTATAGGAAGAACACCCTATACATGTCTTTCTTGTCGACCAGGTCCTCTTTAGTCTCTCACTTTACTTGAATCAGCGTAGAGACAAAACCCGTCTTCATTTGTAAATAACGTAGTACTCCAACATAGTTTCAATGCACTTGTTGTTATGCCCACCTTTATCTTAGTCCACAATTTCCACGACGTAACATGGAAATCCTCAATGGACGTCTGGCGTGCAGGCCAGCATTATGTAGCATATTGCATGCAACCTTTGGCGAGTTAATCCTACTATCGATCCAATCAAGGTGTAGTTGTACGATGACGACCTCTGTGTTGACCACTCTTAGTCATAGCACTTAAAATTTAAATACGCTAAATGCAGATGCTCCATAACCACCGTTGCTCTTAACAATCTTGTTTTACTATGATTTTTGGGTTTATTAGAGTCTATCTTTAAGATTTGAAGCGCTTAACCTAAAAAATTTGAGGCGTTGTCACTTTTGCCTTAAAAATACAGTGTAATTGATAAATTAATTTTGATATTATATTTTAATTTGTAGAGAACTAGTTAACAAATCAAGTAGTGTGTATTTAAAAAAAATTTTAAAAAGTAAAATAATAGTCCCATTCCTAAAACATATTTGATGAGTGTAGGAGTAAATACTTATGATTAATTTGGTCTTAACTCGCCGGTAGTCGCGCTGGATCTCAGAGACCCAACGATACTCCTATATGTTAATATTTTAGAAGTGGCAACATTGTCAGATATGTAGATATGAGTAATAAGAGGCAAGACAAATTACTTTAAGTGGGTTGCACAATCCTAAAGATATAGACTGTGTTTTGATTGAAAAGACCCAGTTTTTTAAAGTGTCACATTGTGTAGTGCCATAAGCATAAATAACCCAACATAATCCACCATGTTGATAAACAATCGATATTATTGTAAATTACTCTCAATATGTCGAAATGCAAATTACTAACAAACACGAATAGTTATAATAATATAAACTTGAACGAAAATATTTGGTGAGAATATCAAAACGTGATATTAGGAAACAACACGTTTAGCATCAGAAGTGCTTCATTCACTAAATATATCCGCTCACGACGGTACCAAAAAAAACATTCACTGTTCATTCATCATTTATAATAATTCTGATTTTAACAATCGGGGACACCTCTGATATATTTTAAATGGTTATTAATTTATAAGTAAACGTAAAACTCATTGTAAATAATTATGATTATTTGTATATAAAAAAGCATATCAAAAAGTTATCAGTACTTAAACGTAATATACGACGTTTTTGTAATAAAAGGATAAAAGCCACCCCGGAGTTTCATTTAATTCCACTCTATAGTCAAGAAACATCTCTAGGACTATTAATTGGGGACAGGTCTTTAAATTTATCAAAATGACAAACAAATGAAAATTTTTTGCAAAAACTCAGGTAGCCAATGAAGAAAATTCATAAATTGTTTAGTTTCATTTAATTATTTACTAGCACCAAGGAGAAGCTATATTAATTCTTTCATTGTTTTAAAGTTAAATCAATTTTTTTCTAGTTTGCCAAGACATTGGTTTAGCATATAATTTACTTAAAAATTAAACTATACAGTAACATATTTTGTCATCAGTTTTGTATTGAATTATAAACTTCCCTTTGGACTCTTCTAAAGGTAAGGTATGGAGCAAGTACCATTTTTTTTTTAAAATTAATTAAATGCAATAATTTGTTTATGGTTATTAAAAACTTATACTTTTACAATTTTTAGTTTAAAGTACTATTTCTGTTTGTATACTATTTTTGTTAGTTAGCGGGTGTTTTCCACTTATCGCAGTTAACAATTTTATACGAGGAATATTATACTGCATAATAAGGCAATAATTGCTTGAAAGGGCTTTGTCGCTACCCTTGAGATTATCTATTAACCCTGATTTAAGATAAACTCGTAGAGAACATCTGCCTTTCTGTTACGATGGGACCCTTTGATATATTATTACTAAATAATAAATAATTATATCAGGGTTAATTGTTAATATCTTTAAACTAGTTTAAATTTTACTTATTTTAAAATTATGTTTAAAGTCTATTAAATATTATTGGTTTGAAACGAAATTGGTTTCGTGTTTTAAATTGAACTAAAAAAAAGAAATTGATTTGGTAAAATGTATGCATTTGTGAAATAAAATGAACAAAAATAAAAAAGGCATAATAGTATTGATACTAAAATAACAGCTAATACAGAAATATATTTACTGATTAATCAGAAAAAACGTGAGGAAGAAGTTGGCGATGAAAAAAATTGAAATCAGATACTAAAATTAATTAGAGAAAATAAGACACCAATGAAAACTTTGGAGATCGGAAATGATACCGTGTCAAGTTTTAGAAATAATACAATAAAGTAAAAAGCACTAAAAAATAACTGACTTATAAAAATATCGAAGAGTTTGTGTATACCAGTATAAATGACCTATAATTCTATTTAAATTATAATATTGACATATTAATGGATAGTCAGCAATACTTAATTGTTACACATACAAATATGAAGGTTAAGACATAAATTGTAGAAATCAGGGGTTTGTAAAATCCTCTTTTCTACACGGAAGGAATGAATACTCAACTTCGATATAGTGGACTGGAATAATTACAATTCGGCTGATTTTTTAAAGTTTTATTTAACACAAAATATAAAAATATGTTTTTCTTTAAACAACACACAAGGCACTACAAGCGCTACAAACATTGAATCTTACATTAATGTCGTGGAAAAAAGGAGTTTAACTAACAAAACGAAGTGACAAACGATGTCTTAATCGCCGTGGAAAAAGAGCTGTATGACACCCGCTCGCTGCGACTGTCGCAACATTACTACTAAAATGACCGTCGCCTTCGACGGTCGAAAGATTACTAGTATTACGTTGAATTAAGCCTGCGTTTTTTTAAAGGAAACTTGTTACTACGCCGACTCTAGACTGTGCATTGCAAATCAGAGGGAACCGAAAGCCTGTCGGAGACATCGCGGGTAAGAGGAAGGGGAGCGGATTTTGCCCGGGGCAAAACGGTTTTAAGACATTGGCGTCGCAAAGGGATTAAAATTAAAAAGAAGTGTTGCGATCTGTGATCATAACCTAAATGAAAAAATCTTTAGGAAGATTTGAGTTTTTACTTGTGAAATTCTCAAAGCTTGTGGTTCTTATTGGCGCCAGTGAAGTTAATTTGGAAGAAAAGTTGTTTAGAGCATGGTTAAGGAAAATATTTATAAATAAAATAAAAGTCTCGTTACCTTTCTTTGAAGAATTAATGTCGAAATTCTGGGTTAGTTTAAGAAATTCCTTTTTTTTTCAGTTACAAAAGAGACAAGAGACAAGCGCTTCAAATATGAAACGATACTCAAACTGTTCGTTTGTAGTAGACGTAGGTACCTTAATAGTATATCTATAGATAAAAAATGTTTATCTTCATCGTGAGAATTTAAGATCAAATCCTAAATGCAGATTCTGGCTGAAAAAAGAAACCATTATTTTCAGAGGATCTAGAAGTGTAAAATAAGAATTTTAACGATATTATTGGCTAGTTAATTGGATTGTTTAGCTTTATAATGGGTGTTTTTTTAGGGATTTGTTTTTTAAATTAAAAGCGCTGTTTTAATTGACACTAAATTTGACGATTGACAACTACTTTGTGCTCAGTATATTTTGTCATTTTACTATGAATAGACTTACGCTAAAACAAGTCTTTCAAAGTGTGCAAATTTACTTTGGAAATCACGGTTTAATTAGCGAAACTTACTGTAAGCTACGTCTGTTTTACGACATCTGGATTATTTTCTATAGGGATTTGTAAGTCGCCAATCTATGCTGATAAACCACAGGCTTTGGAATACTTGAAAGCCAACCTTAGCCGTATTATTGCTTATATATGACCTCAGCTGCTTAAAAAGTATTCGAAAATTGGACTTTGTGGCGCCCATATGCCGGAAATCACATTTATACTATAGTGGGATAAAATAAGCTTTTTAATAAAACCGTGGTCGTTACCATAATATGTTTGTGTTTTATTGCATTTTAAATTTGTGTACCTCTATGAAAAGAAACTTTATTCATATAGAATATATTTAAAAAATAACGAGTTTACTATATTCCTTTTGGTAGTCATCAGCGAATAGTTAAGATGCTATTTAACATAATAAATATTATAGTAATAATAGATATTAAACATACTTATTGGATTTATGCTAAAAGAAAGTTAATCGTGTAATTACTGTTTCATTATAAATCTAGGGTTTGGGAAACCGAGAGTATGTTAATGTAAGGACTTCAATTATTGCTTAGCTATACGCAATTCAAACACGTCTATAATTAAGCTTGTCACTCTGGTAACATGTTTGCCCACCCTATTTAGTGTAAATTATATAAGATTTAAGGTATATATTAGGTCGTATTGACAACTTTCTTCCACTTATATGCACGTTAAAAGATAACACCTATTAAAGTAAAATATAGTAGCTCTTTTTGGAATTTATTGCTTAAAAGCATGAGATTTCGTATGTTTGTTTAGCTTCTAGCATGTAAAAGATCAATTTTAATAACGATAGATTTTCTATTTTATACTGGACTTAATAAACTTAACAAGTTTCTTTAATCTCCCAATACCCTCATATATATATATATATATAAATATATATATATATATATATATATATATATATATATATATATATATATATATATATATATATATATATATATATATATATAGGCAAAGGGGCAATTGTTATTGGGAAAAGTTGATCATAATTGAAAACGATCTTTAATAATTTTCGGTATAAATAAATTATGCAAATTTTGAAAATTACACAACAAATATTTTATCGAAAAACATGACATAACTTTTCGGTTTATTAATAAGTTCTGTAACAATGTTCTATTGCATTTGAATAGTTAATGCTTACATATCATAATATTTTATTTTGCAAATGGAAAGATAAACAAGTTAACTAATACGTAATAAGTAAGTGGAAATAAAATAATTCATATTTTGCTTCAATTCACTAATTCCAAATAATTAATATCTTGAATAGGTTTTTGCTGATAAACCCTATATTTTAAGTAGTTCCATAAGAAATAATCTAGAGAACTAAAATCTGGAGATCTAGTTGGCCAAAAAGTCTTGTTTTACTTTGTCATTAAAAATAGTTTCAAGTAACCTAACAGAGACTGTAGTATGGCATGTAGCATCGTCTTGTTGATACCATATACGTTGACGGTCTGTTAAAGATAATTCGCTAATAAAATCGTAGAATTCATTTTGTAAAAATTTGGATAGCGTTCGGCATTCATGGACTGTTGAAAAAAATATGGTCCCATTATTTTATTCTAAAAAAACAACAAAATCTGTTTTTCATGGCAGATGAATAATATTGGATATCTGACAATAGTTTTTAATTATGATTAACTTTTTCCTATAACAATTGTCGCTATTTTCAAAAACAAAGGTACCTTACTCTTGAGAAAAATTAATATTTTTTGACAAACTCCGTACAGGTTTAAAAAAAATTGTATCAAACGGTTGTATTTTAAGTTTTAGACTATGCATAACTTTTCATAGAGAATAACTTTTTTTTATAAAACTAAGAATAAAAAAGTTTCCCATATGATTCCAACTTAATTGGACACACTGTATAACAAAAAACAGATGTTTATTAATATTTTCTTTACATTAGTAGTTTAAAAGTAATTACTTCGATTGTATTAAAAGCTCAGTTTATTTGTAAATTTGTATTTGCTTTAAAATTGTTTATTTTCGGTGGGTAGTTAATATCACGCCTGACTAGTAACCACCGTTATGTACCTTCGGTTTCTAAATCCATGAGAAATTACCACATCAATCCGTATCTTTTAAATCCAAAAGTACAATATTAAACAAATCCTCTATCAACAACTTGCTTCCAATTAAACAAAACCGTCAGAATAAACGAATACACACGGGGTCCTTTCAATACCAGACTACCCTTACTTTGTAAAATCCATTACCTTTCAAATTTAATTTTCTTTGATGTTCAAAAGGGCTTGCAGACAGTTACCGTGAACTAACACTTAACTGGATATAAAACGCTTCTAAAAACAATCTAATTGCATTCGCCGATGCAACTGTTAATAAAAATTGAAACCGTGACTAAATCATATCGCGTATTTAATAACTCCGATAAAGTCGGAATTAATTATGAATTTTAAAACCCGAATAATTGATATAAATTTTATGTGATAGTGGAAGTGGATTTGCTAATCAAAACGTTATCCTGACCCGTCGAGTCGATACTTTCGTTTGTTTTGAAAATTTTAATTGACGCTATTTTGCTTCAATCGAATTTTTTTGATATCTGTGTTTTATGATTATTCATAATAATTTTTAAATATTCATTTATTTAAAAATATTCTTGATTTTTTAAATAATAAATCTACGAATATAAAGCCCAAGAACATCAATAACGTGGATGTCTTCAAAAATTGGTAGTGAAGAAAAGCCTTTACTAAGATGTTTTGTCCTGGCAAGCAGAAACAGTATGATGGCTGGGGTTCCCGAAGCACAGTTTATGAAAATATCTAAAGTTTCAGTGGAGATTTATGATTGTTTTACGATAAGTCGATAAAAAAATCAGTGGTATTATAATACTTAAATAGGGCAAAGCTAAAATAAAAATTTCAAATATTCGCAGCGTTTTTCTGTACAATATTCTCTTGCATTACAGTTGTAAAATAAAGAAGCACCAATTTATAAACTGTATCTAAGTAAAGCAAAAGTTTTACAAAATTTATATAAGATTTAATTAAGGTATGCATTTAAACATCTGTAATATGTTATTGCAACGAGAATTCAGGCCAACTCTGGTAATTAAATTATTTAGTTGCAAAAGCTGGTACTGCTTTCTTTATTTAGTTTTTACTAGTTACGAACATGCTGATTAGCGACTTCATTAAAAAGTATAAAAATCTTGGTATATGCTAAATTATTTTTGGTTTAGCCTTTGAATCTTTTCACTAAGAAAGTTTTTTTTTTTTTATTGCTCAGACTTTTAGAAGGACTACTCTACCCCAAGGGAAAGTGGTTGTAACTTTATTCCAGTGATTCCTAAACTTTTAAGGTAACGAAACAATCACCAAATCCCTTTTATGTTATGGAAGCCCATAACAAATGATTACAAATGAAAGACACTGTAATTTAAATAAGAAAAAATCTTTTTTCACACATATTTTAAAAGTAAAACAGTACGTGGTTTATTTAAATAAATTTTGTCATAGTTTTCAGTAAATTACATAAATTATGAAACTAAACACTATTTTGATAGTTTCTGGAAATTTCCAAATAAAGAATAGTATTTTTAGCAAAGAAGCTCGAGTTTTAATGTCGAGGCGTTTTTGTCTGATTTCTACAAATGCATGAGTAAAGAGAGAGGCAGGGGATTTGACCCTTGTTTCTCGTTTTGGATCCCATAGACAGTTTTCCTTAAACCCATTATATTGTTTTTAGATGTAATTAAAATTTCATAAAACATTAGGAACTAAAAGCAAATCTGATAGCAAACATTTCTAAGATTGTATTGTTACTTAAAATTATGTTATAATTGTTTAAAATTATTTCGAAGGTTTGATATTGTTAGTTTGTTGTTGCAATACAAATATATCATTCACTACTTGATAGTTATATTTTATGCAACTCATTGGATATGGTTTTAAAGGTGCATTTAAAAAAATCAATACTCCATTTAAATACAAACGGAATATCCTTAAATTCTATTAATTATAAATGCGTATCCTAACATGACAATAGTCTCGAACTTCTCTGTATATAGAGCTTAACAGAACTCTTCAGGAATCATTAAAAATGTACTATCGCTAGTATGAAGCTTTTGAGTGACACATCTTGGTAGAGTGGAAACCTCTTTAAATAAATTATAATGCCGCTCGTGCGTTACGGAAAAGTGAGGATAAGAGCAGAATGAAACTTTAATAGTTCGAAGTAATGGATAGGTATGCAGTCTCCTGAATAAGTTATAGCCAATTGAGAATTGGGATGGGGATATATTGCAGAACAGATACTGCAACACTGTTCCCTTAGGTTGATAAAAAGGATAACGCTTAACGCACCATGAGGAAATTTTCCGTTATTAATATGTCATGCGTTTATTCAACATTTATGAACATTGAGAATTAAATGTAAAAAAGTAAATTCTGCAAGTGGTATCATAAAACTGTTAAACTAAAATTAACCTATTTAGGCATACTAAAATAAATTAGATGAATAAACAACGAAGTAAAGATGCTTAAAAATCTAACATAAATTTAAATTTTAATGCTTTAATAAAATCGACTAAAAATGGTGTAAGTAATAAAAATTATTTCGTATAATTTTAAATAAGTTTTATTAATGATTTGTTATATTTATCTTCCTTTGGTGTTTTTTGTTTTTCAACCAATATTCGGTGACGATAAAAACAAAGATTGAAACAGATTCGCATCGATTTTATATCCATTACAAGATCGAACTCTATTTTCTGACCTGTTTCAAAGGTAAACAATTATGAAAGTTTTTCTTTGTCGCATCATTGATTTCAGTATTTCTGCAATACTTTGGTGACATTTTATAGGATAGTTACAGAAGCAACCAGTTCTAAAATATTACAGACAAAAAACCATAAATGGAAAAAAAGGAGTTAAAATTATATTTTTTCTGTACCATTGTTGGGTTTTCACAAAGTTTTTAAAAAATTCACCTAAAGAAATATCTAAAATTTTATATTAAATTTAAATAAGCCGTCATATACAGGATGTTGTCCATTAATCGTTTTAACAAATGGGTAAAAAAAACCTTTATTTAGATAACCATAACTTAAAATCTAGATGTATTTTTTAAATACCATTTTCCAAAATTTATTAAAATAAGGGTACCTTACACCACTTGTCTCAAAATCAAATTTTTGACGGCTCTTCGTATATTACGTGTATTTTCTTGTACATGTTTAGTTTTAGGAGATGCACAAACTATTACCAAGAACAACTTTTAGTCGAAAAGCCATTAATAAATAAGTTTTCCTTATGGTGCATACTTTGGGGATGAAACTGTATATCGAAAAACATACAAATGCTGTAATAAATACTGAATAATACAGCAACACTTAAAATGTTTTCACAAATAATAGTATTCAACTAACAAGTTTTATACCAACAACTAACATATCTACACACTTTGTATAACTAGCACAAAAAACCACAACTTTACTGTAAGTACTACGATCAGTACTACAACTACGATGTTTTTAAAAATAAGACTTATTAAAAGAAATTAACTCCTAAATTGTGTTTTAAGTAGTAGTAGTCTTTAAAGTGGTTTTTGTATTGCATTCTTAAATTGTCAAAATGTAAATTAATTTACTAAATATTTTAAGTAATTTTTAATGTAATAATAATAGTGTTAAATAAAATTTAAAATTATTAAATATATTCTTATTATCTTAATAAAACTATTTAAAATCCATTGTGTAAAATAAGGTGAAACAACATTATCTTTGAATTACGCTTGTTAATATTCTGCCACATATTAATCAAAACACATCTGCGAATATATCTTATACGAAAATGATAAATGAAAGTCTTGAAAGTTTTGTAAGATTATATAAGACATTGTTGTATGTTTACAGGTAAAAAATTCTTATGGAAAGGAACACTTTAGGGAAAATATTTGTTTGCCTCATACATAAAAAAAAAGTTTAAAAAAAACTTACCCAATAGATAAATTAAGATAAATTAATCCCATGATATTCTTGATAATACTTATTAAACTTTTTTTTATTAAAAATGTTTTTCATTTACTTTTTTTTAAACGGTTGCAAATAATGAATTATAAAAACATTCATTACATTTCTGAGTGTCATCCTACAGTACTTATAAAGAACCTTATTTAAACTTTTAGATTTAATTAGAGCTATTATTACTTGTAAATATTTTCGGAGATTATGTATTTTTTCGTTAAAGCCAGTGTTAACAAGTTAACACCCACATTCGTGTAGATATTTTTAACTTTCAGCGATAAATTATAGTAATGGTCCGATTTTGCGAATCCCGAATTTTTACATATCTCCACATTTCAAGGTCCCCAGAGTCAAATACAATAGTTTTTAAGTGGACGTCTGTAAGTGTGTATGTACGTTTGTGCGTTCGGAATTATTTTTCGTCTTGATTATCTCGATAACAAAAAAATATATAGACGTGGGACCATTTGCATTCGATGCATAATTACGCATCTTAGAACTAATTGGATTTTCATCAAAATCAGTTTAGCTGTTTATGGAGAATCAAAAAACTGAAAAAAATGGTAAACTACCTGAATTTTGCAATTTATAAATTATACTAGTTATAATACATAATTTAAAGACCTTTTAAATAATATGATTATTGCATTTAAAGAATATTTGTATAAAAAATATGATGACAATATTTCATAACAAGAGATAGTTTTAGAAAACAAAAATAGAAATTGAAGAATTTTAAACTTGTATCATTATTGAGAAAATAGCATTAAAGACGCTATAACAGTGAAAAATTATTGTTAGTAATAA
Source organism: Agelastica alni (assembly GCA_950111635.1). NCBI lineage: Eukaryota > Metazoa > Arthropoda > Insecta > Coleoptera > Chrysomelidae > Agelastica > Agelastica alni. Next base: position 84,296,416 of record OX467709.1, read on the forward strand.
TCAAGCATTGTAGACGTAGAAAGGATGGATGAAGAAAGATTGACGAAACTAATTTATAAGGCGAGTGTGAATGGACAAGTCAGTAAAGGTCGACATCGGCGAACATATCTCGATCAGATCAACATTGTTTTAAAGAAAGTACCAACAACCGACGAGCATGTATGAGAGAAGTGGTCTCTGCCTACCCCTACGGAAAAAAGGCGTGACTATATGTATGTATGTTTATAACAATTGAATATTGTTACTAACAAATGATTACTAATTATAAAAATTAAAAAAAAATGTTCAATTGTTTGTCTTTTTGTATAGGGTTGCAGCAAAAATATTTATTTGACAACATAACTGGCTTAAGTGCTTAATGTAACCTTTATTTCAGTAAGTCACCTTTGACAAAAATTTAAAAAAATACAGTTACGTGAGAACCATGACACACATGTCGGTTTTGCTGCATGAAAGACGAAACAGTTGATCATATACTATGTTTATGCCCTTGCTTAAGAAGAATAAGGTTCAAGATATTTGGCTCTACTAACTAAGAACCTACCGATTTCAAGAAAATCTAACCTCATACAACCATGAATTTCGCGAAAAGAACTGGACTGTGCGGTGAAATGTAACCTCTAGGGGTAAGCCACAATAGACCCACTAAGGGTCGTAATGGAGGGGCGACCTTACTACGACCCACATGATACCTAACCCAACCATGACGCACAAAAGAAAATATAAAAAATTAAAGGTTTAGGATGGAAAAGATAAAAAAACCGTTGCTACAGTCTTTTGTAACGACTAATGAATTGAATGAACAGGATGTTTTTAATAAAGATCTAAGTCGAGGACTAATAGATACCTTTTTAAAAGATGTCTTACAATAACTAGAGTTTATTTTTTCGGAAGTATCAATCTATCATACTTTGCGATCAAGGAGAAAATTAGATCTTAAATTGGAAACAATTATTTTTATGTTTACGTACATAACAATTGCAGGTTTTGCTTGAGAGGAATTGCCCAACTTTTACCTAACTGCTTACGAAAATTTTTAATTTTTTTTGTCTGAGGCTATTTCATACTATATGGTTTAAATATTTAACCCAAAATAATTTTCGTCACATATTCAGCCCTTGGTATTAATAGAGTTGATGAGGTAATCAGAAAAAATTTCCTCTTGTTAATGATTTGGTTTTAAGCAAAATAAAGTATTTTAAGATGTTAAGTGTATAAAGACATTTTCTAACACTTCCACTTCCTCCAATTCCAGTTGTGACAAAAAGGGAATCTGGTTAGAGGCTATATTTTTATGTCGTTAAAAATTTAATTTTTCAAACAAAAACAGTCAAGCAATTTATTCTATCCAACAAACATTTTTAAAAATAAAATTTTTTAACAAAAAATCTATTTTATGAAAGCAAATTATACTTTTTTACCGGAATCGCATGCAAAAACCTCAAATTCCAGTTTCAGAAAGTGTTGATTTAATGGAAACATTTATTTCTTCTTATAAAAAAATTAAGGGCACAATTGGTGCAGAAATTTTACAGAAGTTAAATAATACAATAAAAAAAAAACTTGGGATTCGTAACGGTTTTACAAGCAGCAAATATTTTAATTTAAAAAAAAAGACCATGTGAAAAAATGCCTTTTAGCAAATCTTAATATGCCCCTATCACATCAGTCGATGTCGAATTATCAGTAAATAAATACATGTATTCAAAAAAAAAAAAAATTTTTATTCTAAAATTTTAAAAAACATTTAGTTGCATCCTGTTTTTATAAAAAGTTTCAAGTAATTCATTAGTATTGGTAGGTAGTATGTTTTTATTATTTCCCAGTGGAAAGTTATAGTAATGGGTCCGATTTTGCGAACGAACGTTGACATATCTTCACATTTCAAGGTCCCCAGAGTCGAATAAAATAGTTTTTAAGTGAACGTCTGTATGTGTATGTACGTATGTGCGTATGTTCATATGTGCGTTCGGAATTATTTTTCGTCTCGATTATCTCGAGAACAAAAAATGATATATCAAAGTGTGACCAATTGCATTCGACGCATAATTTCGCAACTTAAAAATGATTAGATTTTCAGCAAAATCGGTCGATTTTTTTAGGGAGAATCAAAAACCTGAAAAAATGGTAAACTACCTGAATTTTGCAATTTAAAAATTGTGCCATTTTTAATACAGAATTTTAAGATCTTTTTAATAATATGATTATTACCTTGATGAAAGTAGAGGAAGCAAAAGATGTGTGTACGAACCGTAGCAAGTGGAAGGAAGTGGTCTCTGCCTACCCCTATGGGAAAAAGGCGTGACTTTATGTATGTATGTAGGAACATTTGTATGAAAAATATAATGATAATAGTTCATAAAAAGAGATAGTTTTAGAAAACAACAATAAGAATTGGAGAATTTTAAACTTGTGTCAGTATAGCTTTATGAACAGCCAGAAAGTGTCAAAAAAGGCACGTCTGGCTGTGCATAAAGGTGTGTTGGTTTCTACACTTATATATGGTAGTAAATGTTGGGTTTGGCAGAATAATAAAAATTGGATCGATGCTGCGGGGATAAAAAGTCTAAGAAGTATAGCCGGAGTGACTCGGTTGGATAAAGTTAAGAATAGTGAGATAATAGAACGCTGTGGTGTAAAAGAAGATGTGGTTACAAAAATAGATAAAGGAATGCTTAGATGGTTTGGACAATTATAAGGCGATTGTGAATGGACAAGTCGGTAGAGGTCGACCTCGGCGAACATATTTTGATCAGATCAACATTGTTTTAAAGAAAGGCCAGTAACGAAAGGCTTTATGATGGCTATCCAAGACCAGATCATCAAAACTAACAACTACAAGAAGTATGTGATTAGGGATCCCAACACCCAAGCCGACAAATGCAGAAAGTGTCAGCAAACGTCAGAGACCATTCAACATATAACATTTGCTTGTAGTGTGTTAGCTAATACTGACTATCTTCACCGGCATAATCAAGTGTGCAACATCATTCACCAGATATTGGCCAACAAGTACGGTCTTTTAACACCTATACACCGTACTACAAGTGCCGGCCGCAGAAGGTGCTCGAAAACGACAATTCTAGAATCTACTACGATAGGTCCATTATCACCGATAGACAGGTGACGAATAACAGACCTGACTTCGTGGTAGTTGATAAAAAAGTCAATTCACCATTTCTCGTCGACGTAGCCATACCGAACACCCACAACGTTCTTAACAAACACCAAGAGAAACTGGCTAGGTACGCGGATCTCGCTATTGAGATTAAACAGATGTGGCACAGCAAAAATGTAGATATAGTCCCAGTTATTATGTCATCGACCAGCGTCGTACCTAAGACCCTGCACCAAAGTATCGCCAAATTGGGACTACCGAAAAACACCTTTTCCGACATCCAGAAGGCGGTCATACTAAATACTTGTCACACAGTGCGCAAGTTTATTATGTAAACTGAGCCTAATCCTTTTGATACTTTGTATCCGGGATAGGTAAATGATACCAGCTATAAGCTGAGTAGTGAATAATAATAATAATCATTATTATTGTTATAACAACAAAACATATGGTATTTTTTCATTCTTTTCACTGGAAAGTTAGTTGTGTGAACCACTCGGGTCGCACCCAGACCTCTGATATTTAACAAATAATAATATAATGATATTGTGAACAGCCCGAAAGTTTCAAAAAAGGCACGTCTGGCTATGCATGGAGGTGTGTTGGTTTCTACACTTATGTATGGTAGTGAATGTTGGGTTTGGGAGAATAAGCATGAAAATAGGATTAATGTTGCGGAGATGAGTAGTCTGAGAAGTACAGCCAGAGTGACTCGGTTGGATAAAGTAAAAAATGGTGAGATATGTATGTATGTATAAATATACTATTTCTACTATATTTTTTCTGCCTATCAATGACAAAAATCGTGCATACTTATACTTATAAGTGCACATACGTCTCCTTTTAATGTGAACTTGTATATAAAGGTGATCATCATTTTTGTGGAATGTTCACTGATTTTAAGATGGATTTCGTAAATCAGATATTTTAATTTTTTTTTATTGTTTATATTTGATATAAATAAAATTAATAAATTTTTTAAAAACACGTTTTAAATTATTTATCCAAAGCACTTATTTCTTATTAAAATTTTTTATTAATTTCATTTGGCTGTTCCACACTATGTACTTTTGTTAAAATATGTTAATAACAATAATTAAATAAATCGAAATACTGTTCTTTATCTTTTGTAGTGTTCTATATCAATGTGGGAGCGGAATGTATTCATATGTGAATGTCGAAATATCAAAGGCAGAATACGGAATCAATAAAGGTCTTTTTTATGAGTTACTTCAGGTACGGTTAAACATTTTATCATAGTTCGCTTACCAACCAGTGATTCTTTAATAAAGATAGGATGCACATTATAATCCAAAATGGTTATCCGTCAGGCAGACGCCGAACATTCCACAAGATTCTGAAGAATTAATAACCAATTCAATAAAAGTTCTCAAAGTAAATTTCCGTTACCGTTCGCCATTATATTTATTACTCAATATTTCCTTTCTTCCGAACGATCTAGCGGAATTCGTTATATTTAATATATTTATCTTTTCGAATTACACATGGGTCAGTGCGTCCTTAGTCCCGTTACTCATATTTCACAATTCTTTTCAGGTATTTCTTTTGAAGTCTCGAGTGGTGGGATGTACGTTTGTATCGCGTATAAGAGATATTCCCTTGTCGATATTTTTTTTATGAACCTTAAGTCATTGAAAATAATATATAAATGCTGTATTATTTGAATACTTGGGTTAAAAGTTTTTAAAGACGAAAAGTAAGACTGTGACATTGAGCAAAGGGCGTTGACAAGGAAAAAAGGTCAAAAAAGGCATGACTTGCTGTGCATTAAGGAGTGCTACACCTATGTATGGTGGAGAATGTAGTCTGAGAAGTATAGCCGACGTTACTCTGATGGATAAAATGAAGAATATTAAGATAAGAAAACGCTGTGGTGTGAAAGAGGAAGTTAATAAACTGAAGTTTTTCAGTATCCCCAATAAAAATAATCTTTAGGATTGAAATACTACCTCGTCTACCAATCCATTGTCCGGGAAATATCTCATCTAAATAACACGGAACATTTACATCAAAATTAGCTGGAGCTCTAAGTTCTAAGTTGCGTAGTTATGCGTCGAATACAATTAGTCCTGCGTCTAAATCATTTTTTGTTCTCGAGATAATCGAGACGAAAAACAATTCCGAACGCACATATGTACACACTCACTCACAGACTTCCACTTAAAAACTATTGTATTCGACTCTGGGGACCTTGAAATGTGAAGATATGTCAAAATTCGGGATTTGCAAAATCGGACACATTACTATAACTTCCAATGTGAAGTTATAAAAGGAAACAGATTTATAAGGAGAGTGTAAATGGGCAAGTCTGTAAAAGTCGACCTCGAATGTATCTTGATCAGATCGACACTGTTTTAAAGAAAGGCCATAGGTCAAGAGTAAAAACAACCGACGAGCATGTATAAAAGCGGTGATGAAAGAAGAAGTAGCAAAAGATGTGTCCAAGAACCGAAGTAAGTGGAAGAAAGTAGTCTCCACAGGAAAAGGTGTGACTATATGTATGTATGTATGCATTATTCATAGCATTTTCCGAGTACTTGTATTATGTTTTGTACAGATAATTTATCGTTGTTTTTTTTATTGTTTTTAATTTTAAAAAATTCGTGTTGGTCTTTTTTCTTAAATATTTTAAATAAACCTGTGAACTTTTGGAAAAATATTTTCCTCTTTTACTAACTGCAAAAATTTAAAAGTAAAATTTCAAACCGATCACTGTCCATTGAATTTTTCGATTTAAATGTAACTTTTGGTGAAAATTCAATTTATTGAAGCAGGCAGTAAAAAAGTAAAACCAAATAGATTCTATAGTAGCTGAAAATTGACATAGAGAAATCAACAGAAATGAGTAAGTTGAAAACAATCTTAAAATTTATATTTTTTTAAACATGCTTATTTGTTTTCCGTAAATTACAAGAAGCAAACCTTTATTGAGACTAGCGTTAACTTTTAATTCACAAACTAAAATTATTTAAATAAGAACCATCCATAAATGCGATTCTACGTTTTAAAAAAGGTACTATAAAAGAAAACTCTTTAAAGTATGGTACATGTACCCTGGGTAGTTGATCAGAAAAAAAGTCTTTTTTTAAAGAAACCCAGCAATAGATAATAAAAACTATTTGCAGGTTGTGCATGAAGTCTATTTATGCTAACGATATTAATAAGTAAATATTCCATATTTCTCTTTTACAGGTCCAAATAGTTTTAGAATTAAATGTGCAGAAAATTTTTCATTAGTTTCAGATAAATTTATAAATCATATTAGTAAGCATCCCGTTTGTTTTTTAACATTTTAATATTAGTTAACATTTTTATTGTTTTTTGTTAAAATACTTTCTTTTATTTTCTAATATTTCAAAAACTTGTAGGCTTTTTAACAACATATTTCTCCTCGGTTAAGGGTCAACCAATCGGAGTTTTTTTGCTATTGTGCCAATTATTCTATAAAATTTAAAGAACATACCAGAACAAGCAAATATAAGAAAATCATTCATTAAAGTCGGTACGTCATGATTTCTAATAATTTATTGTAAGTTCTGAAGCATTAAAGTCTATCGATATCTATTTCTTTCTTACATCACATACGTGACGCATACATACACGCATATAGTCACGCCTTTTTCCCATAGAGGTAGGCAGAGAACAGTTCTTTCCACTTGCTACGGTTTTAAAAACATCTTTCGCTTATTTTACTTTTATTAGTGACAAATATCGACAAAAAATTATACACTTAACCTCTAACAGTTCTACAATTAATAAAACAATTATACAATCAACAATAACAATTTATACATGGTCCTTTGAGACAATAATTTATAATTTAAACACTTTAAAAGATATATAATTATTATTTCGTTGTGTATAGGTAATGACATGGTAATAAATTCTTAATTTTTCTAATAACATATTAGACTTTGTGTAAAAACCTGGTTAAGTAGGTAATAAACGGGCAGTTTTTTTAATATAACATCAGAGTTTATAATTCCGATACCAGAGCATTTAGTCTACAAATATATGCGAGTAGTGTCGATCCAGTCCATTTTTGTTAGGTGAAGTTAAAATTATTTAAAATTATTAAATAGTGTCTTCCACATATTTAAAAGAAATTAATATTATTCTGTACCAAAATTTTTTGGGAACTCAAATGCAGGGAGACAATTAGTTTGTAGATATTTTTATAGATTAAATGGAAAAAGAGATAAATCTTGATTTGTGCTATTACAGTATTTCTCACTTTATTTATCAGAGTCACTTCAGCTAAACAATTCTCAGACTACTAATTTCCGCAGCGTTCATCCAACTTTCATGCTTATTCTGCCAAACTAACATTTAATACCATTGGGACCAGTACTCCTGTATGCACAGCCAGTCGTGTCTTTTTTGACACGTTGTAACTGCTGATAAAGTTATACAGGACGTCAATTATTTGTTTTCTTGCCAACAACCTTCACTTAAAATCAACAATCTTGAAACCACCCTGATAACTAAATCTACGGTTTTCTGGTCAAGTTTAACCAAAGTCTATCCAGTTGGAGAAGTCCATTAATAATTCCAGATCTGAAATCTGTGAGCACAATCTACAGTTTTATCTCGATAATTAGGTCAATTATTTACTCATCGTTTATTTTATAAGAGCTTTAAGTTTAAAAGAAAATAAAAAGTTAATAGTTTCAAGTAAAAACTATAATATGCTTGTTGTCTTTTTATTTGGCACACTTTTTAAAAACTTTATCCCATCTCATTATTCTTTTATAGCTTTAACTAAATTTTAATTCGCGATCCATTTATCAGTCCGAACTGAAAGTTTCGGATTTCATGTCAACACTTCTTCGACATCGATTGTTAAAGTAAAAAATCATGCTCTCAGCACGGTCTTCGAGACTCATGCTGTCGGCTATAAAAGACGAAAACTAACTAGTCTATTAAATCAGAACTTTGAGTTTTCACTCTTGGCAGTTTTTCAGATAATCGGTTTTTAATTTGTTTCTGATTTGTTCTTTCCTCTTACAAAAAATTTGCGATAAAAACATGTAAAGTAAGTTTTCAGGTCGACTAAAAATATAAAAGGATTTATAAATATCCGTCTATTACTTTTGACCATTTTAATCCCTTATAAATAAACCTTGTCATTAAAACAGATATAATTATTAGTAAAAACAGATGTTTATAAATTATGTGATATTTTTTTTTTAAATTGGCATTCTGTATTTTAAAGCAGGAACTTTTTATGCAAATTATTAATTAATTTAAAATAATTAATAAAAATAAGCAATATTGCACAAATTTTGAAAAATATAACAATCTATTCACTATTCAATTTTTATTTGCAATAATAAAGGACAACTTTAACTTTCTCCAATACTAACCAAAGCTTTTGATTATTAACGTCTTATTTGTACCGCACCGTTAAAGAGCCAGTTAAAAATGCTTGACATTAATTTTTTAAGCTCCCTAATGGGGTTAGCTTTAACTAAATAAACCTACTTAATTTAGTTGTTTTATAACATTAAATATTGCCATTTTAAATTTTTCAATTGACTTTTACACAGGATCTCCAAATATGCTTTTCAAAAAAAACTGAAATTTATTTTATGTCGATTTGACGTTTGGTTGTACTTAATTAGTTATTAAATGAATTTAATATTATAAGTATTGGTACCTATCTTTTTTCTATCTTTAGATTTTCTATCAGAACGTTTTGAGTAAACTTTACTTATTTAAGTTACCCTCTTACCTCTCTTCACGTAATTTAATTTTCTTAAATCCGTACCTTTTTAATTGGTTAGATTTTTTTTAAATTTTATTTTTAACGTATTCATATTGGGATAAAACGCGTTTTAGCTTCAAATAGTGCTCTTACCCAGCCTCGAACTGACTAAAGCAGTGAATTAATTTGTTTTAAGCCAATTTGCTGTTTCGGGTTAAATCAGGCAAATAGTGCAGTATTAATTAGTTTCTTTGCCACTTTGCCGTAAGCAAATTTAAAAAAACTATAAACTAAATTAAAAAATGGATAAAATATAGGGTTAAAATTAATTATTTTATGTACTACAAAATAAAAAAATTACGTCGAACTTTTATTTTTAACATTTTGTTTAACAAATTTTTAAAAGTAATCTCCATACACTGGTATAATCTAATTTGATGAACCATGAACCATGGTCACTCTAGAATCCTAAGAGAATACGACCTGTGCACAAAAAACACTGACTACACTAAACCTACCCCTATGTTCGAAGGCGACATATCCCTGGAAATCCCTTCCAGAGAAGATTGGGCCGAGAATCTAGTTAAACCTCAGGAAGCAGTATTTTATACGGACGGCTCTAAACTAGAGTAGAAAGTAGGTTGTGGTGTCTTTTCAGGAGACCCCTTACTTAGCCTGTCGTTTCGTTTGCCTAATTACTGTAGTGTGTATTAAGCCGAAATGACAGCCATTACCGAGGCAGCTTTATGGATATTTCGCAACGAACAAAAGTTCAGCAAGATATTCATTCGTTGCGACAACCAGGCTGCTATCAAATCACTGAAATAAGTCTACTTGACCTCTAGGGCAGTGGTGCAATGTCAAGCCGCTCTGAATGAGCTAGCAGCTAAGTTTAGAGTTCACATTGTCTGGGTACCCGGACACAGGGACATAACAGGCAACTGTAAGGCGGACGAGCTAGCAAGAGAGGGCACCACCCTCCCAGCTGTATCTGTCTCATATAAGCAAGAAATACCGATTGCAAAATGCCGGCTCCTCCTGCACAGCAAAGTAGTTTAAAAAGCCAACTTGAGCTGGCAAAATTAACCCACATGCACAAATCATTGAAACAGATTTGGCCTAAACTAGATCTACGTCGAACTAATGATGTTTTAACTCTATCCAGGGAGTCCATTGGAAATGCGATCACGGCCATAACAGGACACTGGTCAGGTGGATCCCATGCATGGCGCATGGGAATCGAAGAACTACGACACGACCTTTGTAAAAGCTGTTACGATGAGAAAGTGGAGGAAACAATCGTCTCTGCCACTGCCCTGCCTTAGGCAAAAAACGGCTTTCTATACTAGGAAAATCGAACTTTGATGACTTATTTGATCCCAGCTTAGTTATTATTTAAGACCTTTTTGACCTAACCTTACATAATTTGAAATTCCTCTACCACTTAACATGTGTTTATTTAAATGTCGGCATACATTTTCTATTCTTTATTTTTAATCTTTTAAAGATTCTGGTAGGGTGTCTTTATTTTTATTTAATACCATAAAGAGAATTTTAGGGGAATAAATTTAGTGACGTAGGTGGCCACTTTATCATTGTCCCTCTTCTACCTATCCTGCAAGCGGGATACAGCTGAAATTTTTAATAGGGTTTTAATCAAATTAATTTTAATTTTAGAATTTTTTAAAGAAATAGTTAAACGAGAAGAATCCAGAAATGGATAATTATATATTACAAGCCGTTTTAAAAACAAGAAGGAATGATAATATGGCTGATAGGGTGACTTTCTCACCAGTTTAAACATAACTACTACTATCTCTAAATTAAAATATTATTTAAAATGTTTTTTTTTGTTTGTCGTAACTATCGGTCGTTCTATTGGTACTTAAAGTGGTTTTTTTATCTGATGAACACGTGTTTAAGCGGGATATATAAGGTATCAATAAAATTATTTCTGAATATTTTTTTGCATTATTATTGGTTTACTAGTTAAATATAAAGTCTACAATTTAAATTCATTGCATTATTTTTGCTTAACACATTTCGTCCTTTGTGATTTTGTAGAAATATTTCTTTGCTATAATTTCAAACGGTTATGTTTATTATTCGTTTTTCCAACAAGATCCGGGGATAAAATGTAATTTGAACACTATCGGAAAAGAAAATTCGTGTAAAACAACCGTAATTGAGTGAAGTGAAAACTGGAAAAAGTTGCGAGTTGTTGTTACACCGTAGAATTGTTTTGTATTAAATTTGTTCTTCGAATTGATTCGTTCATAATAAGGAGCATTGAAAACATTCGAAGGTACATGCTATGCATTGTAACTTTTTTTTAAATAATATTGTTAGGTTTGCTTTTATTTTATTTTGCATTATAGTCCCTTACTATTCAATACATATGTTTTTTTAAGTCAATAAATTTTTTTACCCCAATTACCTTTTTACTATATTGATATCTCGATAGATATATCGATAACAGCCAGCTTTAGTTTAAAAAGACGTTAACTTAAGTAAGATACTTTTATAATTTTTTAAGATAAATTAAAACTTCGTTAGACAATTTTTATGTCACGCAATATTCTGCTTTTGTCACCAATTTAAATAATTTTTTCTCGAGCTAAGGACTAAAACAATTTACATAGAACCACATTGTTAAACATTTCCAAATTTTAGTGAAACAATAATTTAATATTTAAATTATAGAAAAAAAATAATATTACATTTTCAACACACCATATTTATTAAATTAAGATTTCTATCTTTAAGTTTTGTTAAAAGGCAGTTTAATTTTAGGTGTACAAAAAATTATTAAATTTTGAATTGGAAACTTCATTAGACACAAAGAACAGAAACCTGAAGCACCTTCGCCAAAACTTTAAATTGTCCGTTAAAATTATTTTAATTAGTTACTCAACGCAATTTTTATAAAAAAACATACTAGATAGCTAAAAAAAATAAAATAAAATAGCAGGAATATATATATATATATATATATATATATATATATATATATATATATATATATATATATTAATCGGTTTACAGCGTTCTCCGTCGCTTTCCGACACCTAACCGCCTTAGATCTCTGTCACACACATATTATCTGTTAGCTCTCTCCTTTCCATTTCTTTATTGATGCCTTCTCTCCAGCTTTTTCTGGGTCTTCCACTTTTTCTTCTTCCCCGTGGTGACCATTCTAGAATCTGTTTTGGTAATCTTTCCTTGGTCATGCGTTGTACTTGGCCATACCAAATTAGCTGTTTTGTTCTAATATCATCTACTAAGGTTTAAAATAGCAGGTAACTTTCTATAAATGTTATTAATTATTTAACAAGTTATGAAATTTAGTACGAAAATTATGTTACTTTAAGTGCCATCCTGCAGTTGTTGTAGGGTATTCGGGATCGTTCAGATCGACACGTAGGTACGTTAACTTTATGCTTGTACGAGTACTGCTGAAAATCTGGATGTTAAACGGTTGTGATTGTTTAATGTTATCGACAAACAATTATTTATCAATAAAAATGGTGACAGCTGGTGACATACACAATGCGCATGTCAGTCCAAACTGTTTCTTCATTCGACAATGCACCGAAATAACCTTTCACAATAATTTTAACTCGTTAACATGTACTATATAACAGTGTCTTTTCAAAGTGCATTCTTTGCAATTTAGAATATATACAAATCGTAGCTTAAGCAGAGTAGAGCATTGTTTCTAAACTAGAATATATGATTATTAAATTGGAATGTATTAAAAGTGGAGCTAATAATTTATAACCTTCATCTAATTCGACCACAATTACCAGTTATCTGATAATAATCAATTTTACATGCTTCTATAAATTTTGTGATGTCCAATGCATCTCTGTTTTATCAGAGTTTCTAGTCCTGTTTCGAACCGAGAGTAAATAGATTAGTTTGCAAGATGAATGTCATGGAGATTATGCAAAAGAGACCGGACTTACTAATATTGTTGCACTCTGAACAGAATTGAGTTAGTTAAAATGCATATTGTCACAAGTTAAATAGGGTGATATCATTTTTTTTTTATTTAATTATTATTAAAATTTTATTCAAGCGATTAAATTTATAATGGAGGAATTTAATCACGAATATTATTAATATTTATAATTTATAGAATTAATTAAGGGCGAAGATACTTTATTCCACGAGTACATTTCAATTTCGTTTTGGACTTTATTAGTTGTTTTTGAGTCAAGTCGTAATTATAATTTTCCCTACCTATATTGACTTTCAAAATATCCAAGTACCCAGAAAGAGTTGATTAATTTTATAAAATTTATTCAGAATGTGCATTTAATAAAATTTAAGTAACACATAATAAATAATAATTTATTTAATAATGAGGTAACTGTGGTTTCCTATGCATTCGGTAACTCTTGC